>JZKD02S1921119.1:44572-72178 GCA_000966675.3 Picea glauca | reverse complement strand
AAATTTAATTACTTACATCTTCTCTTTTTTTAATTTAGTGTTCATTTTTTATATTGTTATTAGATTTAATTTTACTAATAATTTTGGAGGGAAATTGTCTAACTATTCTACTTTTTAACCTATTTTGATAGCATTTTGATGATGATTTGACTAATTTTAATTGTATATGAATCTATAAAGCTGAACTATTAAACTTCTCCTTTCAACAATATACCTTCTTTATTGTTTTTTTTACAATTTCATATTTAAAAAAAAATTTAACCATTAATAACATTAATAATTTTGAGTACAATAAAACTATAATTTTAATTTTAATTTTAATGAAACTATGCTTGTTTATATTAATATCTTTGTTGAATGTATGTGGTAAATAATCTCACATACAATACCATACATATTAGTATTAAATACCTTATAACTATACATATTAGTATTAAATACCTTATAACTTTAAGTAAAAGTATGTTCTTCATTATATAAGATAAAGACTTTGAAAGCTTTGTTATCATCATATTTACATTAAATAATAATATAATTTTAAAGATAAAATTTAATTAAACATTATAATGATATATAACATTCCTTCCTTTATTTGTGAAATCAAAGATTTTATCTATTAAAAATATAAAAAATATAATTTAACTAAAATATTAAATTACTTAAATATAAAAAAATATACATATTTATACTCTCCTAATTTGAGGAGAAATTAAAATATACATATTTATAGTATATACTCTTCAAATTTGAAATTTGTTATATAAGAAATACTCCACATTTAATTTGTTGAGACTTGGTCTACAAGCTTTAGGCGAAAGGACTTATTAATGGTGGCACCACTCTTACAACTCCTAAATCCAAAAGATGGCCCTAGAATGCTTGTTTACCATTCCCATTTGCATTTCGCGGGGCTGTAATCAATACCGCCATGGAAGAACTTGTTATACAAACCCAATTGCCCTAAACAAGGTACGATCATCTCCTCCAGCCCATGAAGAAATTTAATAAGGATTTTACATTGTTCAAAGCTCTGAAAAATTCTTATTTTTTGGGTTGTATTTATGATTTGAACAAATGGTAGCAGACATTTCTGGGAAGGAAAGAAATCCATGTCAATTTCAATATTGTTTTCAATGTACAGCCTACACGTGTATGCATTTTCAGCCATGGGAGCTTGCAAAACATTGGAGTCCTGGGCAGTGGGAGGGTTACTGCCACTGCCCTTAGAATTGGGTTTGAAGAGAAACGAAAAACAGACGGAAACAGGGTGGATTCTGAACAAAAACTTGAGGGAGACAAGGTGGGTTTTTGCATTACAAGTGAGGAAATCTGTAGGATGTGTAAGGAGGGAAAATTGAAAGAGGCTCTTGATGTTTTGACTCTCATGGAAGAGAAAGGGATTGGGATAGATGCAGGAGTATATGCGAGTCTTCTGAAAGGATGCACTGAGATGAAAAATCTTCCAGGGGGGAGAAGAGTGCATACCCATATGAGAAAAACTGGGTTTCAGCTGGACATATTTCTCGGAAATAGTCTTGTCAAAATGTATGCCAAATGCGGAAGTTTGGAGGATGCACGCCAAATATTTGACAAAATGGCTGAACGAGATGTTGTTTCATGGAGCATAATTATTGCAGCGTATGCTCAGTGTGGGGAAGGTGAGGAAGCCCTTGGATTGGTTTTTCGGATGCAACAGGCCGGGTTTAAGCCGAACCAATCAATGTTCGCTAGTGTTCTGAAGGTTTGTGCAGCCTTAGCAGATGTGAAAAAGGGTCAGAATGTTCATTCTTACATTGTTAAGAGTGGATTGTATTCAGATGTCTACACAGGGAGTGCACTTGTTACCATGTATTCTAAATGTGGCTATGTAGAGGATGCACGCAAAGTGTTTGATGAAGTGCCCAGGCTAAATGTTGTAGTATGGAGTGCAATGATTGCAGGATATGCACAAAATGAGCAGGGTGGAAAAGCCCTTGAAATCTTTCACCAGATGCAATTGGTTGGGTTGAAGCCAAACAAGTTCACATTTGCGAGTGTTGTAACAGCATGTGCAAGCCTAGAAGCCTTGGAACAGGGCAAGTGGGTTCATGCACTAATCGTGAAAAGCAGTCTAGAATCTGAAGTGACCGTGGCGAATGCCCTCGTTACCATGTATGTCAAATGCAATAACATAGATGATGCACGCACATTGTTTGATAGAAGAGTGGAGCGAAACGTGATCTCATGGACCTCAATGATTACAGGATATGCCCAGAATGGAAAGGGGGAAGAGGCTCTCAAAATCTATGGTGAAATGCAACGGGCTGGCATAAAACCGAACCAATTCACTTTTACCAGTGTTCTCAGTGCGTGTGCAACATTAGCAGCATTGAAGAAGGGCATAGAGATTCATCGTCAAATAATCAATAGAGAACTTGATTCAGAGGTGCCTGTGGGTAATGCCCTTATCACCATGTATTCCAAATGCGGGAGCATAGAGGAAGCCCGCAATGTATTTGACAAAATGCCTAAGCGAAAGGCTTCCACATGGACTGCGATGATTACAGCATATGCACAGCATGCATATGTTGAGGAGGCTCTTCAACTCTTCAAGCAAATGCAACAGGAAGGCATGAAACCAAACAACATCACCTTTGTTAGTGTTCTTGTTGCTTGTAGCCGTGTAGGCCTTGTGGATGAAGGTCGTGAACTGTTCAATTCCATGAGTCGAGATCACGGCATCATACCAGCCATAGAGCACTATGCCTGCATGGTTGACCTTCTAGGCCGTTCTGGACACCTGAATGAAGCAGAGGAGTTTATCAACCAAATGCCACTTGAACCTACACTTGTGGTGTGGCGAACATTGCTTGGTGCTTGCAGAATCCATGGTGATATTGAGCTGGGAAAACGTGTAGCAGAACGCATACTTGAGTTGGAACCAGAAAATGATGCAACATATGTGCTGCTTTCTAATATTTATGCTGCCGCTGGCAAGTGGGTTGATGTATCACAAATACGACAAATGATGAAAGACAGGATGGTGAAAAAGGAGCCAGGACACAGCTCTATTGAGGTCAATGGCAGGCTGCATATGTTTGTTGCAAGAGATAGATCACATCCAAAAACTGAGGAAATCTATGCAAAGTTGGATGATTTGAGCCAGAAAATAAGGGAGGCAGGGTATGTGCCAGATACAGGTTGCGTACTGCATGATGTATCGGAGGAAAAGAAGGAGCACTTTCTTTCTTATCACAGCGAGAAGTTAGCCATTGCATTTGGACTTATCAGTACACCTCCAAACACAACCCTCAGAATTGTTAAGAACCTTCGTGTGTGTGGAGACTGTCACACTGCCACTAAGTTCATCTCCAAGATTGTTGGGCGAGAAATTGTTGTTAGGGATACCTATCGCTTCCATCATTTCAAAGATGGCTGCTGTTCTTGTGGAGATTATTGGTGAATGATTCAAGAAGCAACATGTTATCACTTTTATTTGGTAGGCATCATGAGGCAATTATTACTTCTCTCCTATCTATAGTGTTTAAACTTTAGACCATTAATCGTGCCTTCCTTTCAAAAATTGTTGCATTTTCAGTCTCTCATCCATGGGCCTGACAATGGCTGCACTTTTGTTTTGCAGTTCTTGAATTGTTGTGGGGGATTTCTCCCTTCTTTCCACGTTTGTTCCTACCAACTCAATGACCTCTTCTACTTACTGAGAAAAATGTATCTTCAAATCCTACGACCTGATTGCCCTAGGGACCATTTGCAGTATCTCAAATTGCACTCAAAGAAAATTTAGTTGATTTTAAGCATGAAGTTCATTCCATTTTTAGCATTTTACTTAAACCATAAACAACTTGTTGCAGCAACCAAGATCACAAGAAGAAACACCATGCAGAAGTACACAAGAAGTATCCTGGGAAACCCTTCTCAACAAGGGAAGAAAACCCAGCGAATCATTTGCTATATTCTTCAAGAGAAAGACCTCCACCACCATAAAGAACTAGCACACAAAAGGGTGCTCACAAAACCTAGAAGACAAGCGCCCAAGAGAGGTGCACACTTTTCCCAAGAAGTAAGTATTTGCTGAAATTTCCAAACTCACACTTGTGATATGATTCCTCAATGGGGAATTTACCTTTATTTATATTAGATTGAACCTGTCAACAGTAGTGTCTATTGGCACAACAAGGCCGACCTCAATAACTTATAATATAATTAATAATTACCATATTAATTATCTTTTACATTAATTATCTTTCACTTTATGGTGGGGCCGACTTGTACCCTTTACATCACAAATAGGGTTACAGGTAAGTCTGACTCTTGTACAATATAGCAAGGGATCTCATATAGCCACTAGTGTTCAACCACTAGTGGCACATCCATCTGTGCTCAACCACAGGGATGTCCACATCTCTATCTCACAAGAGAACCACACTCACTAGTGCTCAACCACTAGGATCGTGTTCACATGTGTTCAGCCATAAGCACGTCCAACTCAATAGATCTATTTCTCATTGCATTACACAGGAGAATCATCTGGAGTATCACATCATCTCAACTCTCTGCACATAGGAGGTCAATATATCATTTCATCTTTGTCTCAGAACGATACACCCAACTCATGGGCTTCCCCACACAGGGGCACACAACATTCCATCTCTGTCTCAGAGAGGAACCACACACCCAGCTCATGGGCTTCACCACCTCACACAGGGGCACAATGTTCCATCTCCATCTCAGAGAGGAACCACACAGCCAACTCATGGGCACAGCCAACTCATGGGCTCTCTCTCAGGTCGACTCACTCAGTGTGTATCCTCGAGGATGTCTCACGCAGCTGTAATCATCAACATTTCTCCTGCTGTGATGTATCATATATGATATATGTTTTTGTCATTGTTTTTAAATCCATGTCCCTTTCTGGTTGACTGATATTGTGACCCAGCATGAAAAAGTGTCTATCTTGAAGAAATTCAGGTTTAGTGTTCAAATATGATTCATTCTTTACATTTACCAAACACAGGGAAACAGAGGTTCTATTTTTCTCCTTGCATCTCCTATTTATGTTTTTTGAATTTAAAGAATTATATAGAATTCTGAATCTGAATTTGAAGAATTTGTTTAATCTCTTATGCAGGATAATATACATTCTGTTTTTATATCAATTGGTTTTATTATAGACATTTTTATATCAATTAGTTTTATTATAGACAATTTTATATCAATTGGTTTTACTATAGACATTTTTATATTGGTTTAACTTTTCTTAACCATTATCCAAATGACCATGCCATGGATGACAACATACAAGACGAGATAGCAACTGAAAGAATATTTTGCAATACACATGCAAAAGTAAAATCCATGCCATTCAAACAAGGATATCATGGGAACCTTGCTACCAAACAAACAAAGATATCATGGGAACCTTGCTACCAAACAAACAAGGACATCATCCAAACCTTTAATCATGCATAACTGCATGCTAGTAAATCAGCATGTCATATTATCATACAATGTATGAAAGAGATGCATATACATACCCCTTATAACACAAACATGGCCAACGGTCGTCTACCACAAATTTATTGTGGAGAAACTAGGAATCAAACATTGTCATCAGATTCAATATCTATATCTAAAAATCATCAAATTGTCTAGAACTAAAATGCTAAAATGGGTGGTATTATCAAAATATATACCATTCTTAATGACATTACCCCAAGTTGACTAATTAGCTATTTTCTATGAGTGCACAATTTCATGACTATTTTTTGATGTTTTTTAACCATACTAAAAAACAATTATAATATTAAGAAAACAACTCAAAACTTATAACACACATAAGAATAAACCATAGATCATATATAGAATTAATACAATACTATATACACTATAAGGACTCATAAGTTTATAGTTTTTCCATTAATGTCATCAAAATGTACTACATAGATAAGATGAAATCATAAATCTAAAACATGATATTAACGATAATATGGAAAAATAAAACATTATACAATATATTATTAAATTGTATATGGAATGTAAATGACAAATACAAAATAGGGTAGTTTTGTAGAAGAAACTCATGAGTGAATCTCATCTTCTTGCATCTCATACCGATATCATTAATAAATACATTCCACATCTTTCCCCTTGTCCTCAACCAATATCATTAATAAATACATTCCACATCTTTCCCCTTGTCCGCAACCACTCTTCCCTCACCTTGCATATAATAGAAAGGTACATGTGCAAAAACATCAATATCTCCACCCTATGTCATTCAAGCTCATGCCGAGACATGTTTTTGGACACATTCACACACTTTTTTTAACACATTGAGAAACATTTACATAAATCTTTTGAAGTTTTTTTGGTGTCCCAAGTGTAGGACATGCTAGGACATGTGGAACTTGAGTGTCCAACTCATGTGTGACATGCATTTAGGACCTTGCATTAGGATGAGGATTGTCTTTGTTATCAGGGGTGGCCCCACACCCATCATTAGTTCTCTTTATGTCAAGAATATGAGCATCCTAGTGATCATTCTATGAGATTCCCAAAGCAAGGGACATAAGTTCCTTATTCAATGGCTATGGTAATGTGTTGTGAGGCCAACAATGTCACCACTTTTGCCTTTCTTGCATTACCCATCCATGTGCCTAGGCCTTCCATCATTGCACTAAGCTTGTCTAGAGCAAGGGAATATAGTGAAAGATTTGAGAGTAGACTCCCTACTTATGGTGTAGGGAACACCCAATAATCTAGCAATTGGTGCATATGTGCCATGTCTAACTTTACTTTCATGGATCCAATGATCTATAGTGAAAGATGGGAACCTACCAATGAATTATCGGCATATGAAAAATAGTTAGTTGATTGGGCCTCATTAAATAGAGATGCATTCATTGTCATCTAGATAGGAAATAACCTTCATTGTAAATAAGGTGCCATGAAACATGAAACTTGATAGCCCAAGGTGATTTGTCCACGAAGAGGGAAGCCTAACATGAGATGAAGGGAAGGAGGAATTGGCCTAAAAAATTAAAAATGCATTTCCAAGTAGACTTGGCAAAGAAACATAGAAGATGCTCAAGACTCTTGGATTACCCACAAAATGGTTGGCACTTGCCTAAGGGGATTTCAAGATGGCATTGTGGATGACCATTGGCAAGCCTACTAAGGATAATGGACTAAGAAAAAATGTATTTTCTACTTCAACCAATGATTTCTGAAGGTCTTGCACTCTAAAAAGCTAGGTCATCTACTTGAACTTCAATCTCCATAATTTGTTTAAACAAGCACCCAAAGCACATTTATGAAAGAACCATGTGTAACCATCAATCAACTTATAATTCTTAAAGGCCTTAGCTTTGTTCCAATTTCAATTCTTTCACCAAGCAATTGGATATTATAGCCCCAACTTCATTAAGGAGTCTACAATAAGCTCCATGACTAGTCTATTAGAGTTGGAAAGTAGGAACCACTCCTTCAACTTAGGCCAAGGGATCTAGTCTCTAGTTTGAGATTCAAATATATCTTGGACATTATACATTTCTGGTCTAAAGAACTAGAGTGTTGAGAACCAAGCAGAGTCGCACAAATTTTTTCCTTCATCCAGGAAGATAGGAGATCACCATAACAAGTGTTCAACGAACTAAAAGACATATATGAACCCTAGGCATTTTCAATTTAGGGATAACTTAAAAACCTTCCAAGACTACCAAATACTTCAATAAACAAAGGTGCCTTTGATTTTAACCATGACTAGGGTGAGAACTAAAGTTTGCAAGTTAAGGCTCAACCATGACTTCTTACTGAGAAGAAATCCTCTACAAATGAAATTGTGAAGGAGCACCTTCTAGGATTCTATTCCTTCGAAAGCTTTGATAATACATTTAGTGCACAAGGCTCGATCTTGAGTGTGAGTTCTAATCATCCCCATCCCCCGAATCCCTCGGAGATTCCAATTAACTTGGTGAAAGACCTTGCCACCTTCAATATTCTCCTCGAGGACACTAATTTTTCCAATGGTTGCTAATTGTTGACGATAGATACCCAACAATATGACTAATATGCATGAGTTGCACCCAAAACATTAGTACTCATTTGAAACCTAACAATGACAACCAACAACTTGTCAACCATTTTTCATTTTTTTCTCTACTCTTTAAATAAATATCTCCCATGGTGCCTTAGGGGATGCATAAAAAGTGAAAGGAATACCTAGGAACTTACATATTTTTCCTGGTTGAATCCATGACTATTCTTGGTCCTACTAAACAACCAAGGAGGTCATGAAGACTTTGCATGTAGCACTAGGTTTGGGCCCACTGGATTTTGGACATGGATGTTATGCAGAAGGTTCATAGTGTTATCCAATAATCCATGCACTTCTAGGATAATGAGAAATGAGTCACTCTCAAAGTTCCCATTGACAAGTTGTTCAATGTCATGCTTTGGGAGAGGAGTTCCTTTAGTGAGTCCTTCTTCCCACCTCATGAGAGACTAGATAGCATAAAGATTCAATTGCCATCATGAAAAGTGTAGGAGGTAATGAGCAACCTTGATGGTGTGACTCCAAAAGTGTTTTCACCTTGCTAGGAGAGCACCATATCTCCTAGCCCCTTGGTGATGCTTCATGGACACATGGATGGATTAGTTTAGGTGGATGCTTGACCTTGATTAGAGTACTAGTATGGCGCCCTTGCTTCAGAGGTTGATATCCTTGTCATCTTGTTGAATAACCCATTGAGTGCACACACCGTACAAGTCGGTTGCTCAACTAGGAGAGGTAACCTAGGAGTAGGAGCGTTGAGCACTTGGAGGAGGGCACTTAACCCTTAGAGTTTGGGACCATGTAATATGAGGTACATGGTGTATGGATGAGCCCTTGGTTCTTCTGTCACGAGCATGCACATGTGGAGGTGGTTTGCTCTTGATTTTCTAGACCTTGATTGGATTTTTATGTGGCTTTCTTCTAAATTGGAGCGTTTGAGACCTTGTGACAACATGTTACGTGCTTGGACTTGGACACATTTTATTAGAGGAAGAGTGTCAGACATTTTGGAGGGAGGTGTTTAGTCCTAGATGACATTGGGATTCTTGGATGCTTGCATGGAGGCTTGGAGTTAACATGATGATGCCTAGTTTGTGATGGTGATCATGTAGGTGGAGTAGACCTGAAGGAGCACATTGCTTAAGAGGAGCAATGGAATTTGTGTGGACTTGTAGAGGAGGGAGTGTGGACACGTCTTGTGTAGTGACATCATCTTGGAGCCTTGATTGTGTTCGACAATACCTTGGAGCTTGACATGTGTACCCTTGGAATGTAGTTCTTCACAATGTGTGAGCCTACCTATTTGTAGTAGGCCTCTTGTAAGATCTTAAGCCCACTTGTGTATTGTTGGCCCACCTTGCTTCCCATATACATAGAGGAAGGAGAGAGTCCTTTCTTTCACTGTCTATTGATATTCGTCTTGTGCTTAGAGATGAAGCACTATGGTTTCATGAGAAAATCGTTGGAAGGATATGGTGAGAAGAGTATTTTGATCTCTCTCTCTCTCTCTCTCTCTCTCTCTCTCTCTCTCTCTTTTCTATCTTTGTACATTATCTCTCTTGTCTTGGAGGCACTAGGGTTTTTTGGAACATTTGGAGCATCTTGAATACTAAGGTCAGGGATTCATCCCTTGGAGATTTGGAAATAAGGGTTTTGTGATTAAACCCTAAGTGGTACTTGCTGAAGAGGAGAAAGGAAATGTCTTGCTTGGAGCCAAGTAGTCTTGCTAGTGTGATACTAGTTTATGGAGGATCTTTGGTGGAGCTAGGGTTTTTCATGGTTTGCCTAGATAGGGTTTTGGAGAGCTAGAGGATTGTGCCAGCCTTGGACCCCAAGGCTTGGTTATGTGCATGTACTTCATATTTATACGTAAATATGACTTTTTTAATTGTCCAAAATTGTCTCAATTGTAGATTTGATTTTTAGCATTCATTATCTTATTGGTTTGGTAATTTCGAGCACTAGTTTGTCATGTTGATTTGATATAAGTGAAGGTTGAAATTCTTAAGTGATTTAACATTAATATAGAAGATAATAGGGTATATTTGTTCTTGTAAATATGCATTAATTACAATGGTTCCAGATCTGATTTTATGCTTGGAAAGTGTGCCATAAGGGCTGAAACTTGTTGACATATGTTTGGCATCCTTACTCTTGAATTTCCTAGTGGATTGGGATTGAAGTTAAGTGAAATATGGTTTGGTGTTTGTTGCTATAGTTTATATTTTAAATTATCCCCAAGATTGGATATTCATAAGGTTTGGATCCGAGAAACCTTCGGTGTCAGAGTTACATTAAAATTTATAATTCCAAAATTTCTACAGATGGACATACTAAAAAAGCCCCATCTCTTCATATTTTCATTTCTTGATGGATAACCATGTTGATGCATCTAAAAAAGATTTTGTAGATCACCAAGTAAGTAAATCTCAATTACTTGAGCCTGAACAAAATTAGGAAACACCACTAGACCTTATTGCAAAACTTAATGAAATCAATTTTATAAAATAGTATGTCAATCCATGAACTTAAATAATGTGTCAATCCATGAACATATGGCCCACCCCATACTTTCCCATTTATTATTATCTAGAGTAAATTAGCTTCATACCTTCCCATACATTAATAATGTTGTTTAGAGTAAATTAGCTTATCTATTCTAGAGGAAAGATTTAGGCAATCTTGCATGAGATAGTAAGGCATGTGTTAGGTTTCCAACTAATGATAAGCTTAAGGTTCCTCTGCTCAGGGATAAATCAAATTATGTCTTTGCCTACGCCTATGTTGGTTCCATAGGAAAGATTTAGGCAATCTTGCATGAGATAGTAAGGCATGTGTTAGGTTTCCAACTAATGATAAGCTTAAGGTTCCTCTGCTCAGGGATAAATCAAATGTCTTTGCCTATATTGGTTCCATATGAATGCTTTATGACTATTTCTTTTTACACTTGGAACAAGTTCATTTTTAAGTTACCTTGTAAATTTCACTTAAAAATTCTTCTAATCCAGAGGACTTATCTTTGACTATGTTTGACAAAGCAGCAGCTAAAGTCAATCAATATCTGAAAATGAACTTCGTATTTACTATAAAACTGAATATCTGAACTCTCTGATGGGCGTGCGTGACAAACTGTGAGGTCGCTGAGGCGCAGGGCATATATTACTAAACAAAAACCATCTACAGTGTGTGCGTGAAGCGGCTTCTACTACTAGAAACCACCTAAGAGCGATTGTATGGTTTGACTAGATGAGACTGGTGGAGGTGGTTAGAATTTCATGCATCTCAATATCCAAAATATCTGGAATCTAGCATTGTAGATTGGAGGTAATGGGTTAGAGGCATTAGACCTGCTAAATCCCTTTGCAGTTTTGTCGTAACTCCCTTAGCATTGTTACTTTGATCTGCACTAATTGAAGGGATCTTGGAGGCACCGAATCAACTCTATCATCCAATTTTGTAGGGTATCGTTCTATGTCTGGAAGGTTTTGACAAGTTCTATGAGAAAAGCATGGGCTTCTGATACTGTAACTTAGTCCAAAACTCTGAAACTATATATTGATAAAAAAAAATCCAAACCATTATGCATGGCTACTATCTCAGGCCAGAGAAACTTCTCCCAGTTGCCTGACACACACTGCAAGACTATGTGAGACTATGTGTGTTAGGTATGGCTTCTGATTGCATAGTGTCTATTTTTGCGAGATTGTCTTCTTCTCTGTTAATTCTTTTTCTAAAGTTCATTATTTTTTTCAAGGTTTTAACAACAATAACATCTTATAAACCCATTTAAGAACACAACATGTTAGTCACAAAGAATTAAATCCAGATGGAAAGAATAACATTCATTCCTCCCAACCACCCAAACTACATCTTTATTTAATTATTATTAAAATATTTTTATTATAAATTATTTATTTAATTTATTTATTATTTAATTATTATAATTATGTATTATTTTTTTTAAGGATTATTTTTATAAAATTTAGTCTCCACATTCCATGAGTATCTTATTTCTCCACACTCCGCAAAGGTTAAAGGTAAGCAAAACAGACGAGTGTGCGAGGAATGGAGCTTATGCTTTGCACTCCACATTCCATGTAGATTAAAGGGCTTGTAAAGCACACAACAACTCGACTTCAACATAAATGAAAGAAGGTACCATGTGATAGAGGAGGTGGCAACCTAGATGGACACTCTGATTAGTCATGAGACGCCACATGGTAGTGCAATAAAGTTTCAAAGAGAATCAAATGTAGTATCACTCAAAACACCAAGTAGGGGGAAGGGGGGGCGGTAAAGGTTTTTTGGTTCACAATTCTAGAAATAATTATGGAGGTCATTAGCCTTATACTTAAGACAGAGGAATAAAAGAACAAGTTTAGAATGGATTGGCTTGGATTATTGAGAGGAAAAGGAGGTTGGTTTGGTTCGGCTAGAAGACTAAAGGAAAGGGAGGATTTTCCCACTGGTGGAGGTTGACATCAAATTGCATAGTTTCCAAAGATCAAAGAAAAAAACCAAGTGAAGGTCGATTAGTAGGTCCATGGAAGTATTCTACATATAGTGGGTGTAATATTGGCACTATAATTTTGTATTACTGGATTTCTTTAGCTAGAGAGCATTGTAATCATAAAAGCATCTTTTAATAGAATAACCAAAGAAAGATAGCTATTTTGAAGCTAGAGTTTTTTCCAATTCAATTTTTCCAAGGTATCTTTTGTGTGATTGAGTGTTTATTTCTTTTAAGATTAGACTTGTTGTAGTAATAATAGACATATTTAATACACAACAAGTTGTTCTAAGTAGCAATTCACAAAGCTTATATATTTCATAATAAGATAGTGTTGGTGAACCTTTTAGCCATCGACCATTGATTGAGGATCAACAAGCTACTTTGGAATATCAATAGCAAGGAACACTATCAGATGTTTTTCAAATCTTAGAACTTCAAGACATGGACTGGAGGCGAGGTTTGCATATTTCCCAATGTTCACAAGTGACTTAGCCCACTGGAACCTAAATTTGGCAACTTGATAATGACATTTTTTTAATATTGTTGCCATTCAAACTCTCTCCTAGAGGGAAAAGTCCTAACCCCAACGAGAGAGCCTAGAGGCAACTCTTAGGCAAGCCACCCATTGTCACCTTGGTGGTCGTACCCCTCTTTAGACTATATGAAAGGGTATCCTAGTCAAGGGGGGAATCCCTACAAGTTAAATTAAGCTAGGTCATTGAGTAGGGATGCAAATTTTGTAACTCAACTTGACTTTAGCAATTCGTAATTGCTCACTCTCAAGGTGTAATCCAAGTTTAAGCATGGTAATAGTTTATCAAACCACTAAAGTTTGAACAAGCTTTAAATAGTGAAATACTTAGACAAATGTGCTTGTTTATGAAGTATGATTATGCTTGGAAAATGGAAAGAAATGGAACTTTCTCAAATTCAATAGCATCAAAGAAATATTGACAATAGAATCATTTGAATGATAGAAATGTTTCAATTCCAAGTGAAGCATATGTTCAATGACACTTAAGATAGAATGGCACCACAAGACTTAAACTAAGAGCATGAGATGTAACCTTTAGATTTAAATGATTAAGCAATTCATTCACCATGTCCATTAGATCATCATCAAGCATTGGAAAGACTTAATTGTTATTCGAGATACCATCCATACCAATGAGATCATATGCCAAGAATTAAATCAAGATGCATCTCAACCCAACACAGTAATAACTCTAATTAAAGAACAATGATATGAGGATTCAAAGCATGTGAATATAAATGTGATATCAAAGCTCATTAACCACAAGACTATGGAATTAAAATTAGCTCGTGAATCAAGTTAAGTGTTGTCATAGATGACAGTGAAGGTAGCAAAGATCTATATTATGTTCAACTCACTCATAACACTTAGATAGCCATCAAATGATCACAAAATCATCAACATTTAGAGTGCAATAGTTATGTGTATTATGTGTGTGTTTGGACAAATTATAACCATGAAAATCAATTATTCACAAATGTGTTTTAGAGCATTCCAAATTGTGAGAAATAAATAGTGAACAATCTCATCTATCAATAGAGGTCAACTAAGATACTAAACACCATGAATGTATCCCATTATTTGAACTGTGTAAAGAAATGCACTAACAATGAAACATTGGCTCTTTTAAGGTGTATGTTAAGGCTTGCTTAAAGTGTTTCACATCATCAATTTTTCCATCAAAGTTAGATCCATATGAAACATTGTGTCAAAGAAAATTATATCAAGCATTAAAACCTTCAAAAGCAACCTCAAAACAGTGAAATGAGTTGAGCATTCCCTGAGTCGTTTCCCTTAAGGACTAGGTTGTGCAACAAACTAGTGCATTTATTTGCTTGATGAGGAGCTTAAGATCATATGTATGCTCAAACGTTGCAAGAAAATGGAAATTCAAGCCAAGATGTCAACCTTTAGAAGATGAGATTACATACTGAAAACCTAGGTTGTTTTACTTGATGAGTAAGGTTTTGCACCATCTATAGCGTCGATATCTTTAATTCGAGTGTTGTGAACATATGTTGGACCACCGAGAGGGGGGGGGGGTGAATCAGTTATTACTGTGCTTAAACAATTATGCCTATTTTAAACTCTTTACAGAACACTCAATGACAATCACAATAATGCAGGGAGGTAAGCAATAGAGTATTCAACATCAATCACACACATGAAATATACAGAGACAGATATTTTCTGAGGAAACCCATAAAGGGAAAAACCTCTTCTTCTTGATATGATATGTAATCTTTATTTTCTGTACATTATCATTCTTATGAGCTTCAACTCCTCCTGAGGCTAGAACCTATGTTTTACAAGCAACAACTTGCTGAGAGCACCAACTCTCTGGTTTCTCTAGCACCCACTAGAAGGAAGCACCAACTCCCTGAGTATTCCAGCACCAACTGGATGGAAGCACCAACTTCCAGTTACATAGGCACCAACCTGTATAATAGAAAACAATAGTTTTCCCTTGCACCACCCTACCACCCTCGTTTTCCTGGCTGCAACCAGCTGGAAGCTACAACTCCCTGTGTTCAAGCACCTACTTGAACCTTTGAGGACAAAAGTCCTCCCTAGCACCTCCCTACCACCCTGAAATATAAATCTTTTCTTTTCTTGAATTTATCATAGTGAAACAACATTTATCTATGGCTTGCCAGTCTCATCACTGTTCTTCTACACTACTCTTCTCTGCCTGCATCAGTGTCTCTTCTTTGCCTGCATCAGTGTCTCTCTACTCGCATTCCATGCGCTTTCTGTTCTTCTTCATTTTATGCTTTGTGCGCCATCTCACTTATATGCACTATGCCTCTGCATGCTCTTCACTGCATCATTGTTTTTCCCTATAGGTTGTTCACTGCGTCTCTTCCTCACAACTACATGGCTAACCAACAGAATCACCTCACTTCTCTGTTCTGCATCCCTTTCTCACGTCAAGTCCTCTGCCTGATCATCATGGCAACTCTTCGTCCTATTTGGCGGTTCACTCCATGTGTTCATCATCAGTGGGCGTTATGTTGAGATTCCTTAGCTTCTCTGGTAGTCGAAACTCTTCGTCTTCTCTGTCAGTTACAGCCAGTCAATTATGGCTTCTTCGACTCCTAAGCCCCTTCCTTCACGTGATCACTAGTGGTGACCATACGCTTAGGCTTATCGAACTCTTATCAATTCAACGGTCACGATTCAGTCTCCTGAAATGGATGACTGTCGTAACTTCGACACTTTGCCCTTCGGGTCTTCGTGACTTCCAACTTTTCAAATCTCCCGAATACAATATCACCGAACAGATCGGATGGTTCACATTTATATCTCTGAACCAGATCAATGATTATATTCGATCCTTACATCTATCCTTCATTTCTTAATCCGACGGATAAGGACTTCATCAAGCAATGAGATGGATGGCCACCTTTTACTCCGTGACTTCTTCTATTATGCTTACGTTATCCTTCCACTATATTTTGATTAATGGTTGATAGTACACTCGACATCAGATCGACGGTCGAGATCTCCTTCGGGTCTTTGGACTTTGGATATTTAGAGTCTCAACCCTTTCTTTCCTCCGTATGTCAATCTTCCGGAGTTGACAGGCCTCTAATGCATGTCCCTCTCGGATTAACGGTCGAGATCTCCTTGGGTCTCTAGACTTCGGAGATTTCAAATATCAACCCATTCTTTCCTCTAGAGTGATCACCTGCTGAGTCAGTCATCAGACGATGGAGATCGCTTGTTGTCGGTTAACGTTTTCACTTACACTATCCTTCCACTATAGTAGATCAATGGATGAGAATGCTCTCAAAGTGATCTTCAGATTGGACGTCTCATTTCCACTTTGGGTCTTCGACATTTGGGACTTCGGGTCTTTGGGCGAGTACTGGTGGTAAAACTCCCAAAGCAAAACTCTCGAAGTGACGTAACTCTTGCGTCACTCGATGACGTGTCATGAGCCAAGCAACTGCCATGTGTCACTCAGATTCGTGATTTGCACGTACCTGAAATGTTGATTTCAACTTGACACTTGTCATTCTCTGACTGTGACACGTGTCCTTGCTGACGTAGACTGCTGATGTGGACTTCTAACGTGGTCTGCCACTATGCCCTTTTGCTGACGTGGTCTATTGACCTGATCTGTCGATGTGGTCTATTGCGTGACCAACAACCCTGATCCAATGGTCCTCGTTTGTCCTCCAAATCCGACGGTCCTCATTCATTTTGGATTTCCAGGCTTCAGGTATTTCACATCTAAAACCTTTCGGAGCGTAACCTCCTTGCAACTTTAAACTCGAACTAAATCTTGTTCGTCGATCAGGATCTTAGATCGTCAGCTTGATCTGTCAGCGTTGCGGCTCTGCTAGCTTATCATGTCCTTTCACTTGAAAGTGATCCAATGGCTGACGAGAATTCACATAATCGAATTCTCAAACGTTTTTCTCGCTTATCTTGTCCTTCCACTAAAAAATGATCCAACGGTTGTGAAGTTTCTTAAAACAGATTCACGATCAAGAATGATTGCACAACCACAATCTACGAGTGTTTTAACTCGTCACCCAACTCTGCAATGGGAAGATGTGCCCTATTGGTGAGTTAACCACAATCGTTAATATTCGAAGCTATAAGATCGGACGATTCTGACTAATTGCGGGATGGGAACAAGCTCGATATTTAATTCTCCTTTCAATCTCCACAATTCATCCCTGTCGTAGATTTGGCGATTGCACATCTAACGGTCATGATTTAATATGACTTAAATACATTGTTTGTTGGATCAACTGCAATCGTAGATCTTCGAAGCTATGAGATTTGATGATCTAGACGAATTGTGGGATTGTAACTAGCGAGTAGTTTAATTCATCTTTCGCTCTCCACAATTCATCCCTGCCATTGATCTTACTTGCAGATCCAACGGTCTCGGTTTGATCTGAGTTTTATCGTGCTATCTCTTCTGAGATTTTGATCTTCATTCATTAACTCTCTTGAGCTTTAATCTCCATTCACTTCCTTCTGCTCCATCTTTTGTTCTTGCCATCAATGACAAGAACACTCTTGCCTACCAAATCTACCAACAATATCCCCCTTTGACATTGATGGCAACCCTCAAAGGTTGCGCTAGACTGCTTGGACCTCCAACTGTAGCATCTGGACCATTCATTTTCTCCCCCTTCGACATCAATGTCAAAGAAAACATGCTCCCCCTGAGCTGTTGCAGTACTTTTCAGAGGTATCGGATATTCAACTAACACATACTCCCCCTGACAGGATGGACTCGCTTAGGTGAGAGTAGGGATGACACCTAGCTTTTGACGAAGATATTCAAAAGGTGTCTTGGCTAGGGGTTTAGTAAAGATGTCTGCAATTTGTTATGTGGAAGGAATATAATTCAGCTGAACAACTATGTTTGTAACCTTCTCTTTGAAAAAATGATACCTTATTGGGATATGTTTCGTCTTTGAATGGAGAACGAGATTCTTCGAGACACTAATGGCACTAGTGTCATCACAGTGAAGTGGAATTGGATCAGTATAAGTTACCTTCAAATCTACAAGAGTTTGTAACATACATAAAATCTGAGTGCAACAAGTAGCATCAGCAATGTACTTTGCCTCTGTAGTTGATAATGAGATAGATCCCTGCTTTTTACTGAGCCGTGCTACTAATGAATCACATAAGAAGATTGCACCTCCACTGGTGCTCTTTCTCTCATCCAAACAATTTGCCCAGTCAACATCTGAATATGCAGTTAATTGTAAGTTTTGATTTCTAGGATACCAAAGACCATAAGTCATTGTTGTAAGTTTTAAACCTGTGAAGTAAAGCAATGCATATAGATTCTTAAACAGAACAGAAATTAATCAATGGCTCATACACATAGTACACAGAGATTTATACCGGAAACCCTTAACCCGGAGAAAACCATTCAACACTTCATTGTATTAATTTCACCATTCACCATACAATATATATACAATGTTTTTAGGTATTTCGTAGATACCAAAACCCTAATCCCTTAATCTTGGATTAATTTAGAAAACAGCTAAAAATAGCAAAATCCGCTAAAATAGCAAAAAATGCTCCCAAAAAAAAAACGGGGCACTGCCCCGGGCTACCGCCCGGTGCCGAACGCTACGCGTAACCAAGGGGGGCCATACCTAGCCCCCCTTGGGACTCCCCTAGGAAGCGCCCGACGCACACGACACAAAGAGCACTACTAGAGGGATCGTCAGACGCAATTGTCGAATATGACGCGCCCACACACACACATGCAAAGAATATAACACATACCCAACATTCTCCCACTTGTTGTTTTCTTTGCATCCAGGGGTCCACAGGATTATATAATCAATAATCCAGGGCAACAATGCTCATTGTTACTCTACACCAGGAGAATTTTTCTGTACTCACAAAATTTGTCAATGAATCTACAACATTCTTCAAAGTGTCAACCTTCTCCAACAACACCTTCTTTTTTTCAACAATGTCTCTCACAAAGTGATACTGAACATCAATATGCTTTGTCTTTGAATGATAAGCTAGGTTCTTTGCTAGGAAGATTGGATTTTCGCTGTCACAATCTAATCTCACTGCTTATTGTACCAACCCAATACCTGAACACAATCTCTATAACCATACTGCTTCCTTGCTTGCATGAGTGGCTGCCATGTATTCAACTTATGTAGTTGAGAGTGCCACTACAGCCTGTGTTTTTTTCATCCAAATGATTGCTCCTCCAAATAGGTTATGCACATACCCACTTGTAGATCCTCAGCCTAGTCTGCATCAACAAAGCCATGTATGTCCACCACTATGTCCAATCATAGTCTTCCTTGGTAGCACAATCCATAAATGGTAGTGCCGTGCAAATACCTAAAGACCCTCTTTGTTGTTGTCCAATGCTCCTTCTCTGGTTTTGACATATACTTGCTCAAAACTCCCACTGCATGTGCAATGTCCGGTCTAGTACAGACCATTGCATACATCAAGTTGCCAACTGCACTGACATACAAAACATGGGACATGTCCTCTTCTTCTTCTTGTGTCTTGGGACACTGATCTGCAGATAACTTTACACCTATAGGAATAGGAACCTTGACCGGTTTACTTCCATGCATATTAAACCTCTACAATATCATCTCAACATATTTTCTCTTATTCAACCAGAGTTTCATGTTTTCATGATCTCTTTTAATCTCCATTCCCAAAATGAAGTTAGCAGCATCAAGATCCTTCATGTCAAATTTGGAGGATAGTTGTGATTTCACCTCCTTGATAACATCCATGTTATTTCCTACCAACAACATGTCATCAACATACAAAACTACATAAATGAAGTGATTACCAACCTGCTTGGAATATACACAGTGATCAACCCTGCTTCTCACAAATCTCAATCCAAGGATGTATGTGTCAAGCTTTTGGTACCACATCCTAGGTGATTGATTCAGACCATATAGTGACTTCTTTAGCTTACAGACCAACTCTTTCTTTCCCTTCACTACAAAGTCTTATGGTTGCTTCATGTAGAATTCTTCTTCCAGATCCCAATGTAGGAATGATGTCTTCACATCCATTTGTTCCACTTCAAGATCAAAAGAAACAACAATAGATAAAAGAAATCTAATAGATGTTAACTTGGTAACAGGAGAAAAAATCTCACCAAAGTCAATTCCCTCTATCTGGGAATAACCTTTTGCTACTAGCCGAGCTTTGTATTTCTCCACTTTACCTTCTGCATTAAACTTCTTCTTAAACAACCAGTTGCTACAAACAGATTTTCTTCCAAATGGCAACCCAACTATATCCCATGCCTCATTCTTATCCAAGGCATCCATTTATTCAACCATGGCCTTCTTCCATAGTTTACTATCCTCTGAATTCACTGCTTCCCTGACAGTTCTGGGATCATCATTAGTAATAGATAAAGCAAAATTAGAACAAAAATCAGGTGGACTATACCTTTCTAGTTGCCTTCTTTCTCTTACCGATCTCCTCAATACCGGGGTATGAGGTTCTTCTTCTTCTGCTTCATCTTCTTCAGATGATTCAGATTTTGCATCATCCAACTCCAGCTCTATTTTCTCATGTTCTTCTGGCCTTGGTAGGAATTCTTTTTTGGATACATCTTTTACCTCTCTGAAAACAACATCTCGACTGTAAACAGTCTTCTTGGTATCTAGGTTCCAAATCTTATAACCTTTCACACCATCTTTATAACCAATAAAGATACACTTTTCAGCCTTTTTATCCATCTTACTCATATTTTCCTTTGGAACATGTACATAAGCATCACAACCAAACACTCTAAGATTTTGAAGAGAGGGTTTCTTTTCAGTCCATACCTCATGTGGAGTTTTATCATCCAACACTGATGAAGGTGATCGATTGACCAGGTAACATGTTGTACCCACTGCCTCTACCCAGAATTCTTGTCCTAACACGGCACCGCTGAACATGCTTCTTGATTTTTCCATCAGTGTCATGTTCATCCTTTCTGCAACTTCATTATGTTGAGGAGTGTATGGAGTAGTCTTCTGCCTTGATATACCACACTTCTTACAGAATTCTTCAAATTCATTTCCACAGAATTCTCCACCGTTATCTATTCTCAATACCTTTATTTTATTTTTTGTCTAATTTCTACCAAGGCCTTAAACTCTTTAAATTTATCAAATACCTCAGATTTCTTTCTAAGAAAATAAATCCATGTGTTCCTTGAGAAATCATCTATGAATGAATCATAATACACAGATTTATCTAGGGATGGAACATGAACAGGTCCAAACACATCACTGTGTATCAACTCTAAGATCCCCTTTGCTCTTGTAGCACCAGATGGGAATATTACTCGATTATGTTTACCATATATGCAATGTTCACAGAAATAAAAATCCAGAGTGCAATTAGACATACCTTCAACCATACCTTTACTGTGTAGTGTTCGAAGGCCCTTTTCTCCAATATGCCCCAGTCTTTGATGCCACAACATGGTCTTATTTTCAGGGACAGTATTGGTCTTTTCTCCTTCATTTCTCTTCTTAGGGACAACAAAACTGTTACACCCATTAGATTAAGTGCTTCCCAACAACTTGAACAAAGTTCCACACCGAACTCCCCTCATCAACACCATTTCCCCTCTTACAATCTTGCAAGTACCCTTTCCCAATACAGTATCCACTCATGCATCATCCAACTTGCTTACAGATATTAGGCTCTTGGCTAGTTTTAGAATGTGCAGAACCCCAGGGAGAGTTCTAATCCTTCCATATTTTAGCAGCAACTTAACCCTTCCACGTCCCATGATTTTGGTTGTCAAGTCATCTCCTAGGAATACATCACCACCATCATATTTTTCATATTCACAAAACCACTCTCTATGAGGAGTCATATGATATGACGCACCTGAGTCGATCAACCATACATCATGGTATGCATGTGTACCTGTAGATGTCAGATAAACATCACCTCCTTCTTCAGTGGAGGTTTTCACCTCTGTGGAAGAGGTACTGTCGGATCCCTTTGATTTATCAACTTTCTTAGACTTGCAATCTTTCTTATAATGCCCTGTTTTACCACACTTCCAGCATTTCCTCAAAGATTTTCCTAGAGACTTAGATTTACCTGTAGATTTAGATCTTCCCCCCAAAGACTTACCATGATTCTTTTCTTGGGTACGACCTCTTACAAATAAAGAATCTGTGTTATGGCCATCCATGCTTTTACGCCTCATCTCTTCAGATAACAAGGATGAAACTACATCCTCATACTTCAATGTAGATTGAGTGGTACTACCAATTTCTACAACCAGATTATCCCAAGAGCCTCACAAAGAACATAATAGAGTAATACACTTATCTTCTTCTGCAATCGTAATATTAATATATATGAGTTGACTTACCAGAGTATTAAAGGCATTTAGATGTTCTGTCACAGAATCTCCATCTTCTATCCTAAGATGATACAGCTTCTTTCGAAGAAACAACTTGTTTACCAGGGACTTTGATTGATACAAATTCCTTAACTTATCCCATAGTTCCTTGATTGTATATTCTCTCGAGACACTCAACAACACCGAATCTGCCAGGCAGAGTCAAATAGTACTCCTTGCTCTTATGTCCAACTTCTGCCAATATTCCTTCGACATACCAGTAGGTGGTGTACTAGTAGTTTGTGTACTAGTAGGTTGTGTACCAGTCGTTTGTGTGCAAGTAGGCTGCGTACCAATAGGCTGTGTACCAGGATCCACAGTGATCCATTTTTCTTTGTCTACAAGAAGGTCCTCCATCTTTAGTTTCCATAGCTCAAAGTTTTTACCGTTGAACTTCTCTATCTCGATTCTAGAAGAGCTCGCCATTCCTCTTTCTACACTCAAATAACCACTGCAAAAGCTCCCACTAAACCCAGGTTTATCACAGACCCAAGAGAAACTTGATTTATCAAGATCGAGCCAAACCCTCAGAAAAAAAGGCATCCCCCTGAAGCCAAAAATGAGCTCTGATACCACATGTAAGTTTTAAACCTGTGAAGAAAAGCAATGCATATAGATTCTTAAACATAACAGAAATTAATCAATGGCTCATACACATAGTACACAGAGATTTATAAACCCTTAACCGGAAGAAAACATTTAAACGCTTCATTGTATTAATTTCACCATTCACCATACAATATATATACAATGTTTTTAGGTATTCCGTAGATACCAAAACCCTAATCCCTTAATCCGAGATTAATTTAGAAAACCGCTAAAATAGCAAAAAACGCCCAAAAAAAAACAATTTGGGGCGCTACCCTGAACCCCGTCAGCCCTGGGCTACCACCCAGTGTCGAACGTTGTGCGTAACTAGGGGGACAATACCTGCCCCCCCTAGGAAGCGCCTAACGCACATGACACAAAGAGCACTACTAGAGGGATTGTCAGACGTAGTTGTCGAATCTGACGTGCCCACACACACACATGCAAATAATATAACACATACGCAACAATTGTACCCTTCAAATATTTGAATATCCTCTTGACAGTTTCTAAATGACTTTGTTTAAGGGCAGCCTGATAATGACTTACCATTCCAACAGCCTGCATTATATCAAGACATGATGTTGTGATGTACAAAAGATTGCCTATCATTGATCGATGTGTTCTTTGATCAACATCAGGTGAAATATCATCTTTACTGAGCTTGCAACCAACCACCATAGGTGTACTGAGAGGAGAAGAATATTCCATATGAAACGTCTTTAACGTCTATTTCAAATACTATTCTTGAGAGATAAATATCCCTGCAGAACTCTAATTGATTTGTAAACCAAGAAAATATGACAGTTCTCCTATCATGGACATCTCAAACTGAGTCTGCATTGAATTAGCAAACCATTGAACTGAAAGGTCATTAGTGCATCCAAAGATAATGTCATCTACATAAGCCACGACAACTAATAAATCAACACCTTTAGATTTTATATATATATTACTATCAACAATACCTTTCTTGAACCCTTTGTCTTGTAGAAATTTGTCCAGTCTATGATACCAGGCTCGTGGTGCCTGTTTCAGTCCATATAATGTCTTTTTCAACTTACAAACATAGTTAGTATTATCTGTCAGTGATAATCCTTCAGGTTGCTCCATGTATACTTCTTCTTCTAGGTCTCCATTAAGAAAATATGACTTAACATCCATCTGATATACTTTAAATTTCTTATGTTATGCATAGGCCAGAACCATTCTGATGGCTTCCAATATTGCCACTGGTGCAAAATTTTCATCAAAATCTTGTCCTTCAACTTGTGCATACCCCTTACAGAGCAATCTGGCTTATTCTTAACATTTTTTCCTTGTTCGTTTATTTTTATTCTTAAACACCCATTTGGAGCCAATTACATTCTTATCTGCAGGTCTAGGAACAAGGTCCCAAGTATTGTTCTTCTCAATCTGATCCAGTTCCTCATTCATTGATTTTAACCAATTTTCATCTTCACTGACTTCATTGAAGTTCTTGGGTTCCACCATGGATATGAAGGCTATATCTGATTGCTCATTTTTTTTTATTATCCTTCTCCTAGTTTATACACCTTTGTCTTTCTCTCCAATTATCTGACTTGCAGGATGATTCTTTTGAGTAATCCTGGAGGAAGGATTTGATGTTGTCTATTGATTTGAGTATGCTTGAGTATTTTCATCTTCACCTGACTCAGAATCTTATTGTTTTGATTCTTGGACCTGTTCAACTTCAACTTCAACTATATCCTCTGTTGTTGATTCAGTATTTCTCTCCTCTCTTACCGAGACTCCTTCATCAACTTTTATGTCAATACAATCAACCAATTTATGCAGCCTCTTATTATAGCGTCTGTATCATTTACTGTTTGTAGCATACCCTAAGAATATGCCTTCATCGGCCCTGTCATCATACTTGCCAAGGTTTTCATTATTATTCTTTATGTAGCACTTACTCCCAAAGACTTTGAAGTGTTTGATTGTAGCAGGTCTTCCATGCCACGATTCATAAGGTGTCTTGTCACTATGTGGTCTGAGATGAGATTTGTTAAGAATATGGATTGTTGTGTGTATTGCTTCTCCCCAGTAGGTTTGACCAATGTTCTTCTCATTCATCATTAACCTGACCATTTGTTGAATTGTTATGTTTTGTCTCTCAACTACTCCATTTTGTTGTGGAGTTCCTGGGATTGTGTATTCTATTTTGATCGCATGTTTATCACATAATTCCTTGAAATCACTTGACATAAATTCTCCTCCTATGTCTAATCTTACAACCTTTAATCTGTTTCCTGTTTGATTCTTAGTTAAAGCCTTAAATATTTTAAATTTCTCAAATGCTTCAGCTTTTTCTTTGAGAAAAACAACCCAAGTGAGTCTGGAGTAATCATCAATGATCAGCATGAAGTAGTTTTCCTTCCATGTGCCTTCCTGTCTTGATGGTCCACCTAGATCCATATGAACTAATTGAAGTGGTTTCTCTGTTGAAGTAGAGTTCTTGGATTTAAACTGTGTCCTGGTTATCTTTCCTACTTGGCAGGGTTTACACACAGAATCTTGTGGATTTGATATTCTCGGAAGATCTTTTACTGCCTCGAGACTTTTGAGCTTGATTAAGTGGTCAAAGTTTAGATGTCCAAGTCTCCTATGCCATAACCAGCTCTCATCATGTTTAATTAGATGACACTCTTCTCTATCTTCTTTCAGCACATATACATTATTATTTGTCCTTATGCCTTTAGCCGCCTCTTGTCCTGAATTTACAGATTTTATATTACAATCTTTGGAAGTGAAAACCACTTCACATCCTCTGTCACACATTTGAATTACACTAAGAAAATTATGTTTCAGCCCATCTACAAGCAGAACATCCTAGGCTTTTCCTTTACCATTACTCAAACTCACCATCCATTTACCCTTGATTTTACCTGGTTCATCATTTCCAAAGGTTACATTTCATGTTTTCCTTTTACTTATAGACAAAAACTTATCCTTATCTCCAGTCATGTGCTTGGAACATCCACTGTCTATATACCAGGGGTCTTTTTGTTTTTGAGCTAAAAGTACTAGACCGCATTTTTCACTATTTTTGTTTTTCCATGTGCTAGAATTTCTAGCTAAAGGATTTATCCTTGGATCTGCCTTGTACTTCTTCAGATGGAAGTTTGCAACTTTGTGGCCGAAGTAATGACATTTATAACATTCAAGCTCATTGTTCAGTAGGTCAAATGATTTGTGCTATGCTATCTATTCATTGTCTTCTTAGTTCTATGTTGTAAGGATTGTTTATTTCTTGACCTCCCCAGATGCATGTCTCTAAACTTACTTTGAAAATTTGCAATCTTATGACCAAAATTAGAACAGTAAAAGCAGTAGCCATAGAAGAAATTTTGGTACCTGAAGCATGGCCTTCTTCTTGGCATTTGTTGTTCCATCTTCTGATCTCTTTGTTTTTTATCAGGGATCATCTTGTCTTTATTAGCTTTTGGTGGTAGAGTAATCTGATGGTCTGATTGTCTGCTAACTTGGAACTTGATCATCTTTACTGGCTCTTTGCTGCTTGAACCATTTACATAACCTAAACTCATATTCAATAGAGGAGATCTATGTTTGCTCATAATGTTGTTAAGTTCTGTTGTGGCTTTAATGCTTGGAAGATTTTGGAGATACAATGTTTTAAACTTCTCCGTCTCTTTTCTGGTTTTTACTACCTCTTCTTCCAAAGATTCACATCTTGCCTTCTTTTCTGATAGTTGTTGTTTCAAAATGTCCTCTATTTTCTTTGCCTCTTCTAATTCCACTTTTAGCAGGGCAAAGTATTCATCGTGTCCTTTATTGTCTTTCTCGAACTGTATCAACAATTTTTTTGTTTTTTCTTCGTAGATCTGAGTCTAGCAATTTTTTTTAGAGCACTGATCAATTCTCCTTCCAAGTCAACCACAACTTCTTCATCGTCAACATCACTTCCCGTGCCTTTATTATCATAATCCTCTTTGGCCATAAGTATAAAGTCATTAATTTTATCTTCACAGGAAGAGTCACTATCTGTGTCTTCTGAAGAGTCATCATTGTTTACACATAGACTTTTATTTTTACCAAATCTCTTGGGTTTGTACTTCTTTCACCTTCAAAATTCTGATCTTGTTTCTTGTGTGGACACTTAGATGCAAAGTGACCTTTCTTTCCACAATTAAAACATTTGAAGGGAAATTTGTCTTGGTACTTTTCTGATCCTTTCTTTAGTCTTCTCACAATTTTTTCTTCAATTTCATCAGGCTCAGAATCCTCATTCTTATCTGCTATAAATGATGCTTCTCTAGAGGTGGGTTTATCTTTACTTATCCTCATTTCATAGGTAGTCAGAGTTCCTAGGAGTTGGTCAACATACAGAGCTTTTAGATCATTAAGTTCTTCTATAGCAGAGACCTTTGGGTTGAACCTATCTGGCAGAGATCTCAAAATTTTATGAACTAAAGAAACATCCTCAATTTTTTCACCAAGTCCTATCATTGCATTTACTT
>JZKD02S1921108.1:46201-61562 GCA_000966675.3 Picea glauca | reverse complement strand
TGTGCAAGAGGGAAAACTAGCACACACTAGCTTTTCCCCATGGTGGAATGATGTTGTCAGAGATGTGCTCGTGCTTGTGCAAGAGGGAAAGCTAGCACACGCTAGCTTTCCCCCACGGTGGAATGATTTTATCCAAGATGTGCTCGTGCTTGTGCAAGAGGGAAAGCTAGCACGCAATAGCTTTCCCCCATGATGTGATGATGTTCTTTGAATGTGCTCATGCTTGTGCAAGAGGGAAAGCTAGCAAGAGGGAAAGCTAGCACGTGCTAGCTTTCCCCGATGGGGAGCTGATGTTCTCCTAGATGCGCTCGTGCTTGTGCTAGAGAGAAAGCTAGCTAGCATGCGCTAGCTTTCCCCGAGGGGGGATGATGTTGTCCGAGATGCACTCGTGCTTGTGCAAGAGGGAAAGCTAGCACATGCTAGCTTTCTCCCATGATGGGATGATGTTGTCTGAAATGCGTTCGTGCTTATGCAAGAGGGAAAGCTAGCACACGTTAGCTTTCCTCGACGGTGAGATGATGTTGTCTGAGATGAGTTCATACTTGTGCAAGAGGGAAAGCTAGCACACACTAGCTTTCCCCCATGGTGGGATGATGTTGTCCCAGATGAGCTCATGCTTGTGCAAGAGGGAAAGTTAGCATGTGTTAGCTTTCCCCCACGGTGGGATGATGTTGTTTGAGATGAGCTCGTGTTTGTGCAAGAGGGAAAGCTAACATGTGCTAGGCTTTCCCTCACGCTGGGATGATGTTGTCCGAGGTGAGCTCGTGCTTGTGCAAGAGGAAAAGCTAGCTTTCCCCCATGGTGGGATGATGTTGTCCAAGATGAGCTCGTGCTTGTGCAAGAGGAAAAGCTAACATGTGCTAGCTTTCTCCCATGGTGGGATGATGTTGTCTGAGATGAGCTCGTGCTTGTGCAAGAGGGAAAGCTAACACGAGCTAGATTTCCCCCACGGTGAGATGATGTTGTTTGCGATGTGCTTCTACTTGTGCAAGAGGGAAAGCTAGAACAAGCTTGCTTTCCCCATTGGTGGGATGATGTTGTTCAAGATGTGCTCCTACTTGTGGAAGAGGGAAAACTAGAATGTGTTTGCGAGATGCTCTCCTACTTGTGCAAGAGGGAAAGCTAGAACGTGTTGGCTTTCTCTCACAGTGGGATGATGTTGTTCATGATGTGCTCCTACTCGTGCAAGAGGGAAAGCTAGCACGCACTAGCTTTTCGTTCTAGTTGCGCTCCTACTTGTGCAAGAGGAAAAACTAGCATGCACTAGCTTTCCCCATCGGTGAGATGATGTTGTTCGAGATGCGCTCCTGCTTTTGCAAGAGGGAAAGCTAGAACACACTCGCTTTCCCCCATGGTTGGATGATGTTGTTCGAGATGTGCTCCTACTTGTGCAAGAGGAAAAGCTAGAACACGTTGGTTTTTCTCCATGGTGGGATGATGTTCACGACACGCTCCTGCTTGTGCAAGAGGGAAAGCTAGCACGTGCTAGCTTTCCCTCACAGAGTGATGATGTTGTTCAAGATGCGCTCTTGCTTGTGCAAGAGGGAAAACTAGCACGCGCTAGCTTTACCCCATGGTGGTATGATGTTGTTCGATATGCGCTCCTAATTCTGCAAGAGAGAAAGCTAGCACATGTTAGCTTTCCCCCACTGTGGGATGATGTTCGAGATGCGCTCCTGCCTGTGCAAGATGGAAAAATGGCATGCGCTAGCTTTCCCTCACACTGGGATGACGTTGTTCAAGATGTGCTTGTGCTTGTGCAAGAGGGAAAACTAGCGCATGCTAGCTTTCCCCCACAGTGGAATGATGTTGTTCGAGATGTGCTTGTGCTTGTGCAAGAGGGGAAACCAACACTCGCTAGCTTTCCCCCATGGTGAAAGAATGTTTGAGATATGTCTGTGCTTGGGCAAGAGGGAAAACTAGCATGTGCTAGCTTTCCCCCACGATGGCATGATGTTTGAGATGCGCTTGTGCTTGTGCAAGAGGGAAAGCTAGCACGCGCTAGCTTTCCCCTATAATGGAATGATGTTGTTTGAGATGCGCTTGTGCTTGTGCAAGAGGGAAGGCTAACACGCGCTAGCTTTTCCCCATGGTGGATTGGTGTTGTTTGAGATGCACTTGTGCTTGTGCAATAGGGAAAACTAGCACGCACTAGCTTCCCCCCATGGTGGAATGATGTTGTTTGAGATGCGCTTGTGCAAGAGGAAAAGCTAGCATGTGCTAGCTTTCCCCCACGTTGAATGATGTTGTTTGAGATGAGCTTGTGCTTTTGCAAGAGGGAAAGCTAGCACGCGTTAGCTTTTCCCCACAGTGGAATGATGTTCGAGATGTGTCTGTGCTTGTGCAAGAGGGAAAGCTAGTCCCAACGGTGGAATGTTGTTCAAGACGCACTTGTGCTTGTGCAAGAGGGAAAACTAGCACGTGCTAGCTTCCCTCCACGATGGAATGATGTTGTTCGAGATGTGCTTGTGCTTATGCAAGAGGGAAANGGAAAACTAGCACACACTAGCTTTTCCCCATGGTGGAATGATGTTGTCAGAGATGTGCTCGTGCTTGTGCAAGAGGGAAAGCTAGCACACGCTAGCTTTCCCCCATGGTGGAATGGTTTTATCCAAGATGCGCTCGTGCTTATGCAAGAGGGAAAGCTAGCACGCAATAGCTTTCCCCCACAATGTGATGATGTTCTCTGAATGTGCTCGTGCTTGTGCAAGAGGGAAAGCTAGCAAGAGGGAAAGCTAGCACGTGCTAGCTTTCCCCGATGGGGGGCTGATGTTCTCCGAGATGCGCTCGTGCTTGTGCTAGAGAGAAAGCTAGCCAGCATGCGCTAGCTTTCCCCGAGGGGGGATGATGTTGTCCGAGATGCACTCGTGCTTGTGCAAGAGGGAAAGCTAGCACATGCTAGCTTTCCCCCATGATGGGATGATGTTGTCTGAAATGCGTTCGTGCTTATGCAAGAGGGAAAGCTAGCACGCGCTAGCTTTCCTCGATGGTGAGATGATGTTGTCTGAGATGAGTTCGTACTTGTGCAAGAGGGAAAGCTAGCACACGCTAGCTTTCCCCCATGGTGGGATGATGTTGTCCCAGATGAGCTCATGCTTGTGCAAGAGGGAAAGATAGCATGTGTTAGCTTTCCCCCACGGTGGAATGATGTTGTTTGAGATGAGATCGTGCTTGTGCAAGAGGGAAAGGTAGCATGTGCTAGGCTTTCCCTCACGCTGGGATGATGTTGTCCGAGATGAGCTTGTGCTTGTGCAAGAGGGAAAGCTAGCTTTCCCCCATGGTGGGATGATATTGTCCAAGATGAGCTCGTGCTTGTGCAAGAGGGAAAGCTAACATGTTCTAGCTTTCTCCCATGGTGGGATGATGTTGTCTGAGCTTTTGCTTGTGCAAGAGGGAAAGCTAGAACAAGCTTGCTTTCCCCATTGGTGGGATGATGTTGTTCAAGATGTGCTCCTACTTGTGGAAGAGGGAAAACTAGAATGTGTTTGCGAGATGCTCTCCTACTTGTGCAAGAGGGAAAGCTAGAACATGTTGGCTTTTTCTCACAGTGGGATGATGTTGTTCACGATGTGCTCCTGCTCGTGCAAGAGGGAAAGCTAGCATGCACTAGCTTTTCGTTCAAGTTGCGCTCCTACTTGTGCAATAGGGAAAGCTAGCATGCACTAGCTTTCCCCATCGGTGAGATGATGTTGTTCGAGATACGCTCCTGCTTTTGCAAGAGGGAAAGATAGAACACACTCGCTTTCCCCCACGGTTGGATGATGTTGTTGGAGATGTGCTTCTACTTGTGCAAGAGGAAAATATAGAACACGTTGGCTTTCCTCCATGCTGGGATGATGTTCACAACACGCTCCTGCTTGTGCAAGAGGGAAAGCTAGCACATGCTAGCTTTCCCCCACAGAGTGATGATGTTGTTCAAGATGCGCTCTTGCTTGTGCAAGAGGGAAAACTAGCACGTGCTAGCTTTACCCCATGGTGGTATGATGTTGTTCGATATGCGCTCCTAATTCTGCAAGAGAGAAAGCTAGCACGTGTTAGCTTTCCTCCACTGTGGGATGATGTTCGAGATGCGCTCCTGCCTATGCAAGATGGAAAGATGGCACGCGCTAGCTTTTCCTCACATTGGGATGACGTTGTTCAAGATGTGTTTGTGCTTGTGCAAGAGGGAAAACTAGCGCATGCTAGATTTCCCCCACAGTGGAATGATGTTGTTCGAGATGTTCTTGTGCTTGTGCAAGAGGGAAAACCAACACTCGCTAGCTTTCCCCCATGGTGAAAGAATGTTTGAGATATGTCTGTGCTTGGGCAAGAGGGAAAACTAGCATGTGCTAGCTTTCCCCCACGGTGGCATGATGTTTGAGATGCGCTTGTGCTTGTGCAAGAGGGAAAGCTAGCACGCGCTAGCTTTCCCCTACAATGGAATGATGTTGTTTGAGATGCGTTTGTGCTTGTGCAAGAGGGAAAGCTAACACGCGCTAGCTTTTCCCCATGGTGGACTGGTGTTGTTTGAGATGCACTTGTGCTTGTGCAATAGGGAAAACTAGCATGCACTAGCTTCCCCCCATGGTGGAATGATGTTGTTTGAGATGCGCTTGTGCAAGAGGAAAAGCTAGCACGTGCTAGCTTTCCCCCACGTTGAATGATGTTGTTTGAGATGAGCTTGTGCTTTTGCAAGAGGGAAAGATAGCACACGTTAGCTTTTCCCCATAGTGGAATGATGTTCGAGATGCGCTTGTGCTTGTGCAAGAGGGAAAGCTAGCATGCATTAGCTTTCCCTGACGGTGGAATGTTGTTCAAGATGCACTTGTGTTTGTGCAAGAGGGAAAACTAGCACGTGCTAGCTTTCCCCCACAGTGGAATGATGTTGTTCGAGATGTGCTTGTGCTTATGCAAGAGGGAAAGCTAGCAGACGCTAGCTTTATTTCACAGTTGAATGATGTTGTTCGAGATGCACTTGTGCTTGTGCAAGAGGGAAAGCTAGCATGCGCTAGTTTTCCTCGATGGTGGAATGATGTTGTTCGAGATGCGCTTGTGCTTGTGCAANATGTTGTTCAAGACGCACTTGTGCTTGTGCAAGAGGGAAAACTAGCACGTGCTAGCTTCCCTCCACGATGGAATGATGTTGTTCGAGATGTGCTTGTGCTTATGCAAGAGGGAAAGCTAGCAGACACTAGCTTTATTTCACGGTTGAATGATGTTGTTCAAGATGCACTTGTGCTTGTGCAAGAGGGAAAGCTAGCATGCGCTAGTTTTCCTCGATGGTGGAATGATGTTGTTCGAGATGCGCTTGTGTTTGTGCAAGAGGGAAGGCTAACATGTGTAAGATTTCCTCCATGCTAGAATGATGTTCGAGATAAGCTTGTGTTTGTGCAAGAGGGAAAGCTAGCAATGGAATGATGTTGTTCAAGATGCGTTTGTGCTTCTGCAAGATGGAAAGTTAACATGCGCTAGTTTTACCCTAGAGAGGAATGATGTTGTTCGAGATGCACTTGTGTTTGTGCAAGAGAGAAAGCTAACACGTGCTAACTTTCCCCCACAGTGGAAATATGTTGTTCGAGATGCGTATATGCTTGTCCAAGAGAGAAAGCTAGCACGCACTAACATTCCTCCATGGTAGGATGATGTTCGAGATGCGCTTGTGCTTGTGCAAGAGGGAAAACTAGCACATGCTAGCTTTCCCCCATGGTGGAATGATGTTGTTCGAGATGCACTTGTGCTTGTGTAGGAGGGACGTGCTAGCTTTCCCCCATGGTGGAATGATATTATTTGAGATGCACTTGTGCTTGTGCAATAGGAAAAGCTAGCATACACTAGCTTTCTCCCATGCTGGAATGATGTTGTTCGAGATGCCCTTATGCAATAGGGAAAACAAGCACATGCTAGCTTTCCCCTATGTTGAATGATGTTTGAGATGAGCTTGTGCTTGTGCAATGCGCTAGTTTTCCCCCACAGTGGAATGGTGTTTGAGATGCGCCCGTGCTTGTGCAAGAGGGAAAGCTAGCATGCACTAGCTTTTTCCCACGGTGGAATGATGTTATTTGAGATGCGCTTGTGCTTGTGCAAGAGGGAAAGCTAGCAGGTGCTAGCATTCCCCCACGGTGGAATGATGTTGTTCGAGATGCACTTGTTCTTGTGCAAGAGGGAAAACTAGCATGTGTTANTGTTCGAGATGCGCTTGTGCTTGTGCAAGAGGGAAGGCTAACATGTGTAAGATTTTCTCCATGCTAGAATGATATTCGAGATAAGTTTGTGTTTGTGCAAGAGGGAAAGCTATCAATGGGATGATGTTGTTCAAGATGCGTTTGTGCTTCTGCAAGATGGAAAGTTAACATGCGCTAGTTTTACCCTAGAGATGAATGATGTTGTTCGAGATGTGCTTGTGTTTTTGCAAGAGAGAAAGCTAACACGTGCTAGCTTTCCCCCACAGTGGAATGATGTTGTTCGAGATGCGTATATGCTTGTCCAAGAGAGAAAGTTAGCACGTACTAACATTCCTCCATGGTAGGATGATGTTCGAGATGCGTTTGTGCTTATGCAAGAGGGAAAACTAGCACATGCTAGCTTTCCCCCATGGTGGAATGATGTTGTTCGAGATGCACTTGTGCTTGTGTAGGAGGGACGTGCTAGCTTCCCCCCATGGTGGAATGATATTATTTGAGATGCACTTGTGCTTGTGCAATAGGAAAAGCTAGCATACACTAGCTTTCTCCCATGCTGGAATGATGTTGTTCGAGATGCCCTTATGCAACAGGGAAAACAGGCACGCGCTAGCTTTCCCCCATGTTGAATGATGTTTGAGATGAGCTTGTGCTTGTGCAATGCGCTAGCTTTCCCCCACAGTGGAATGGTGTTTGAGATGTGCCCGTGCTTGTGCAAGAGGGAAAGCTAGCATGCACTAGATTTTCCCCACGGTGGAATGATGTTATTTGAGATGCGCTTGTGCTTGTGTAAGAGGAAAAGCTATCAGGTGCTAGCATTCCCCCACGGTGGAATGGAATGATGTTGTTCGAGATGCACTTGTTCTTGTGCAAGAGGGAAAACTAGCATGTGTTAGCTTTCCTTGACGGTGGAATGTTGTTCGAGATGCACTTGTGCTTGTGCAAGAGGGAAACCTAGCATGTGAAAGCTTTTCTCCATGCTAGAATGATGTTGTTCGAGATGCGCTTGTGTTTGTGCAAGAGGGAAAGCTAGTCTGCGCTAGCGTTCCCTCACAATGGAATGATGTTATTCAAGATGCGTTTGTGCTTCTGCAAGACGGAAAGCTAGCATGCGCTAGTTTTACCTCACAGATGAATGATGTTGTTCGATATGCGCTTGTGCTTATGCAAGAGAGAAAGCTAGCACATGCTAGCTTTCCCCCACAATGGAATGATGTTGTTTGAGATGCGTATATGCTTGTGTAAGAAGGAAAACAAACACACTCTAGCTTTCCCCCACGGTGGAATGATGTTGTTCGAGATGCACTTGCGCTTGTGCTTATGCAAGAGGGAAAGCTAGCACGCGCAAGCTTTTTCCCACGATGGAATGATGTTGCAGATGCACTTGTGCTTGTACAAGAGGGAAAGCTAGCACGTGCTAGATTTCCCCCACGGTGGGATGATGTTGTCTGAGNCCCATGGTGGAATGATATTATTTGAGATGCACTTGTGCTTGTGCAATAGGAAAAGCTAGCATACACTAGCTTTCTCCCATGCTGGAATGATGTTGTTCGAGATGCCCTTATGCAATAGGGAAAACAAGCACATGCTAGCTTTCCCCTATGTTGAATGATGTTTGAGATGAGCTTGTGCTTGTGCAATGCGCTAGTTTTCCCCCACAGTGGAATGGTGTTTGAGATGCGCCCGTGCTTGTGCAAGAGGGAAAGCTAGCATGCACTAGCTTTTTCCCACGGTGGAATGATGTTATTTGAGATGCGCTTGTGCTTGTGCAAGAGGGAAAGCTAGCAGGTGCTAGCATTCCCCCACGGTGGAATGATGTTGTTCGAGATGCACTTGTTCTTGTGCAAGAGGGAAAACTAGCATGTGTTAACTTTCCTTGACGGTGGAATGTTGTTCGAGATGCACTTGTGCTTGTGCAAGAGGGAAACCTAGCATGTGAAAGCTTTTCTTCATGCTAGAATGATGTTGTTTGAGATGCGCTTGTGTTTGTGCAAGAGGGAAAGCGAGTTTGGGCTAGCGTTCCCTCACAATGGAATGATGTTATTCAAGATGCGTTTGTGCTTCTGCAAGACGGAAAGCTAGCATGTGCTAGTTTTACCCCAGAGATGAATGATGTTGTTCGATATGCGCTTGTGCTTATGCAAGAGAGAAAGCTAGCACATGCTAGCTTTCCTCCACAATGGAATGATGTTGTTTGAGATGCGTATATGCTTGTGTAAGAATGAAAGCAAGCACACTCTAGCTTTCCCCCACGGTGGAATGATGTTGTTCGAGATGCACTTGCGCTTGTGCTTATGCAAGAGGGAAAGCTAGCACGCACAAGCTTTTTCCCACGATGGAATGATGTTGTTGCAGATGCACTTGTGCTTGTACAAGAGGGAAAGCTAGCACGCACTAGATTTCCCCCACGGTGGGATGATGTTGTCTGAGATGAGCCCGTGCTTGTGCAAGAGGGAAAGCTAACACGAGGGAAAGATAAATGCTCTAGCTTCCCCCATGGTGGAATGATGTTGTCCGAGATGATCTCATGCTTGTGCAAGAGGGAAAGTTAGCACACATTAGCTTTCCCCCATAGTGGGATGATATTGTTCGAGACGAACTCGTGGTTGTGCAAGAGGGAAAGTTAGCATGTGCTAGCTTTCCTCCATGGTGGTTTGATTTTGTTCAAGATGCGCTCCTGCTTGTGCAAGAGGGAAAGCTAGCGCCAACGGTGGGATGATGTTGTTCGAGATGGGCTCTTTGCATAAGAGGTAAAGCTAGCTTGTTGGCTTTCCCCCACAATGGGATGTTGTTGTTCGCGATGCGCTCCTACTTGTGCAAGAGGTAAAGCTAGCATGCACTAGCTTTCCCCACCGGAGGGATGATGTTGTTCAAGATACGCTCCTACTTGTGCAAGAGGGAAAGCTAGCACATGCTAGCTTTTCCCCATGATGGGACAATGTTGTTCAAGATCCTCTCCTACTTGTGCAAGAGGGAAAGCTGGCACGTGTCGACTTTCCCCCAAAGTAGGATGATGTTGTTCGATATGCACATGTGCTTGTGCAAGAGGGAAATCTAGTGCGCGCTAGCTTTCCCCCACGGTGGAATGATGTTGTTCGAGATGCACTTGTGCTTGTGCAAGAGGGAAAGCCACCATGCGCTAGCTTTTGCCCCACGGTAGAATGATGTTTGAGATGTGTTTGTGCTTGTGCAAGAGGAAAAGCTATCATGTGCTAGCTTTCCCCCACAGTGGCATGATGTTGTTCGAGATGTGCTTGTGGTTGTGCAAAAGGGAAATCTAAAACACACTAGCTTTCCCCCATGGTGGAATGTTATTGTTCGAGATGCACTTGTGCTTGTGCAGTAGGAAAAGCTAGCATGCCCTAGCTTCCCCCTACGGTGGAATGATGTTGTTCGAGATGCGCTTGTGCAAGAGGGAAAGCTAACATGCTCTAGCTTTCCCCCACGTTGAATGATATTGTTTGAGATGAGCTTGTGCTTGTGCAAGAGGGAAAGCTAGCACACGCTAGCTTTCCCACACAATGGAATGTTGGTGTTCGAGATGTGATTGTGCTTGTGTAAGAGGGAAAACTAGCAGGTGTTAGCTTTCCCCATAGTGGAATGATGTTGTTCGAGATGCACTTGTGCTTGTGCAAGAGGGAAAGCTAGCACACACGAGCTTTCCTCGACGGTGGGATGATGTTGTTTGAGATGTGCTTGTGCTTGTGCTAGAGGGAAGGCTAGCATGTGCAATTTTTCCTCCATGCTAGAATGATGTTGTTCGAGGTGTGCTTGTTTTTGTGCAAGAGGGAAAGCTAGCATGCATTGGCTTTCCCCCACAATGGAATGATGTTGTTCATGATGCGCATATGCGTTTGCAAGAAGGAAAGCTAGCATGTGTTAGTTTTACCCCATAGAGGAATGATGTTGTTGGAGATGCGCTTGTGCTTGTGCAAGAGAGAAAGCTAGCACGCGCTAGCTTTCCCCCACATTGGAATGATGTGGTTCAAGATGCGTATATGTTTATGCAAGAGGGAAATCTAGCAAGTGCTAGCTTCCCCCCATGGTGGNTGTTAGCTTTCCCCCACTGTGGGATGATGTTCGAGATGCGCTCCTGCCTGTGCAAGATGGAAAAATGGCATGCGCTAGCTTTCCCTCACACTGGGATGACGTTGTTCAAGATGTGCTTGTGCTTGTGCAAGAGGGAAAACTAGCGCATGCTAGCTTTCCCCCACAGTGGAATGATGTTGTTCGAGATGTGCTTGTGCTTGTGCAAGAGGGGAAACCAACACTCGCTAGCTTTCCCCCATGGTGAAAGAATGTTTGAGATATGTCTGTGCTTGGGCAAGAGGGAAAACTAGCATGTGCTAGCTTTCCCCCACGATGGCATGATGTTTGAGATGCGCTTGTGCTTGTGCAAGAGGGAAAGCTAGCACGCGCTAGCTTTCCCCTATAATGGAATGATGTTGTTTGAGATGCGCTTGTGCTTGTGCAAGAGGGAAGGCTAACACGCGCTAGCTTTTCCCCATGGTGGATTGGTGTTGTTTGAGATGCACTTGTGCTTGTGCAATAGGGAAAACTAGCACGCACTAGCTTCCCCCCATGGTGGAATGATGTTGTTTGAGATGCGCTTGTGCAAGAGGAAAAGCTAGCATGTGCTAGCTTTCCCCCACGTTGAATGATGTTGTTTGAGATGAGCTTGTGCTTTTGCAAGAGGGAAAGCTAGCACGCGTTAGCTTTTCCCCACAGTGGAATGATGTTCGAGATGTGTCTGTGCTTGTGCAAGAGGGAAAGCTAGTCCCAACGGTGGAATGTTGTTCAAGACGCACTTGTGCTTGTGCAAGAGGGAAAACTAGCACGTGCTAGCTTCCCTCCACGATGGAATGATGTTGTTCGAGATGTGCTTGTGCTTATGCAAGAGGGAAAACTAGCACACACTAGCTTTACTTCACGGTTGAATGATGTTGTTCGAGATGCACTTGTGCTTGTGCAAGAGGGAAAGCTAGCATGCGCTAGTTTTCCTCGATGGTGGAATGATGTTGTTCGAGATGCGCTTGTGCTTGTGCAAGAGGGAAGGCTAACATGTGTAAGATTTCCTCCATGCTAGAATGATGTTCGAGATAAGCTTGTGTTTGTGCAAGAGGGAAAGCTGGCAATGGAATGATGTTGTTCAAGATGCGTTTGTGCTTCTGCAAGATGGAAAGTTAACATGCGCTAGTTTTACCCTAGAGAGGAATGATGTTGTTCGAGATGCGCTTGTGTTTGTGCAAGAGAGAAAGCTAACACGTGCTAGCTTTCCCCCACAGTGGAAAGATGTTGTTCGAGATGCGTATATGATTGTCCAAGAGAGAAAGCTAGCACGCACTAACATTCCTCCATGGTAGGATGATGTTCGAGATGCGCTTGTGCTTGTGCAAGAGGGAAAACTAGCACATGCTAGCTTTCCTCCATGGTGGAATGATGTTGTTCAAGATGCACTTGTGCTTGTGTAGGAGGGACGTGCTAGCTTTCCCCCATGGTGGAATGATATTATTTGAGATGCACTTGTGCTTGTGCAATAGGAAAAACTAGCATACACTAGCTTTCTCCCATGCTGGAATGATGTTGTTCGAGATGCCCTTATGCAACAGAGAAAACAAGCACGTGCTAGCTTTCCCCCATGTTGAATGATGTTTGAGATGAGCTTGTGCTTGTGCAATGCGCTAGTTTCCCCCCACAGTGGAATGGTGTTTGAGATGCGCCCGTGCTTGTGCAAGAGGGAAAGCTAGCATGCACTAGCTTTTCCCCACGGTGGAATGATGTTATTTGAGATGCGCTTGTGCTTGTGCAAGAGGGAAAGCTAGCAGGTGCTAGCATTCCCCCACGGTGGAAGGATGTTGTTCGAGATGCACTTGTTCTTGTGCAAGAGGGAAAACTAGCATGTGTTATCTTTTCTTGACGGTGGAATGTTGTTCGAGATGCACTTGTGCTTGTGCAAGAGGGAAACCTAGCATGTGAAAGCTTTTCTCCATGCTAGAATGATGTTTTTTGAGATGCGCTTGTGTTTGTGCAAGAGGGAAAGCTAGTTCGGGCTAGCGTTCCCTCACAATGGAATGATGTTATTCAAGATGCGTTTGTGCTTTTGCAAGACGGAAAGCTAGCATGTGCTAGTTTTACCCTAGAGATGAATGATGTTGTTCGAGATGCGCTTGTGCTTATGAAAGAGAGAAAGCTAGCACATGCTAGCTTTCCTCCACAATGGAATGATGTTGTTTGAGATGCGTATATGCTTGTGTAAGAAGGAAAGCAAACACACTCTAGCTTTCCCCCATGGTGGAATGATGTTGTTCGAGATGCACTTGCCCTTGTGCTTATGCAAGAGGGAAAGCTAGCACGCACAAGCTTTTTCCGACGATGGAATGATGTTGTTGCAGATGCACTTGTGCTTGTACAAGAGGGAAAGCTAGCACGCGCTAGATTTCCCCCACGGTGGGATGATGTTGTCTGAGATGAGTCCGTGCTTGTGCAAGAGGGAAAGCTAGCACGAGGGAAAGATAACATGCTCTAGCTTCCCCCATGGTGGGATGATGTTGTCCGAGATGATCTCGTGCTTGTGCAAGAGGGAAAGTTAGCACACATTAACTTTCCCCCATAGTGGGATGATATTGTTCGAGACGAACTCGTGGTTGTGCAAGAGGGAAAGTTAACATTTGCTAGCTTTCCCGCACGGTGGTCTGATTTTGTTCAAGATGCGCTCCTGCTTGTGCAAGAGGGAAAGCTAGCGCCAACGGTGGGATGATGTTGTTCGAGATGGGCTCTTTGCACAAGAGGTAAAGCTAGCTTGTTGGCTTTCCCCCACAATGGGATGTTGTTGTTCGCGATGCGCTCCTACTTGTGCAAGAGGTAAAGCTAGCATGCACTAGCTTTCCCCACCGGAGGGATGATGTTGTTCAAGATACGCTCCTACTTGTGCAAGAGGGAAAGCTAGCACATGCTAGCTTTTCCCCATGATGGGACAATGTTGTTCAAGATCCTCTCCTACTTGTGCAAGAGGGAAAGCTGACACGTGCTAACTTTCCCCCACAGTAGGATGATGTTATTCGATATGCACATGTGCTTGTGCAAGAGGGAAAGCTAGTGCGCGCTAGCTTTCCCCCACGGTGGAATGATGTTGTTTGAGATGCACTTGTGCTTGTGCAAGAGGGAAAGCCACCATGCGCTAGCTTTCCCCCCACGGTAGAATGATGTTTGAGATGTGTTTGTGCTTGTGCAAGAGGGAAAGCTATCATGTGCTAGCTTTCCCCCACGGTGGCATGATGTTGTTCGAGATGTGCTTGTGGTTGTGCAAAAGGGAAATCTAAAACATACTAGCTTTCCCCCATGGTGGAATGTTATTGTTCGAGATGTGCTTGTGCTTGTGCAGTAGGAAAAACTAGCATGCCCTAGCTTCCCCCTACGGTGGAATGATGTTGTTCGAGATGCGCTTGTGCAAGAGGGAAAACTAACATGCTCTAGCTTTCCCCCACGTTGAATGATATTGTTTGAGATGAGCTTGTGCTTGTGCAAGAGAGAAAGCTAGCACACGCTAGCTTTCCCACACAATGGAATGTTGGTGTTCGAGATGCGATTGTGCTTGTGTAAGAGGGAAAATTAGCAGGTGTTAGCTTTCCCCATAGTGGAATGATGTTGTTCGAGATGCACTTGTGCTTGTGCAAGAGGGAAAACTAGCACACACGAGCTTTCCTCGACGATGGAATGATGTTGTTTGAGATGTGCTTGTGCTTGTGCAAGAGGGAAGACTAGCATGTGCAATCTTTCCTCCATGCTAGAATGATGTTGTTCGAGGTGTGCTTGTTTTTGTGCAAGAGGGAAAGCTAGCACGCATTGGCTTTCCCCCACAATGGAATGATGTTGTTCATGATACGCTTATGCGTTTGCAAGAAGGAAAGCTAGCATGTGTTAGTTTTACCCCACAGGGGAATGATGTTGTTGGAGATGTGCTTGTGCTTGTGCAAGAGAGAAATCTAGCACGCGCTAACTTTCCCCCACATTGGAATGATGTGGTTCAAGATGCGTATATGTTTATGCAAGAGGGAAATCTAGCAAGTGCTAGCTTCCCCCCATGGTGGGATGATGTTCGAGATACACTTGTTCTTGTGCAAGAGTGAAAACTAACACGCGCCAGTTCCCCCCCATGGTGGAATGATGTTGTTCGAGATGCACTCACACTTGTGCTTATGCGAGAGATAAAGCTACCATGCACTAGCTTTTTCCCAATGTGGAATGTTGTTGTTCAAGATGCGCTTGCGCTTGTGCTTGTGCAAGAGGGAAAGCTAGCATGAGCTAGCTTTCCCCACGGTGGAATGTTGTTGTTTGAGCTGCACTTGTGCTTGTGGAAGAGGAAAAGCTAGCATGCACTAGCTTTTCCCCCACAGTAGAATGATGTTGTTCAAGATGCACTTGTTCAAGAGGGAAAGCTAACAAGTGCTAACATTTCCCCATGGTGTAATGATGTTGTTCAAGATGTGCTTGTGCTTGTGTAAGAGGAAAAACTAGCACGCTCTAGCCTTCCCTCACATTGAAATGATGTTGTTCGAGATGAACTTGTGCTTGTGCAAGAGGTATCACGGGGCTAGACTTGTTACCCTTGAGCATCCCATACCACCCAAGGAGTTTAGTCGTCGAGCGACACCAGCATGACCTCGCGTGCTAGGCTTAACCAACAACCCGCTTGTATCATTCAGAATATGCCTCACCGTCATGTCCTGGCGAACCCAACCAGACATGTTTATATTTGTGGAAGTTCAAATGCTCGTTTCACCATAGGTGATGCTGTACCATCGCCACCTATGTGCGCCTTCCCTCGAGCCAAGCATACTCGGACAACCAACTGCCCAACATGAAATCGTGCTATCATCCATCTAGACTGACTCGTGATAGTCATCGAAGATCATGCCCCTTCACGTAAGGTGTCCGCATACCTTCAATGCACATACCACCGATGTTGCCTTGCCATAGACGATACATAATCTACCACATTGTTAAGCCGCGTCATCCTCTGCCTAGAAGCCAAACATAGCATCTCGTCGGTTGGGCGCCCATCCTACTCGATGAGACGTCCTCCTTGATCCTCCTAGCGTTTCCGCTAGTACACCATCCTAACCGGCGCATGGCTACACCCACGAGTCGACCACCAAGGCTACAAAAATTGGAAACTCGCCATGCAACTCGCCAAGCATGCTCGG
>JZKD02S1921097.1:56456-72179 GCA_000966675.3 Picea glauca | reverse complement strand
CTGGAACAATCATTGTCAACATTATGTGCTCCCTCTTTATTGACATCCAAGGAGGAATGTTATTGTTGATAACAAAAATAGGCCATACTGAGTAAATATACTTAAGCTCTCTAGATGGATTAACACCGTCAACTACTAATGAAAGCCTAACATTATGAGGTTCATCTTTAAATTCTTCCCATTTTTCCTCAATTTCCCTAAATGCCTAACCATATGCAGGCATTTGAAGAACACCATCTCCACTTCTGTTCCATGCATGGTAATCCATAAATTGTGCTATGATTTTGCACCTGAAGAATCATTGCAAACATGGAATTATGGGAATATGATGAAGAACCTTTCGAGACACCATTTTTGTTAATTGATCGGTTCGATATCTATTGATATGACATTGCAGACATTCTGTTTTCGACGCATGTTGTCCATAATATATACTATGATCATTAGGACATGCATATATAGTTTGATACTCCATTCCAATGTCTTTCATAATGGCATGTAAATCTCAATATGTGCGAGGTAAAATATTTGACGATGGTAACAAAAAATCACCTAACAATCTACAACATAAAAAATAACTAGTTAATGTAAAGAATATTAATCGTAAATATTGCATTCTTATTTTACACATTAATTAACACTAAAAAAAGAGAAAACATCAACCTTTATGTATATGTGAGGAAACATATTACATACCTTATGATTTGTTTCATACAAGTGTTCGACAAATGATTCATAACATTTAAGTTCACCAACAACAATGTAGCTGAGAGAATATTTCCTCTTGAGACTTTATAAAGTCGTTTATTTTCCTTTTATATCAAAGGTTCATCATAAATACAATCAATGTCCCCATAATCATCCGACTGAGGGAAAAAGTCTTAGATCATTTGATTTGTCCCATCATATTGAACTATGCTATTATTTTCATCTTCATCCATGGGATCATTAACTTGATCTTGATTATTCGCTTCATGTTCCTCAGCTTGTACAACATCATGTCTACTACTACTTGGTGCATTCTGCAGAAAGTTAGGGGGCAATTCTAACTTTATAATTACAAACAATCATGCAAAGTTAGCGTGTATAACAAATATTAAAACAATATAAAATTTTATAAATATAATCAATATAAATACAGATAGTGAATATATAGCTAATTTCCACGGGACGATATCCATTCGATCCCCCGTTAATGTGCCCATATCTCATACAATGTCTTTTAGCTGTTGCTATTAAAATTCTTACGAGACTTGCAGTACAACATATTTTGCAAGGGAAATAACATTTACCATCACCCTTTTCAACCTCTTTACTTTTTTTCCCACTAATATTTTTTGACATTCTTCACCACAAAAATATAGTGATGATTATCTTATAAAATTGAGTGGTGTAATAAAATATCTATTATATTTTTCTAATGCAATTGACATATAAAAATAAATCTGTTTTTTGTTTGACAAGAACACCTTATACCCTTTATGAACCATCGTTGTTATAGTAAAACTGTCGCAACATCTCTAAAATGCAACATATTTATAATTTTTTGTCTGTTAGAATTCTGACGACAGTTGACCAAGTCATTGATGACTTTGTCAAACAGTGGGTGACCGCATGAAGAGAGAAATGGTTAGCAATAGTATCATTGGTACTAAGACGAATATAGAAGTTCGTAGAAATAACGACACTTTGTCCTAGACGTTGCAAGTGTGGTGAACATCCATTTTCGTCGCAAGTCTAATGAATTCGGGTGGATATGAAAAAAAATGAAATATTTATCTTGTATTTTTCGATAGTACAATGGATTTTATCCGTACCGTCAAATCTATGGTGGAAGAAGAGGATACCAAAGCCATGTTATTAAACAATCTTCCTTCTAAATACATCAATGCTATTTTTACTTGGTCAAATGTTTTCACAAACTTTAGAAGATATGATTGTTTCTCTCTTAGTTGAAAAACAAATAACCACTGTAGGGGATACTAAAGGTGATTCTCAACATGATATTGCATTATACTCAATAAACAAGCGTAGAACATTAGCTAAAGACAAGGGGAGATGGAAGGTTATTATTACAAGAAAATGGGTCATGACTTGGAACTGTAGAATTCAATTTTCGAGCCAATGATGTTCTTAAGGGAAAGATCAAGGAAAAACCACATGTAGCTAATGTCACTATTGTTCATATACATCAGATAAGGAAAATGGTGATGACCTTGTTGAAGAAATGTCATTTTTTTCGCATTTTAAGAAGCTCACACTTTGAAGATAGGAAGGGATATAATGTAGATAATTATCGACAGGGACCGCTTCCTAGATAGTTTGAGAGTTTGTGGATCTTGGGAATTATACCCTTATGAGGTTCATGAGACAATGAGATGGAGTGTTGCGGATGTAGCATGAAATTGATGGTTTTTTAAGAATTCGATATTTCAGGGAGGTGGTATCCAAGAACTCGAGAATTTGACTTCAAAGCTACAATTCTACAAGGGTTGCGAGGCAACTTGATAGAGATCTGAAGAATGTTTTGGTTATGGTTACTTATGATATTTTGTTTTAAAGTCAATATATGTTTGATTTTAGTAAATTTTGTTTTCAATATTGTAAGTATGAAGAGGGGTTGTTAGAATATAAGGCTTACATGTGTAATAAATTCACCTTAGTGACTTAGGCTATATAAGTTAGGGCTGTTAGAATATAAGGCTTATATGTGTAATAAAGTGATCCAGATTATTTTTGGTACGAAATGAGAGTGGAGATATAATAAAGAAATGTATAGAGATATTGCAGATATTCAATAATATAACATAAATGTATCAGAGATGAAACCATAAACACAGATATATAGTAATACACGATTTCTATTAATCAAAGAAATGTACAGAGACTATAAAAATACAGAGTGAAAGACTCGCTAGAATGGTAGCAGCTTGTCTCTGAGAAGAGATGTGACGGCTACTCGCATTCGAAAGAAGATGATTACAATGAGGCTCTGAAGGCCTTTTTACAATAAAAAGGAATGCCCAAAAACCCTAGACATCCAAAAAACTAACCCTAGGAGATAAAGCGCAAAAAGTCATGTGGGCCCCATTTGGGTAAGTTAGTACATCAACTTCTTGGGGTCGTAATTTTTTCATACGATCTCTGTTTTAGGCATATAATAGCTCGTTGGAAAGGTATCGTCGAGGCGATTCATTTTTGGGGCTCAATCATGAATTTAGATATCATTGAGAACCTTTATCTCGAAAAACCTTCATTTAGGACCTCAAAATGGCCCCGAAAGTTAAAACCTGCTAAAAATAGTAAATTGCCAAAATTGCCAGAAAGTTGTTTGGAGCCAATTAGAAAAGGTGGGTGGCCACTGATATCCACCTGGATCAATCCTCCCTCCTTAGGAAGAAATGGTCTCCATTGCATTGAGTTCCCAAGGGGAGAAGGAAAAGCGTTTGTTGAATCTGCATCTTGGTGGGCTGCTTGTCTTGCTGGAGACGTCGCGCTGCTCAGTTTGTTGAAGTCTATCATGAACTTATTGAGGTTGAGGCTGTTCAACAAGTTGAGATACATGAGAGGATGATGTACAGAAAAAATCTTTACACTTTGATGTAACCTTTTCGACCTGCTTCTGTTGGATAGAAGGTGCTTGGGGCAAGGCTGTAGTGGTTGCAGTGTCCTTTTGTTCTTCTTTTGAAAAAATTGTGAAGAAGATGAATTTTGCAGTATGATATACTACCTTGTGACACTTTTTAGGTGGAACAATAGTTGGAACTACCTCTAGTATTCAGTAGAGATGACCCCCCCAAAGTAACAATGACACTACAGGGTCGAGACTCATAAACAACATGGTGTCTCCACATATATGGTTGGCCCAAGAGAATATCACAGACATCCAGTGGGGAAACATAACATAATACCTCATCCTTGAAAGGTTGGATGTCATATGATAATCGATAATGTTGGCTGACATAGAGATCTCATCCTTGGCGAAGCCACCCAATGTTGTATGGATGTGGGTGTGGTTTTGTCGATAATCCCAACTATTTGACAAAATCTGCCGAGATGAGGCTCTTCTGGCTTCCACTATCAACAATAAAATACAATGGGGTCCCCTTAACCGACATATGTGAATGAAAAAGGTGCTGCCCCACTTCAGGATATGTTGGTTCTTCTGGGTGAATTGCTGCGGTAGCAACAATAACAGTGGGGTCAACGTTAATGATCTGTCCTTTACCATTATTTTCAGAATCAGATTCAGAATCAAGGTTTGGATCTTTGTCTTTGATCTCATCCACTAATGACTATTTTGAGCGACATTCATCGGTGTTTTTCTAGGGGATTTTGTGGAACTCACACCATTTTCCATTGTCCTTCTTTGTCTTCCCGTGACCCTTCTTTTCCTATGTCTTGGACTAGTTTTTGGGAAACTGTTTGTTAGGGCCATCTTTGTCATACTTTGGTTGTTACAGATTTGCAGACCCGAACTCCTGTTTGTTCTGGTGCTTAAATTTCTGCTCAATTTTAACAGCATATCGATAAGAAGCACCGAGTGATGAGATGTCAAAAATTCATTTTAGTCAGGATGTATCTGTGTAGAGCCCCACGGTATTTCAGAACCAAATGTCACTCATAGTATTTGATACCCATCTTGGTGTGAAAGGTATGGAAGGTATTGGTGAAATCCAAAACTTCTTATCCCCTCTCTTGTCGCAGTGTGGTCCATCTTATGTACTGATCCTCATAGTTGCCAACATAGTAATACTGTTCCTTTACCGCATCCACAAAAAAATCCCAAGTGGGATCGGCCCCATATATTCCAAACTCCTCTGTGGAAATTTTCTCCCAGTAAGTTTCCCACCAATGTTTGACATGAGGGAGAGATTTAAGGAGTGCAAAGGTGATCTTTTCTTTGTCGAAAAAATTGTGAACAGAGAAATAACCTTCTAGCAGAGTTAACCATTTTTCTAGGGCTTCTGCATCTATCTGTCCTTCAAATATAGGAATATCAAAGTTAACTTGTACGTTGAAAAGCGAGGTGCCTCAAAAGTGGTTGCTTGATGAAGATGCGCCTGATGCTATCGGTAGGAATTGAAGGATGTGGGAAAAATTCTCCATCATTTCGTCCTTCTGTCAGGTGAGAGCTTTCTCAAGCAACAGATTGATAGGATCGTCTGCTCCGTCATTTTTCTTTTTTCCGCCATTGAGGGTTTCTTGGGTGTGCGAGAGTGATTGTCTTCAAGAGATACAAGATCGAGACCCAAATTGCTATACTTGGACCTCGTTGGGGACATGCACTGGAAAAATGATCAAGAGCAGCCTGCTCTGATACCACCGATCCAGATTATTTTCGACATGAAATGAGAGCAGAGATATAATAAATAAATGCATAGATATATTGAAGATATTCAATAATATAATAGAAATGTATGAGAGATGCAACCATAAACACAGATATATAGTAATACACAATTTCTATTAATCAAATAAATTTACAGAGACTGTAAAAATACAGAGCGAAAGACTCGCTAGAATGATGGCAACTTATCTTTGAGAAGAGATGTGATAGTTACTCTCATTCACAAGAAGATGATTACAATGAGGCTCTGAAGGCCTTTTTAAAATAAATAGTAATTCCCAAAAACCCTAGACATCCGAAAACCTAACCCTAGGAGATGAAGTGCCAAAAGTCATGTGGGCCCCGTTTGGGTAAGTTAGTACATCAACTTCCCGGGGTCGTAACTATTGCATACGATCTCCATTTTAAGCATATAAAATCTTGTTGGAAAGGAATCATTGAGGAGATTCATTTTGGGTGCTCAATCATGCCTTTGACTATCATTGAGGACCTTGATCTCGAAAAACCTTCATTTAGGACCTCAAAATGGCCCCAAAAGTTAAAACCTGCTAAAAATAGTAAATTGCCAAAATTGCCAGAAAGCTGTTTTGAGCCTGTTGGAAAAGGTGGGTGGCCACCGATATCCACATGGATCAATCCTCCCTCCTTAGGAAGAAATGTTCTCCATTGCGTTGAGTTTCTAGAGGAGAAGGAAAAGTGTTTGTTGAATCTGCATCTTGGTGAGCTGCTTGTCTTGTTGGAGACGTCACGCTGCTCAGTTTGTGGAAGTCTATCACGAACCTATTGAGGTTGAGGCTGTTCAAAAAGTTGAGATACATGAGAGGATGGTGTGCATAAGGAATATTTGCGCTTTGCTGCAACCCTGTCGACCTGCTTCTATTGGATAGAAGGTGTTTGGGGCAAGGTTGTAGTGGTTGCAGTGTCCTTTTGTTCTCCTTTTGAACAGATTGTGAAGAAGCTAAATTTTGCAGTATGAGATACTACCTTGAGACACTTTTTAGGTGGAACAGTAGTCAGAACTACCTCTGGTATTCTATAGAGATGACCCCCCAAAGTAACAATGACACTATAGGGTTGAGACTCATAAACAACATGACGTCTCCACATATATGGTTGGCCCAAGAGCACATCATAGACATCCAGTGGGGCAACATCACATAATACCTCATCCTTGAAGGGTTGGATGCCGTATGATAATCGACATTGTTGGCTGACACAAAGATCTCGTCCTTGGTGAAGCCACCCAATGTTGTATGGCTGCAAGTGTGGTGTTGTCGACAATACCAACTGTTTGATGTCCTATGCTGAGATGAGGTTCTTCTGGCTTCCGCTATCGACAATAAAATGCAGCGGGGTCCCCTTCACCCACATCTGTGAATGAAAAATGTGCTCCATCTCTTCAGGATCTGTTGGTTCTTCTGGTTGAATTGTTGTGGTAGCAACAATAGCAGTGGGGTCCGCGTCAATGATCTGTCCTTTACCATTATTTTCAGAATCAGGGTTCGACTCTTTGTCTTTGATCTCCGCCACTAATGATTGTTTTGAGCGACATTCATCGGTGTTGTGCCAGGGGATTTTTTGGAACTCGCACCATTTTTCTATGTCCTTCTTTGTCTTCCCATGACCCTTATTTTCCTGTGTCTTGGAATGATTTTCGAGAAATTGTTTGTTAGGGTCGTCTTTTCATACTTTGGTTGTTGCAGATTTGTAGACCCAAACTCCCGTTTGTTCTGGTGCTTAATTTTCTGCTCAATTTTAACAACATATCGATAAGCAACACTAAGTGATGAGATGTCCAGAAAATCCATTTCAGTATGGATGTATTTGTGTAGAGCCCCATGGTATTTCAGAACCAAATGTCTCTCAGAGTCTTTGATACCCATCTTGGTGCGCAAGGTATGGAAGGTATTGGTGAAATCTAGAATTTCTTGGCCCCTCTCTTGTCATAGTGTGGTCCATCTCATGTACTGGTCCTCATAGTTGCAAATAGGGTAATATTGTTCCTTTACCACATCCACAAAAAAATCTCAAGTGGGATCGGCCCCATATATTCCAGACTCCTCTGTGGAACTTTGCTCCTAGTAAGTTTCCCAGCAATGTTTGACATGAGGGAGAGCTTTAAGGACTGCGAAGGTGATCTTTTCTTTGTCGAAAAAATTGTGAACATAAAAATAACCTTCTAGCAAAGTTAACCATTTTTCTAGGGCTTCTTCATCTATCTGTCCTTCACATACAGGAATATCAAAGTTAATGTCTACTTTGAAAGGCGAGGTGCCTCCAAAGTGGTCGCTTAATGAAGATGCGCCTGATGCTATCGGTAGGTGTTGAAGGAGGTGGGAAAAATTCTCCATCATTTCATCCCTTTGTCACATGAGAGCTTGCTCAGGCAACATATTGATAGGATCGTCTGCTCCGTCGTTTTTATTTTCTTCCGCCATTGAGGGTTTCTTGGGTGTGTGAGAGAGATTTTATTCAAGAGAGACAATATTGAGACCCAACCTGCTATACTCAAACCTCGTCAGGGACATGCACTGGAAAAATGATCAAGAGTAGCCTGCTCTGATACCACTGATCCGAATTATTTTCGGCATGAAATGAGAGCGGAGATATAATAAAGAAATGCACAGAGATATTGCAGATATTCAATAATATATCATAAATGTATCAAATATGCAAGAATAAACACAGATATATAGTAATACACAATTTCTATTCATCAAATAAATGTACAGAGACTGTAAAAATACAGAGTGAAAGACTCGCTAGAATGGTGGCAACTTATCTCTGAGAAGAGATGTGACGACTACTTGCATTCGGAAGAAGATGATTACAATGAGGCTCTGAAGGTATTTTTACAATAAACAGGAATGCCCAAAATCCATAGACATCCAAAAACCTAACCCTAGGAGATGAAGCGACCAAAGTCACGTGGGCTCCGTTTGGGTAAGTTAGTACATCAACTTCCTGGGGTCGTAACATTTGCATATGATCTCCGTTTTAGGCGTATAATAGCTCGTTTGAAAGGTATCATCGAGGAGATTCATTTTTAAGGCCCAATCATTAATTTGGTTATCATTGAGAACCTATATCTAAAAAAACCTTCATTTAGGCCCTCAAAATGGCCCCAGAAGTTAAAACCTGCTAAAAATAATAAATTGCCAAAATTGTCAGAAAGCTATTTTGAGCTAGTTGGAAAAGGTGGGTGGCTAGAGATATCCACCTGGATCAACCCTCCCTCCTTAGGAATAAATGGTCTCCTTTGCGTTGAGTTCTCGGGGGAGAATGAAAAGCGTTTGTTGAATCTACATCTTGGTGAGCTGCTTGTCTTGTTGGAGACGTCACACTGTTCAGTTTGTGGAAGTCTATCACGAACCTGTTGAGGTTGAAGCTATTCAACAAGTCAAGATACATGAGAGGATGGTGTGCAAAAGGAATCTTTTCTCTTTGCTGCAACCTTGTCGAACTGCTTCTGTTGGATAGAAGGTGCTTGGGGCTAGGCTGTAGTGGTTGCAGTGTCGTTTTGAACAGATTGTGAAGAAGCTGAATTTTGCAGTACAAGATACTACCTTCTGACACTTTTTAGGTGGAACAGTAGTCAAAACTACCTCTGGTATTTTGTTGAGATGACCCCCCAAAGTAACAATGACACTATGGGGTCGGGACTCATAAAAAACATGGTGTCTCCACATATATGGTTGGCCCAAGAACACATCATAGAAATCTAGTGGGGCAACATCACATAATACCTTATCCTTGAAGGGTTGGATGCCATATGATAATCGACACTGTTGGCTGACACAAAAATTTCATCCTTGGAAAAGCCACCCAATGTTGTATGGCTGGAGGTGTGGTGTTGTTGATAATCCCAACTGTTTGACGACCTCTACTGAGATGAGGTTCTTCTGGCTTCCGCTATCAACAATAAAATGCAGCGGGGTCCCCTTCACCCACATCTATGAATTAAAGATACACTCCCCCTCTTCAGGATCTGTTGATTCTTCTGGTTGAATTACCGCGGTAGCAACAATACCAGTGGGGTCCGCGTTAATGATCTGTCCTTTACCATTATTTTCAGAATCAGATTCTGAATCAGGGTTCGACTCTCTGTCTTTGATCTCGGTGACTAATAACTATTTTCAGTGACATTCATCAGTGTTGTGCCAGGGGATTTTGTGGAACTCGCACCATTTTCTGGTGGCCTTCTTTGTCTTCCCGTGACCCTTCTTTTCCTGTGTCTTGGACTAGTTTTTGGGAAACTGTTTGTTAGGGCCGTCTTTGTCATACTTTGGTTGTTGTATATTTGCAGACCTAAACTCTGGTTTGTTCTGGTGCTTAAATTTTAGCTCAATTTTAATAGCATATCGATAAGCAACACTGAGTGATGAGATGTCTAGAAAATCCATTTGAGTCTGGATGTATCTGTGTAGAGCCCCACATTTTTTCAGAACAAAATGTCGCTCGGAGTCTTTGATACCCATCTTGGTGCACAAGGTATGGAAGGTATTGGTGAAATCCGGAACTTCTTGGCCCCTCTCTTTCCGCAGTGTGGTCCATCTCATGTACTGGTCCTCATAGTTGCCAACAGGGTAATATTGTTCCTTTACCGCATCCACAAAAAAATTCCAAGTGGGATCGACCCCATATATTCCAGACTCCTCTGTGGAACTTTGCTCCCAGTAAGTTTCCCACCAATTTTTGACATGAGGGAGAGCTTTAAGGAGTGCGAAGCTGATATTTCCTTTGTTGGAAAAATTGTGAACAGAGAAATAAAATTCTAGCAAAGTTAACCATTTTCCTAGGGATTCTGCATCTATCTGTCCTTCAAATACATGAATTTCAAAGTTAACTTGAACTTTGAAAGGTGAGGTGCCTCCAAAGTGGCTGCTTGATGAATATGCGCCTGATGTTATCGATAGGCATTGAAGGATGTGGGCAAAATTCTCCATCATTTCATCCCTCTGTCGCGTCAGAGCTTGCTCAAACAACAGATTGATAGGGTCCTCTGCTCCGTCATTTTTATTTTCTTCCACCATTGATGGTTTCTTGGGTGTGTGAGAGCGATTGTCTTCAAGAGAGACAAACTCGAGACCCAACTTGCTATACTTGGACCTCGTCAGGGACATGCACTAGAAAAATGATCAAGAGCAACCTGCTCTGATACCACTGATCCAGATTATTTTCGGCACGAAATGAGAGCGGAGATATAATAAAGAAATGCATAGATATATTGTAGATATTCAATAATATAACATAAATGTATGAGAGATGCAACCATAAACACAGATTTACAGTAATACACAATTTCTATTAATCAAAGAAATGTACAGAGACTGTAAAAATACAGAGTGAAAGACTCGCTAGAATGGTGGCAACTTATCTCTGAGAAGAGATGTGATGGTTACTCCCATTCACAAGAAGATGATTGCAATGAGGCTCTGAAGGCATTTTTAAAATAAATAGGAATTCCCAAAAACCCTAGACATCCAAAAACCTAACCCTAGGAGATGAAGTGCCAAAAGTCATGTGGGCCCCGTTTGGGTAAGTTAGTACATCAACTTTCCGGGGTTGTAACTATTGCATACGATCTCCGTTTTAGGCGTATAAAATCTTGTTGGAAAGGTATCGTTGAGGAGATTCATTTTTGGTTCTCAATCATGCCTTCGACTATCATTGAGAACCTCGAACTCGAAAAACCTTCATTTAGGACCTCAAAATGGCCCCAGAAGTTAAAACTTGCTAAAAATAGTAAATTGCCAAAATTGTCAGAAAGCTGTTTTGAGCCAGTTGGAAAAGGTGGGTGGCCACTGATATCCACCTGGATCAATCCTCCCTCCTTAGGAATAAATGATCTCCATTGCGTTGAGTTTTCGGGGGAGAAGGAAAAGTGTTTGTTGAATCTGCATCTTGGTGGGCTGCTTGTCTTGTTGGAGACGTCGCACTGCTCAGTTTGTGGAAGTCTATCATGAACCTATTGAGGTTGAGGCTGTTCAACAAGTTGAGACACATGAGAGGATGGTGTGTAGAAGGAATCTTTGTGCTTTGCTGCAACCTTGTCGACCTGCTTCTGTTGGATAGAAGGTTCTTGGGGCAAGGTTGTAGTGGTTGCAGTGTCCTTTTGTTCTCCTTTTGAACAGATTGTGAAGAAGCTGAATTTTGCAGTATGAGATATTACCTTGAGACAAATTTTAGGTGGAACAGTAGTCGAAACTACCTCTATTATTCTATAGAGATGGCCCCCCAAAGTAACAATGACACTACGGGGTCAAGACTCATAAACAACATGGCATCTCCACATATATGGTTGGCCCAAGAGCACATCACAGACATCTAGTGGGGCAACATCACATAATACCTCATCCTTGAAGGGTTGGATGCCGTATGATAATCAACACTATTGGCTGACATAGAGATATCGTCCTTGGTGAAGCCACCCAATGTTGTATGGCTACGGGTGTGTTGTCGACAATCCCAACTGTTTGACGACCTCTGCAAAGATGATGTTCTTATGGCTTCCTCTATCAACAATAAAATGCAGTGGGGTCCCTTTCACCCACATCTATGAATGAAAAAGGCACTCCCCCTCTTCAAGATCTGTTGGTTCTTTTGGTTGAATTGCTGCGGTAGCGACAATAGTAGTGGGGTCCGCGTCAATGATCTGTACTTTACCATTATTTTTAGAATCAGATTCTGAATCAGGGTTCGGCTCTTTATTTTTGATCTCGACCACTAATGAATGTTTTCAGCGACATTCGTCGGTGTTGTGCTAGGGGTTTTTGTGGAAATCTCACCATTTTCCGGTGTCCTTCTTTGTCTTCCCGTGACCCTTCTTTTCCTATTTCTTGGATTGATTTTCGGGAAACTGTTTGTTAGGGACGTCTTTGTCATACTTTGGTTGTTGCGGATTTGCATACTTGAACTCCCATTTGATCTGGTGCTTAAATTTCTACTCAATTTTAACAGCATATCGATAAGCAACACTGAGTGATGAGATGTCCAGAAAATCCATTTAGTTCTGGATGTATCTGTGTGGAGCCCCACGATATTTCAGAACCAAATTTCCCTCGGAGTATTTGATACCCATATTGGTGCACAAGGTATGGAAAGTATTGGTGAACTCTGAAACTGCTTGGCCCCTCTCTTGCCGTAGTGTGGTCCATCTCATGTACTGGTCCTCATAGTTTCCAACAGGGTAATACTGTTCATTTACCGCATCCACAAAAAAACCCTTAGTGGGATCGGCCCCAAATATTCCAGACTCCTTTGTGGAATTTTTCTCCCAGTAAGTTTCCCACCAATGTTTGACATGAGGGAGAGCTTTAAGGAGTGCGAAGGTGATCTTTTCTTTGTCGTAAAAATTATGAACATAGAAATAACCTTCTAGCAGAGTTAACCATTTTTCTAGGGCTTCTACATCTATCCGTCCTTCAAATATAAGAATATCAAAGTTAACTTGTACCTTGAAAGGCGAGGTGCCTCCAAAGTGGCTGCTTGATGAAGATGCGCCTAATGCTATCGGTATGCATTGAAGGATGTGGGAAAAATTCTTCATCATTTCGTCCCTTTGTCGCGTGAGAGCTTGCTCAAAGAACAAATTGATAGGATCGTCTGCTCCGTTGTTTTTCTTTTCTTTTGCCATTAAGGGTTTCTTGGGTGTGCGAGAATGATTGTCTTCAAGAGAGACAAGCTCGAGAACCAAATTTCTATACTCGGACCTTGTCAGGGACATGCACTGGAAAAACAATAAAGAGTAGCCTGCTTTGATACCACTGATCCAGATTATTTTCTGCACGAAATGAGAGTGGAGATATAATAAATAAATGCATAGAGATATTTAAGATATTCAATAATATAAAAGAAATGTATCATAGATCCAGCCATAAACACAGATATACATTAATACACGATTTCTATTAATCAAATAAATGTACAGAGACTATAAAAATACAGAGTGAAAGACTCGCTAGAATGGTGGCAACTTATCTTTGAGAAGAGATGTGACGGCTACTTGCATTCGCATGAAGATGATCACAATGAGACTCTGAAGGCCTTTTTACAGTAAACAGGAATTCCCAAAAACCCTAGACATCAAAAAACCTAACCCTAGGAGATGAAGTGCCAAAAGTCATGTGGGCCTCGTTTGGATAAGTTAATACATCAACTTCTCGGGGTCGTAACTTTTGGATACGATCTTCGTTTTAGGTGTATAATAGCTAGTTGGAAAGGTATCATCGAGGAGATTAATTTTGGGGGTTCACTAATTCTATTAACTATCATTCAGAACCTTGATCTCAAAAAACCTTCATTTAGACCCTCAAAATGGCCCCGTAAGTTAAAACCTGTTAAAAATAGTAAATTGCCAAAATTGCCAGAAAGCTATTTTGATCCAGTTGGAAAAGGTGGGTGGACACCGATATCCACCTGGATGAATCGTCCATCCTTAGGTAGAAATGGTCTTCATTGCGTTGATTTCCTATGGGATAAGGAAAAACATTTGTTGAATCTGCATCTTGGTGAGCTGCTTGTCTTGCTGGAGACGTCACGCTGCTCAGTTTGTGGAAGTCTATCACGAACCAGTTGAGGTTGAGGTTGTTCAACAAGTTGAGATACATGAGAGGATGGTGTGAAAAAGGAATCTTTTCTCTTTGCTGCAACCTTGTCGACCTGCTTCTGTTGGATAGAAGGTGCTTGGGGCAAGGCTGTAGTGGTTGCAGTGTCCATTTGTTCTCCTTTTGAATAGATTGTGAAGACGCTGAATTTGGCAGTATGAGATACTACCTTGCGACACTTTTTAGGTGGAAAAGTAGTCGGAACTACCTCTGGTATTATGTAGAGATGACCCCCCAAAGTAACAATGAAACTACAGGGTTGGATGCCGTATGATAATCAATACCATTCACTGACACAAAGATCTCATCCTTGGCGAAGCTACCCAATGTTGTATGGCTGCGGGTGTGGTGTTATCGACAATCCCAACTGTTCAACGACCTCTACTAAAATGAGGTTCTTCTGGCTTCTAATATCAACAATAAAATGCAGCAGGGTCCCCTTCACCCACATCTGTGAATGAAAAAGTTTCTCCCCCTCTTTGGGATCTGTTGGTTCTTCTGGTTGAATCGCTGCGGTAGTGACAATAGTAGTGGGGTCCGCGTCAATGATCTTTCCTTTACTATTATTTTCAGAACCAAATTCTGAATCAGGGTTTGTCTCTTTGTCTTTGATCTCAACCACTAATGTTTATTTTGAGTGACATTCATCAGTGTTGTGCCAGGGGATTTTGTGGAACTCGCACCATTTTCCGGTGTCCTTCTTTGTCTTCCCATGACCCTTCTTTTCCTATGTCTTGGAATGGTTTTCGGAAAACTGTTTGTTAGGGATGTCTTTGTCATACTTTGGTTGTTGCAGATTTGTAGACCCTAACTCCCCTTTGTTTTGGTGCTTAAATTTCTGCTCAATTTTAACATCATATAGATAAGCAACACCGAGTGATGAGATGTCCAGAAAATCCATATCAGTTTGGATGTATCTGTGTAGAGCCCTACGGTATTTCAGAACCAAATGTCGCTTGGAGTCTTTGATACCCATCTTGGTGTGCAAGGTATGGAAGGTATTGGGGAACTCCAGAACTGCTTGGCCCCTCTCTTGCCACAGTGTGGTCCATCTCATGTACTGGTCCTCATAGTTGCCAACAGGGTAATGCTGTTCCTTTACCGCATCCACAAAAAAATATCAAGTGGGATCGACCCCATATATTCTAGAATCCTCTGTGGAACTTTGCTCCCAATTAGTTTCCCACCAATGTTTGACATGAGGGAGATCTTTAGGGAGTGCGAAGGTGATCTTTTCATTGTCAAAAAATTGTAAATAGAGAAATAACCTTCTAGTAGAGTTAACCATTTTTCTAGGGCTTCTGCATATATTTGTCCTTCAAATACATGAATATCAAACTTAACTTGTACCTTGAAAGGCGAAGTGCCTCCAAAGTGGCCGGTTGATGAAGATGTGTCTGATGCTATCGGTAGGCATTGAAGGATGTGGGAAAAATTCTCCATCATTTCGTCCCTCTGTCACGTGAGAGCTTGCTCAAGCAACAGATTGATAGTATCGTTTGTTCCGTCATTTTTATTTTCTTCCGCCATTGAGGGTTTCTTGGGTGTGCGAGAGCGATTGTATTCAAGAGAGACAAGCTTGAGACCCAACTTTCTATACTCGGACCTCGTCGGGGACATGCACTGGAAAAACAATCAAGAGTAGTCTGCTCTGATACCACTGATCCAGATTATTTTCGGCACGAAATGAGAGTGGAGGTATAATGAAGAAATGCATAGAGATATTGAAGATATTCAATAATATAACATAAATGTATCAGAGATGCA
>JZKD02S1921097.1:20809-34920 GCA_000966675.3 Picea glauca | reverse complement strand
TTTGTTCTGGTGCTTAAATTTATGCTCAATTTTAACATCATATCGATAAGCAACACCGAGTGATGAGATGTCCAGAAAATCCATTTCAGTCTGGATGTATCTGTGTAGAGCAGCACGGTATTTAAGAACCAAATGTCACTCAGAGTCTTTGATACCCATCTTGGTGCGCAAGGTATGGAAGGTATTGGTGAAATTCGGAACTTCTTGGCCCCTCTCTTTCCATAGTGTGTTCCATCTCATGTACTGGTCCTCATAGTTTCCAACAGGGTAATACTGTTCCTTTACCGCATCCACAAAAAAATCCCAAGTTGGATCGGCCCCATATATTCCAGAATTCTCTGTGGAACTTTTCTCTCAGTAAGTTTCCCACAAATGTTTGACATGAGGGAGATATTTAAGGAGTGCGAAGGTGATCTATTCTTTGTCGGAAAAATTGTGAATAGAGAAATAACCTTCTAGCAGAGTTAACCATTTTTCTAAAGCTTCTGCATCTATCTGTCCTTCAAATATAGGAATATCAAAGTTAACTTGTACTTTGAAAGGTGAGGTTCCTCCAAAGTGGCCACTTGATGAAGTTATCCTTGATGCTATCAGTAGGCGTTGAAGGATTTGGGAAAAATTCTCCATCATTTCGTCCCTCTATCGCATGAGAGCTTGCTCAAGCAACATATTTCGTCCCTCTGTCATTTTTCTTTTTTTCTGCCATTGAGGGTTTCTTGGGTGTGTGAGACTGATTGTATTCAAAAAAGACAAGCTTGAGACCCAGATTGCTAAACTCGAGCCTCATCGGGGACATGCACTAGAAAAACGATCAAGAGCATCCTGCTCTGATACCACTGATCCAGATTATTTTCGGCATGAAATGAGAGCAAAGATATAATAAAGAAATTGTCTGAGATATTGCAGATATTCAATAATATAACATAAATGTATCATATATGCAACCATAAACACACACATATATATATAGTAATACATGATTTCTATTAATCAAAGAAATGTATAGAGACTGTAAAAATACAGAGTGAAAGACTCACTAGAATGGTGGCAGCGTATCTCTGAGAAGAGATGTGATGACTACTTACATTCGCAAGAAGATGATTACAATGAGGCTCTAAAGGCCGTTTTACAATAAACATGAATGCCCAAAAACCCTAGACATTCAAAAACCTAACCCTAGGAGATGAAGCACCAAAAGCCATGTGGCCCCCGTTTGGGTAAGTTAGTACATCAACTTCCCGATGTCGTAACTTTTCCATACGATCTCCATTTTAGGCGTATAATAGCTCGTTGGAAATGTATCATTGAGAAGATTCATTTTGGGGGTTCAATCATATATTTAGATATTATTGGGAACCTTGATCTCGAAAAACATTCATTTAGGCCCTCAAAATGGCCCCAGAAGTTAAAATCTTCTAAAACTAGTAAATTGCCAAAATTGTCAGAAAGCTGTTTTGAGCTAGTTGGAAAAGGTGGGTGGCCACTGATATCCACCTGGATCAATCCTCCCTCATTAGGAAACAATGGTATGCATTGCATTGAGTTCCTGGGGGAGAAGGAAAAGCGTTTGTTGAATTTTCATCTTGGTGAGCTATTTTTCTTGCTGGAGACGTCGTACTGCTTAGTTTGTGGAAGTCTAACATGAACCTGTTGAGGTTGAGTCTGTTTAACAAGTCGAGATACATGAGAGGACCATGTGAAAAATGAATCTTTGTGCTTTGCTAAAACCTTATCGACCTACTTCTGTTGGATAGAAGGTGCTTGGGGCAAGGCTGTAGTGGTTGCAGTGTCATTTTGTTCTCCTTTTGAACTGATTGTGAAGAAGCTGAATTTTGCAGTATGAGATACTACCTTGCGACACTTTTTAAGTGGAACAATATTCAGAACTACCTCTGGTATTTTATAGAGATGACCCCCCAAAGTAACAATGACACTATGGGGTCAAGACTAATAAAAAACATGGCGTCTCCACATATATGGTTGGCCGAAGAACACATCACATACATCTAGTTGGGAAACATCACATAATACCTCATCCTTGAAGGGTTGGATGTCGTAAGATAATCAACACTATTGGTTGACATGGAGATCTCATCCTTGGCGAAGCCACCCAATGTTGTATGGTTGCAGGTGTTGTGTTGTAGACAATCCCAACTGTTTGATGACCTCTGCTGAGATGAGGTTCTTCTGGCTTCCTCTATCAACAACAAAATGCTGCGGGGTCCCCTTCACCCACACCTGTGAATGAAAAAGGTGCTCCCCCAATTCAGGATTTGTTGGTTCTTCTATTTGAATTACTGCAGTAGCGACAATAACAGTGGGGTCTGCGTCAATGATCTGTCCCTTACCATTATTTTCAGAATCAGATTCAGAATCAGGGTTCGGCTCTTTGTCTTTGATCTCGGCCACTAATGACTGTTTGGAGGGACATTCATTGGTGTTTTTCCAGGGGCTTTTGTGGAATTCACACCATTTTCCAGTGTCCTTCTTTGTCTTCCTGTGACCCTTCTTTTCCTGTGTCTTGGACTGGTTTTCGAGAAACCTTTTTTTAGGGCCATCTCTGTCATACTTTGGTTGTTGTGGATTTGTTGACCCGAACTCCTGTTTTTTCTGGTGCTTAAATTTCTGCTCAATTTTAACATCATATCGATAAGTAGCACCGAGTGATGAGATGTTCAGAAAATCCATTTCAGTCTGGATGTATCTGTGTATATCCCCACGGTATTTCAGAACCAAATGTCACTTGGATTCTTTGATACCTATCTTGGTGCGCAAGGTATGGAAGGTATTGGTGAACTACGAAATTGCTTGGCCCCTCTCTTGCCGCAGTGTGGTCCATCTCATGTACTAGTCCTCATAGTTTCCAACAAGGTAATATTGTTCCTTTACCGCATCCGTAAAAAAATCCCAAGTGGGATCGACCCCATATATTCCAGAATCCTCTGTGGAACTTTTCTCCTGGTAAGTTTTCCACCAATGTTTGACATGAGGGAGAGCTTTAAGGAGTGTGAAGGTGATCTTTTCTTTTTCGGAAAAATTGTGAACAGAGAAATAACCTTCTAGAAGAGTTAACTATTTTTCTAGGGCTTCTGCATCTATCTGTCCTTCAAATACAAGAATATCAAAGTTAACTTGTACCTTGAAAGGTGAGGTGCCTCCAAAGTGGCTGCTTGATGAAGATGTCCCTGATGCTATCGGTAGGCATTGAAGGATGTGGTAAAAATTCTCCATCATTTCTTCCCTCTGTCACATGAGAGCTTGCTCAAGCAACAGATTGATAGGATCGTCTACTCCGTCATTTTTATTTTCTTCTGCCATTGAGGGTTTCTTGGCTGTGAAAGAGTGATTGTCTTCAAGAGATACAACTTCGAGACCCAACTTTCTATACTTAGACCTTGTCGAGGACATGCACTAGAAAAACGACCAAGAGCAGCCTGCTCTGATACCACTGATCCAGATTATTTTTGGCACGAAATGAGAGTAGAGATATAATAAAGAAATGCACAGAGATATTGCAGATATTCAATAATATAACAGAAATGTATAAGAAATGCAACCATAAACACAGATATACATTAATACATGATTTCTATTAATCAAAGAAATGTACAGAGACTGTTAAAATACAGAGTGAAAGACTCGGTAGAATGGTGGCAACTTATCTCTGAGAAAAGATGTGATGGCTACTCACATTCGCAAGAAGATGATTACAATAAGGCTCTGAAGGCCTTTTTACAATAAACAGGAATTCCCAAAAACCCTAGACATCCAAAAACCTAACCCTAGGAGATGAAGTGCCAAAAGTCATGTGGGCCCTGTTTGGGTAAGTTAGTACATCAACTTCCCAGGGTCGTAACTTTTGCATACGATCTCTGTTTTAGGAATATAATAGCTCGTTGGAAATGTATCATCAAGGAGATTCATTTTGAGGGCTCAATCATGCCTTCAATAATCATTGAGAACCTTGATTTTGAAAAACCTTCATTTCGGCCCTCAAAATGGCCACGAAAGTTAAAACCTGCTAAAAATAATAAATTGCCAAAATTGCTAGAACACTGTTTTGAGCTAGTTGGAAAAGGTGGGTGGCCACCAAAATCCACCTGGATCAATCCTCCCTCCTTAGGAAAAAATGGTCTCCATTGTATTGAGTTCCCGGGGGAGAAGGAAAAGCGTTTGTTGAATATGCATCTTGGTGAGCTGCTTTTTTTGCTGGAGACGTCGCGCTACTCAGTTTGTAGAAGTCTATCACAAACCTCTTGAGGTTGAGTCTATTCAACAAGTTGAGATACATGAGAGGATTGTGTGTAGAAGGAATCTTTGCACTTTACTACAACCTTGTCGACCTGCTTCTGTTGGATAAAAGGTGCTTGGGGCAAGGATGTATTGGTTGTAGTGTCCTTTTGTTCTCCTTTTGAACAGATTGTGAAGAAGCTGAATTTTGCAGTATGAGATACTACCTTGCAACACTTTTTAGGTGGAACAGTAGTCAGAACTAGCTCTGGTATTTTGTATAGATGACCCGCCAAAGTAACAATGACACTATGGGGTCGAGACTCATAAACAACATGGTGTATCCACATATATGGTTGGCCATAGAGCACATCACAGACATCTAGTGGGGAAACATCACATAATACCTCATCTTTGAAGGGTTGGATGCCGTATGATAATCGACATTGTTGGTTGACACAAAGATCTCATCCTTGGTGAAGCCACTGAATGTTATATGGCTGCGAGTGTGGTGTTGTTGACAATCCCAACTGTTTGACAACCTCTGCTGAGATGAGGTTCTTATGGATTCCGCTATCAACAATAAAATGCAGCGTGGTCCCCTTCACCCACATATGTGAATGAAAAATGCACTCCCCCTCTTCCAGATCTGTTGGTTCTTCTGGTTGAATTGTTGTTGTAGCGACAATAGTAGTGGGGTCCGCGTCAATGCTCTGTCCTTTACCATTATTTTCATAATCATATTCTGAATCAGGGTTCGTCTCTTTGTCTTTGATCTCAACCATGAATGATTTTTTTGAGTGACATTCATCGGTGTTGTGCCAATGGATTTTGTGGAACTCACACCATTTTTCGGTGTCCTTCTTTTTCCTCCCGTGACCCTTCTTTTCCTGTGTATTGGACTGGTTTTCAGGAAACTATTTGTTAGGGCCATCTTTGTCATACTTTAGTTGTTGCGGATTTGCAGATCCAAACTCCCATTTGTTCTGGTGCTTAAATTTTTGCTCAATTTTAACAACATATTGATAAGAAACACCGAGTGATGAGATGTCCAGAAAATCCATTTCAGTCTGGATGTATCTGTGTAGAGCCCCACGGTATTTCAAAACCAAATGTCGCTCGGAGTATTTGATACCCATATTGGTGCACAAGGTATGGAAGGTATTGGTAAACTCCGAAACTGATTGGCCCCTCTCTTGCCATAGTGTGGTCCATCTCATGTACTGGTCCTCATAGTTTCCAACAGGGTAATATTGTTCCTTTACTGCATCCAAAAAAAATCTCAAGTGGGATCGGCCCCATATATTCCAAACTCCTCTCTGGAACTTTTCTCCCAGTAAGTTTCCCACCAATGTTTGACATGAGGGAGAACTTTAAGGAGTGCGAAGGTGATATTTTCTTTGTGGAAAAAATTGTGAATAGAGAAATAACCTTCTAGCAGAGTTAACCATTTTTCTAGGGCTTTTGCATCTATCTGTCCTTCAAATACAGAAATATCAAAGTTAACTTGTACCTTGAAAGACGAGGTGCCTCCAAAGTGGCTGCTTGATGAAGATGCACCTGATGCTATCGGTAGGTGTTGAAGGATGTGGGCAAAATTCTCCATCATTTCGTCCCTCTGTCGCATGAGAGCATGCTCAAGCAACAGATTGATAGGATCGTCTGCTCCATCGTTTTTCTTTTATTCCACCATTGAGGGTTTCTTGGGTGTGCGAGAATTATTGTCTTCAAGAGAGACAAGCTCGAGACCCAACTTGCTATACTCGGACCTTGTCGGAGACATGCAATGGAAAAACGATCAAGAGCAGCCTGCTCTGATACCACTGATCCAGATTATTTTCGGCACGAAATGAGAGCGGAGATATAATAAAGAAATGCACAAAGATATTGCAGATATTCAATAATATAACAAAAATGTATGAGAGATGCAACCATAAACACATATATACAGTAATACATGATTTCTATTAATCAAAGAAATATACAGAGACTGTAAAAATACAGAGTGAAAGACTCGCTAGAATGGTGGCAGCTTTTCTCTGAGAAGAGATGTGACGACTACTCACATTCCCAAGAAGATGATTACAATGAGGCTTTGAAGGCATTTTTAAAATAAACAAGAATGCCCAAAAACCCTAGACATCCAATAACCTAACCCTAGGAGATGAAGCACCAAAAGTCATGTGGGCCACGTTTGGGTAGGTTAGTACATCAACTTCCCGAGGTCGTAACTTTTGCATACGATATCCGTTTTAGGCGTATAATAACTCATTGGAAAGGTATCGTCGAGGAGATTCATTTTGGGGGCTAAATCATGGCTTTGGAAATCATTGAGAATCTCGATCTAGAAAAAACCTTCATTTAGGCCCTCATAATGGCCCCAGAAGTTAAAACCTGCTAAAAATAGTAAATTGTCAAAATTGTCAGAAAGTTGTTTTGAGGAAGTTGGAAAAGGTGGGTGGCCACTGATATCCACCTGGATCAATCCTTCCTCCTTAGGAATCAATGGTCTCCATTGCGTTGAGTTCCCGGGGGAGAAGGAAAAGTGTTTGTTGAATCTGCATCTTGGTGAGCTGCTTGTCTTGCTGGAGACATCGCGCTGCTCAGTTTGTGGAAGTCTATCATGAACCTATTGAGGTTGAGGCTATTCAAAAAGTAGAGATACATGAGAGGAAAATGTGAGGAAGGAATCAATCTTTGCGCTTTGCTACAACCTTGTCTACCTTCTTATGTTAAATAGAAGGTGCTTGGGGCAAGGCTATAGTGGTTGCAATGTCCTTTTGCTCTCCTTTTGAACAGATTGTGAAGAAGCTGAATTTTGCAGTATGAGATACTACCTTGTGACACTTTTTAGGTGGAACAGTATTCAGAACTACCTCTGGTATTCTGTAGAGATGACCCCCCAAAGTAACAATGACACTACGGGGTCGAGACTTATAAATAACAAGGTGTCTCCACATATATGGTTGGCCCAAGAGCACGTCACAGACATCCAGTGGGGCTACATCACATAATACCTCATCCTTGAAGGGTTGGATGTCGTATGATTATCGACACTTTTGGCTGACACAGAAATTTCATCCTTGGCGAAGACACCCAATGTTGTATGGATGTGGGTGTGGTGTTGTCAACAATCCCTACTCTTTGATGACCTCTGCTGAGACGAGGTTCTTCTGGCTTCCACTATCAACGATAAAATGCAGTGGAGTCCCCTTCACCCACATCTGTGAATGAAAAAGGCACTACCCCTCTTCAGGATCTGTTGGTTCTTCTGGTTGAATTGTTGCGGTAGCGACAATAGCAGTGGGGTCTGCATCAATCATCTGTTCTTTACCATTATTTTAAGAATCATATTTTGAATCAAGGTTTGGCACTTTGTCTTTGATCTCGTCCACTAATGACTGTTTTGAGCGACGCTCATCGGTGTTGTGCCAGAGGCTTTTGTTCTACTCACACCATTTTCCGGTGTCCTTCTTTGTCTTCCCATGACCCTTCTTTTCCTGTCTCTTGGATTGGTTTTCGGGAGACTATTTGTTAGGGCCGTCTTTGTCATACTTTGATTGTTTCGGATTTGCAGACCGAAACTCCCATTTGTTCTGGTGCTTAAATTTCTGCTGAATTTTAACAACATATCGATAAGCAGCACCGAGTGATGAGATGTCTAGAAAATCCTTTTCAGTTTGGATGTATCTGTGTAGAGATCCATGGTATTTCAGAACTAAATGTCATTCAGATTATTTGATACCCATTTTGGTGCGCAATGTATGGAAGGTATTGGTGAACTCCGGAACTACTTGGCCCCTCTCTTGTCGTAGTGTGGTCCATCTCATGTACTGGTCCTCATAGTTTCCAACTGGGTAATACTATTCCTTTACCGCATCCAAAAAAAAATCCCAAGTGGGATCGACCCCATATATTCCAGACTCCTCTGTGGAACTTTTCTCCCAGTAATTTTCCCACCAATGTTTGACATGAGGGAGATCTTTAAGGAGTGCGAAGGTGATCTTTTCTTTGTCGGAAAAATTGTGAACATAGAAATAACCTTCTAGACATTCATCAATGTTGTGCCAGGGGATTTTTTGGAACTCGTACCATTTTCCGGTGTCCTTCTATGTTTTCCCATGACCCTTATTTTCCTGTGTCTTGGACTAGTTTTCGGGAAACTATTTGTTAGGGTCGTCTTTTTCATACTTTGGTTGTTGCACATTTGTAGACCCGAACTCCCGTATGTTTTGGTGCTTAAATTTCTACTCAATTTTAACAGCATATCGATAAGGAGCACCGAGTGATGACATGTCCAGAAAATCCATTTCAGTCTGAATGTATCTGTGTGGAGCCCCACGGTATTTCAGAACCAAATGTTGCTTGGAGTCTTTGATGCCCATATTGGTGCACAAGGTATGGAAGGTATTGGTGAACTCTGAAACTACTTGGCCCCTCTCTTGCCGCAGTGTGGTCCATCTCATGTACTGGTCCTCATAGTTTCCAACAGGGTAATACTGTTTGTTTACCGCATCCACAAAAAAATCCCAAGTGGGATTGGCCCCATATATTCCAGACTCCTCTGTGGAACTTTTCTTCTAGTAAGTTTCCCACCAATTTTTGACATGAGGGAGAGCTTTAAGGAGTGAAAAGGTGATCTTTTCATTGTCGAAAAAATTGTGAATAAAGAAATAACCTTCTAGCAGAGTTAACCATTTTTCTAGGGCTTATGCATCTATCTGTCCTTAAAATACAGGAATATCAAAGTTAACTTGTTCCTTGAAAGGCGAGGTGCCTCCAAAGTGGCTATTTGATGAATATGCACCTGATGCTATCGGTAGGTGTTTAAGGATGTGGGAAAAATTCTCCATCATTTCATCCCTTTGTCGCGTTAGAGCTTGCTCAACCAACAGATTGATAGGATCATCTACTTCGTCATTTTTATTTTATTCTACCATTGAGGGTTTCTTGGGTGTGCGAGAGTGATTGTATTCAAGAGAGAAAATCTTGAGACCCAACTTTCTATACTCAAACCTCGTTCGGGACATGCACTGAAAAAACGATCAAGAGCAGCCTGCTCTGATACCACTGATCCAGATTATTTTTGGCATGAAATGAGAGCAGAGATATAATAAAGAAATGCATGGAGATATTGCATATATTCAATAATATAACATAAATGTATCAAATATGCAACCATAAACACAGATATACAGTAATACACGATTTCTATTAATCAACTAAATGTATAGAGACTGTAAAAATATAGAGTGAAAGACTCACTAGAACGGTGGCAACTTATCTCTGAGAAGAGATGTGATGGCTACTCGCATTCGCAAGAATATGATTACAATGAGGCTCTGAAGCCCTTTTTACAATAAACAAAAATTCCCAAAAACCCTAGACATCCAAAAACCTAACCCTAGGATATGAAGTGCCAAAATTCATGTGGGCCCCGTTTGGGTAAGTTAGTATATCAATTTCTTGGGGTTGTAACTTTTGCATACGATCTCCGTTTTAGGCGTATAATAGCTCATTGGAAAGGTATAATCGAGGAGATTCATTTTGAGAGGCACAATCATGCCTTAGATTATCATTTAGAACCTATATCTCAAAAAACCTTCATTTAGGCCCTCAAAATGACCCCAGAAGTTAAAACTTGCTAAAAATAGTAAATTTTCAAAATTGTTAGAAAGTTGTTTTGAGCTAGTTGGAAAAGTTTGGTGGCCACCGATATCCACCTGGATCAATCCTCCATCCTTATTAAGCAATTATCTCCATTTCATTGAGTTCCCGGGGGAAAAGGAAAAGCGTTTGTTGAATCTGCATCTTTGTGAGCTACTTGTCTTGCTAGAGACGTCACATTGCTCAGTTTGTGGAAGTCTATCACGAATCTGTTGAGGTTGAGGCTTTTCAAAAAGTTGAGATACATGAGAGGATGGTGTGCAGAAGGAATCTTTTCACTTTGCTGCAACCTTGTCGACCTGCTTCTGTTGGATAGAAGGTGCTTCGGGCAAAGTTGTAGTGGTTGCAGTGTCCTTTTGTTCTCCTTTTGAGAAGATTGTGAAGAAGCTGAATTTTGTAGTATGAAATACTACCTTGCAACACTTTTTAGGTGGAACAGTAGTCGGAACTACCTTTGGTATTCTGTAGAGATGACCCCCAAAGTAACAATGACACTACGGGGTTGAGACTCATAAACAACATGGCGTCTCCACATATATGGTTGGCCCAAGAACACATCACAGACATCCAGTGGGGCAACATCACATAATAACTCATCCTTGAAGGGTTGGATGCCATATGATAATCGAAACTGTTGGCTGACACGAAGATCTCATCCTTGGTGAAGCCATCCAATGTTGTATGGCTGCAGGTGTGGTGTTGTCCACAATCCCAACTATTTGATGACCTCTGCTAAGATGAGGTTCTCCTGGCTTCCACTATTAACATTAAAATGCAAGGAGGTCCCCTTCACCCACATTTGTGAATGAAAAAGGTGCTCCCCCTTTTTAGGATCTGTTGGTTCTTCTGGTTGAATTGTTGCGGTAGCGACAATATCAGTGGGGTCTGCGTCAATGATCTGTCCTTTACCATTATTTTCAGAATCAGATTCAGAATCAGGGTTCAACTCTTTGTCTTTGATCTCGACCACTAATGATTATTTTGAGCGACATTCATCAGTGTTGTGCCAGGGGATTTTGTGAAACTCACACCATTTTTCGGTGTCCTTCTTTGTCTTCCTGTGAACCTTATTTTCCTGTGTCTTGGACTGGTTTTCAGGAAACTGTTTGTTAGGGCCGTCTTTTTCATACTTTGGTTATTGCAGATTTGCAGACCCAAACTCCTGTTTGTTCTAGTGCCTAAATTTATGCTCAATTTTAACAGCATATCGATAAGAAGCACCGAGTGATGAGATGTCTAGAAAATCCATTTCAGTCTGGATGTATCTGTGTAGAGCCCCACGGTATTTCAGAACCAAATGTCTCTCGGAGTCTTTGATACCCATATTGGTGTGCAAGGTATGGAAGTTATTGGTGAACTCTGAAACTACTTGGCCCCTCTCTTGCCGCAGTGTGGTCCATCTCATGTACTAGTCCTCATAGTTTCCAATAGGGTAATATTGTTCCTTTACCACATCCATAAAAAAATCCCAAGTGGGATCGACCCCATATATTCCAGACTCCTCTGTCGAACTTTGCTCCAAGGAAGTTTCCCACCAATGTTTGACATGAGGGAGAGATTTAGGGAGTGGGAAGGTGATCTTTTCTTTGTCAAAAAAATTGTGAACAATTGTCAAAAAAATTGTGAACAAAGAAATAACCTTCTAGCAGAGTTAACCATTTTTCTAGGGCTTCTGCTTCTATCTGTCCTTCAAATACAGAAATATCAAAGTTAACTTGTACCTTGAAAGGCAAGGTTCTTCCAAAGTGGCCACTTGATGAAGATGCGCCTGATGCTATCGGTAGGTGTTGAAGGATGTGGGAAAAATTCTCCATCATTTCGTCCCTCTGTCGCTTGAGAGCTTGCTCAAACAACAGATTGATAGGATTGTCTGCTCCATCGTTTTTATTTTCTTCCACCATTGAGGGTTTCCTAGGTGTGCGGGAGCCATTGTATTCAAGAGAGACAAGCTCGAGAACCAACTTTTTATACTCAGACCTCATCGGGGACATGCACTGGAAAAACGATCAAGAGAAGCCTGCTCTGATACCACTGATCCATATTATTTTCAGCACAAAATAAGAGCGGATATATAATAAAGAAATGCATAGAGATATTGGAGATATTCAATAATATAACAGAAATGTATCATAGATGAAACCATAAACACAGATATACAGTAATACATGATTTCTATTAATCAAAGAAATGTATAGAGACTGTAAAAATACAGAGTGAAAGACTCGCTAGAATGCTGGCAGCTTATCTCTGAGAAGAGATGTGACGACTACTCGCATTCATAAGAAGATGATTACAATGAGCTCTTAAGGCATTTTTACAATAAACAGGAATGCCCAAAAATCCTAGACATCCAAAAACCTAACCCTAGGAGATGAAGCACCAAAAGTCATGTGTGCCCCGTTTGGGTAAGTTAGTACATCAACTTCTCGGGGTCATAGATTTTGCATACGATCTCGTTTTTAGGCGTATAATAGCTTGTTGGAAAGGTATTGTTGAGGAGATTATTTTTGGGGGATCAATTATGCCTTCAGGTATTATTGAGAACCTCTATCTCTAAAAACCTGCATTTCGGCCCTCAAAATGGCCCAAGAAGTTAAAACCTGCTAAAAATAGTAAATTGCCAAAATTGTCAGAAAGTTATTTTGAGCCAGTTGGAAAAGGTGGGTGGCCATCGATATCCACTTGTATTAATCCTCCCTCCTTAGAAAGAAATGGTCTCCATTGCATTGAGTTCCTGGGGGAGAAGGAAAAACATTTGTTGAATCTACATCTTGGTGAGCTGCTTGTCTTGCTGAAGACGTCGCTCTGCTCAGTTTGTGGAAGTTTATAACGAACCTGTTGAGGTTAAGGTTGTTCAACAAGTCGAGATACATGAGAGGATGGTGTGAAAAAGGAATCTTTTCCCTTTGTTTCAACCTTTTCGACCTGCTTCTGTTGGATAGAAGGTGCTTGGGGCAAGGATGTAGTGGTTCCAGTGTCCTTTTGTTCTTCTTTTGAACAGATTGTGAAGAAGCTGAATTTTGCAGTATGGGATACTACCTTGTGACACTTTTTAGGTGGAACAGTAGTCGGAACTACCTATGGTATTCTGTAGAGATGACCCCCCAAAGTAAAAATGACACTACGGGGTCGAGACTCATAAACAACATGGCGTCTCCACATATATGGTTGGCCCAAGAGCACATCACAAACATCCAGCGGGACAATATCACATAATACCTCATCCTTGAAGGGTTTAATGCCGTATCATAATTGACACTGTTGGCTGACATGGAGATCTCGTCCTTGGCAAAGCCACCCAATGTTGTATGGTTGCGAGTGTGGTGTTGTCGACAATTCCAATTGTTTGACGACCTCTGCTGAGATGAGGTTCTTCTGGCTTCCGCTATCAACAATAAAATGCAGCGGGGTCCTCTTCACCCACATCTATGAATGAAAAAGGTGCTCCCCCTCTTCAGGATTTGTTGGTTCTTCTGGTTGAATTGCTTTGGTAGCAACAATAGCAGTGGGGTCTGTGTCAATGATTTGTCCTTTACCATTATTTTCAAAATCAGATTCTGAATTAGGGTTCGGCTCTTTGTATTTGATCTCGCCCACTAATGACTATTTTGAGTGACATTCATCGGTGTTGTGCTAGGGGGTTTTGTGGAACTCACACCATTTTCCAGTGTCCTTCTTTGTCTTCCCATGAACCTTCTTTTCCTGTGTCTTGGACTGGTTTTCGGGAAACTATTTGTTAGGGCCATCTTTGTTATCACTGAAATTTCGTCCGCACAGGGCGACAAGAACTCTGCATCGTCAACACAGAACTAGAGTCATTCATGGAACAGGGTTAATTCCACAGCACAACAAAGGGTCTAAAAACTATACAAATGATCAAAAAATTCAAAAGCGCTTTACAGAACATGGTTTCACGCGCGCGCGTGCGTAACAACAACATACAAAGCGCACCTGCGCGCCCGATGCGCGACTGTTGGGAAAAAACCCCGCGCGCCTGCTAAATGGCGCATTTATGAAACTGGTCGGCCTCCCAACCACTATTGGATCAGCTCCCAAGTCGATTGGACATCAAATCCGAGATCAATCCGCGTGGGGGGGATGGTCAAAGACCTAAGGGTGCCCTAAAGAGCCCCTTTTCACATCCAAAAGAGGCCACATAATAACCCAATGCTTGGCTATAAAAAACCATGAATGACCACCATTTTCTCAAGGAA
>JZKD02S1921086.1:18436-33564 GCA_000966675.3 Picea glauca | reverse complement strand
AATATATTATCCTTGGTGATACACTTTACCATCGTGGTATTGAGTCTGTATTTCGACGTTGTCTGACATATGATGAAGCTGAGAAAGAACTACATGACTTGAGAAAGAACTACATGACTTCCATTCAGTAGCATGTGGCAATCATATGTCTAGGTATTCCACTTAGCAAAATATCATACGAGATAACTACTTCTGGCCTTCGCTTTTCAAGGATTGCATTCTCGCAGTTCATAAATGCCATTCTTGTCAAACCTATAATAATAAGATTCGATCTCATCCTCCTCCTCTCTATCCTATAGTTTTCGTTGTTCCATTTTCTAAATGGGGCATTGAGTTCATGACATGTAAACCTCACGCAGCTAGGGGTCATGGATATATCATTGTAGTTGTGGATTATTTCACTAAGTGGGATGAGGCGACGCCTACATTCAATAACACTGGGAAAACTGCAATACTTTTCATATTAAATCATATCATCACTAAGTTTGGTGTCCCTCAAGCCATTATCACTGACCATGGCACCCATTTTCGCAATTTTATGATGTCCGAGCTTACCGATAAGTTGGGTTTACGGCATGAAAACTCAACCCCTTATTATCCACAGGCCAATGGCCAAGTTGAAGAAATCAACAAAGTTTTAACCACTGTGCTTTGACACATGGTAGGGATTCATAAGTCAATTTGGCATACGATTATGTTTTCATCATTATGGGCCTATCGGATGTTAGTTAAGTCTGCTATGGGTTTCACACCTTTCCAATTAGTGTATGGTATCTAAATCGTTTTGTCAATTGAATGTGAAATTATGTCTCTGAAGCTAGTCGTTGAACTTCTCCCTAACACCATTGCCGAAGAAGAACGTCTATTGCATTTAATGAAATTAGACAAGACCGTCGTGATGTTGCGTTAGTAATAGAAACCCATTAGAAACATGTTAAGTCTCAATATGACAAACATGTTAAACCTCATGTTTTTTCTGAAGGTGATTTGGTTCTCCTTTATGACCAAGATCGTGACTTGTTGGGTGCAGGTAAATTCAAGCCTATGTGGCATGGTCCTTATATCATTAAACGAGTATTATAGAAAGGGGCTTATGGGCTAGTTGATTATGATAGAATTCCTTTGGGTGAACCCAGAAATGGGCTTTACCTAAATAAGTACTATGCTTAAAATGATTTGCATAAGTTCTTTGTACTTTAATGTATCATATTCTAGTGTGATTTTTGTTGTTTGTTTTTCTTATCTCAAACTTCTTACCTTTCCTTGTGCTTGGTTTTAAGATGTCAGTGTTATCGCTACCTTATATTGGATTTGTTGATGGTGCTAGTTGCAGTACTCAAAATCTAGCATCTGTTTCATGGGAAATCTATGCACCTACGGATGAGTTGATAAGTCTACATGGTATTTTCCTGGGTCGTGAAACTAATAACATTGTGGAATATAGTGTGGTAATTGAGTTATTGACTGATGCCATTTCACTTGGAATCTTTCATCTAATTATATGACTCGATTCTCAACTTATGGTTCTACAATTAAGCAACGTCTATTCCATCAGAAGTCCTACACTATTATGGGTATACTTGAGAATTCGCCTCTTGGAAAGAAATTTTGATTACATTGAATGTCAAAACATTCCTCAATATATAAATACATTAACATATGCTTTATCCAATTATGTTTTAGATAGACATTTGCGCAATTTATAAATCCAAACACAAACACATAAAGACAAGACGGTAAAATATTTGTATTATAACGCAAAAAGTTACAAAAAGTGTGTCATGAGACCAAAATTTTGAAGCACATGGCTTCATATACATATATATCATGGGTGCTTCTCATGATAACAAACTACTTCCCATTCTACATGACAGATCAGTCGACCAATAGATGTTGAAATGCCGACAATATGGCGTTGGTAATGTTGAGGAAACTCATCCATGGTAACGTCATGGATGCCCATAGTCAATCCATCGATGTTGTGTTTGATATCATTGAGATCCTTCACTGCTACTCCTCGACCTGCCACTGCACCTGCCTCTCCATGTCTCTGGATTGGAGATGAACCTAGAGTTTGGAAAGGTGCATCTGTATTTTGAGAGCTTTTGATTAGTCTCTGATACTTAACATAAAAATTTCATAATAAAAATACCAAAAACAATATATAATGATTTTTTTTTTTTACTTATGTCTCCCCAATATGCACCCTTAGGTAGTGCCAAATAGGGATCACCACAAAAGTCGGTTCCAACATAAGCCTAATCCTCAACCATAATGAGTTGATCTCTCAGCCATTTGAAGAAGATAGGCCCATATGTAACAGTTGGGATGCCACCACCATCAAGTCATTCCATATCTTCATGTGAGGATCCCGTGGAGTGGGAAAACCCCAATCCACATGATGAAGATGAAAAACTAGGACCCTTTCTAGGAAAAAGGACACCAAAATTGATCTGTATCCAAAGTTTTTCAGCCAGCTAGTCCTGCACTTGGTTAACTATTTTTTCATATTCTTGAGGAGGCCCTCACACCAGTTGAATACTCAAGGTTCCATGTGATGAATGGAATAATGAAAATGAATTTGCAATCCCATGTGAGGAGTTGCACTCCTGCCACACGGGTAATGGTGTAGAGTATTTTCCTCAAAGATAAGTCGAGGACATCCTTTATGGAAACCTTCCCACTATGTTTCTTCATACCGGATGAGCAGTGTTGTGCGACATAATAATCCATTGTATCACCTCTGCCTCTACTTCCTGATAATGACACTCGAGATCCACAATGAGAAAAATTGGTCAAGAAATATATGTCGTCAATCTCCAAAGTGAGTGTATGTCCCCCAACATGGAAAAATTGTTCATTCATGTCCCACATTCACACCAAGTTCACTAATAGAACTAATTGGGCCCTCATTCCATGAACTTTGAAGAACTTAAGCAAGCCACACTCCCGGATTTCCATAACTATGTTGGGATAATTCCCTACAATATAATCTTCCTCTTCATGTTCTCTTTCCCTCCATTCGAGCATCTTGAACTATGGGAAGTCTACCAAAAATAATTTAAAGATGAGTTAGTTCTTTGAAAATCGGAAATTGTGGGCTACCTAGTTCATTTTTGCTTTTTTATTTTTCAGTTGTGGTTGTCGCAAGTCATCGGTTTACCACAGTGCGACATCATTGCAATTTGTTTGTGTAACCCTTGTGACAATACAATATCATCATAGTTCCCGATATAGAGATCCTGCGATGATTTGGAGGCATATTCTCCTTTGAAAATTTGCCCATAAAAACTCAGAAATGACCATAAAACCTGAATAAAATTTCTATAGAAAGAGAGAGAAAAGGAAGAGAACCAACCTCATGGAGATAGCTCAAGAAATCATCCATGAATCGTGGAAAAATACTCGCTTCAAGATTAGGTAAAAATAGGGGTTTTTGACACTAGTTTTGGTGAAATGCAAATAGAATGATAAAAATAAATTATTTTTTGACCTATATAACCTATTTTACCATTTTTGACCTAAAATTAAATTATTTTTCACCTATGTTAAAACATAATGAACTTTTTAATGTGTCAATATTACAAGATATAGGTCGGACGACTAGAATTTTGATATGGATCAACAGTTTTATCAGTTTTTTTGTGTTTTTGCAAATCGTTTGATGTAAAAATTCTTTTAAGTTTTTTTAGTAAAAAATGTTGAGCATAGTATTTGTTCTTTCTCATGCTCGTAAATATATGTGAATGAAACCGAGTAAACTTTTATCACTTTTTCAGACTCATAAATGCTATACGAAAAAGGAACCCCCCTAGAGTCCTCTTTAATCTCTTTTCAAACTCCCTAAACATGAAAATATTGTCGAACGATCTTGTTCTTTTCACGCTCATTAAAGTATGTGAAGAAAATGTTTGTTGAGAGGTATATTATCTCTTTTTCGGTCTCATTAGACTACTTTACAAAAAAGGACATTTTGGAATTTTCTTTAAGTGTTTTTCAGACTCTCTAAACATGAAAAACCCCTGATTTTTCTTTCCTTGGACTTGTAAAACAAACATCAAAAGAACCATATGGGACTGAGCCACTCCTTCATATGGTTCGTTAAAACTACTTCGAGGGACTCATCTGAAGGATGATCTTACAAGTAAAGCATATGTTATCCTCCTCAAGATTGTGTAAAAATAGAGAGGTACTCGCCATAAATGGTGGGGGAAAATTGGGAAAAAAATGTATATTTGTATCTGTGTTAGTGGTATTATGTCTCTCTTGAACATGACACCCCTTTCCACTATTGTGTCTAGGTTGGTAAATCCATTTGTCTCTCATTTTCTCATCCACGAGTCTATATATTGGTCTTCTTTGAGTCAATGCTGCCAAGACAATTATCGTGTCATTTATATGTTCAAGAGAAGTTCAACCAAAATGATCCTTCTATCGAGTAGTCCATCTGTAGTCCTCAAAATATGACCATGTCGGCCTTCCCTAAGTCAGTCCTGAATCACTTTATGCTCTGATATACTTCAAATATGTTAATTGTTTCATGTCATTGATGGGGGATACATTAAGGCCCTCTTATGATGAGTCTTTTCATGTTGAATTCAACTCATTATTCGATAATTTTTCTTAGAAACTATTTAGTACCTTGGAGCCTACATGCCTCAATGGCATGTTTCCTCATTTTCGACAATGGGTTCACATCTTGGCCCTTGATTGGAAAATTCCTTCGAGATTTCAACTTCAACTCATTAATTCACATTCATTGGATTTTACTAGAGTACATTGGGAGTCATTGACATCAATGGTGATTTCCCTTGCACTTGTTAACGGTATCCATTAACGACCGGTAATCAAGTGGTTTCTACCATGTTCAACTTCAACACCTATAATCACATGGATATATTCGTACTTTGGGATGGTGAAATGAAGACCCTGGATACTGTCACATGGATCTAGGTTGCGATGGAGTATTCATAAGTCTATATTGACACATAGATCCACTGTGTATTTCTCGTGGCTATGTCTAGATTTGAGTCTTTATAACATAGATACATAGTGTATTTCTCATGGCTATGTTGAATCATAATGACATGGATCCATAGTGTATGATTGATGGCCATGATTCTCTTGACACTTATGCTTAGGGTCACTTGTATTCTGAGTATGGGAATTCTTACCTCAGTAAATGGTATGTTATTATGTTGATGCTTGTTTGTTGACAGGTTTCCAACTAATGTGCTCTTTGTTCTCAACACACATACTCTACAAAGTATTTCAGTTGTCACGCATTTCCAACTTCATACTTTGGGGGGAATTCTGTTACACATTATTTTCGTCACCCTCGTGACCACTGATGATATGTGTATCTCTGATTATAAGAAATATAATTTTCCTATTCCTTGAAGGCTATTGAAGAAATAAGACTTTCCCTAAGAGGTGAAATCATCTTTTCCTTATTGAAAAACCCTATCAAGAGAGATCATCACACCTTTCCAGTGTTAAGGGTGCGATGATCCCAAATCGTCGCATTCTGCATCACAATGGCCTGTGACATTGTCGTAGGTTGATCATGTTTAGGGTGTGACGATGTTTAAACGAAGGAAAAAAAGGAATTTCTTGAAGGTTCTAGAATGGAATCTTTGAAAGGATGAGGTGGCCTTTGATTGGTTTGGATCTCACTTGATTCTCTAATTTAGTGGGATCATCCTAATCCCTTCATCCCTTTCTCTTCACTCTGTATAAGAAGGGATATCTCATGAGAATTTCTAGGATGGCTTATGTATGAGTAATTATGCTGGAGATTGTGCTTGTTAATAATAGGGGACAAATTTCGCTCATGGGCTAATTTTCCATGGTTTTTCCAAAAACGAGATTCGCTATTTTAAAAATGATTCACCCAAATTCTATAGCATAAAATTATTTTACCTTAAAAATCACCAAGATTTTATAAAAACTATAAAAAATCCTTAGAAATTTGAATATTTTTACAAAAATATCGCGAATCATTTATAGTTTTCATATGAAGGATTAGTAAGATTCACCAAGGTTTCTACATTTAAAAATAAATTTCCATCCTTAAAATCATCCCTGCTTGTTATAGCTTTTCTTTAGATTTCCAAGTCAGGTTATGTATACTCTTCATCAAAGGAATTGGAGAAAAGGTGTGTGTGTTGAGGAAAAGGGCCATCGGAAGGGACCTTGTAACATCAAGGCATAGGTTTTATTCTCCACTTTCATTAATATAATGCAGTAATACATTTATTTCCTATAAAAGTGTCTCCATTTTTATTGCATAACTCCTTGATCTTATGCATAGGTTTCATTGGAATATATATATCATTTGTCTCTCTCTCTCTCTCTTTTGGTTGATGTTTATCAACAGGTTCAAAATCCCGCAAACCTTGAGATGGAGCAAGGATGATAATATCAAGGATCAAACGACATTTAAATGGTATGCCATTTATCCTTCATTAAACTAGTATTTATTACAATGGAAATCTAAGGAAAATTTTGTATTTTGGCATGTTTTGTTCTAATTTCTTGTTGAAGTTAGGGATATTAGTTCGTGTCATCACTCACCGATTTGTACAATAACATGCATGCAGATACAATCACCTTTGTGCATGCAAATTACTTCACTGTGTGTTTGACGATTCATACCTTGCCTTGGTATCTTCTAACCATACCACAAGGTTTAACTTAACATGAATACTTAATAATTGTCATACTTATCATGTGCAACAATATTATATAGATTAATCATACATTTAGATAACAAGAAACACTTATAACTGTCATACCCACATATGTCGGAGCATACATGAAAACGAAACACACACACACACACACACACATGCAGTAACATTGCACATAATTAACCACAACATTTAGATGCAATTTTATACAAGAAGATATACCCATTTACAAATATGAACATTATATCACACCACAATTAAACAAGCCTACAAAGGAAACTTATCTTTTATGAAAGTTACCAACTGCATGTAGGACTTAGATGTTCCTCCCAACCATAAACTATGTTGCTCATAATATTTCAACGATAGGTCACCTCCAAGCCAAGGCTTAAACTCCAGAGGAAAAAGGGTTCATATTGATAGGTTATGGTATGATATTCAACAAAATAATTGGTCCAAGGTGCCAGCTGCTACAACTAGCCTACAGTCCCTCATTCCCCACATGCCTGTCCCACCCCAAGAAGTGTTCCTCTTCTCTTCTCAACAATCCTTCTATTGAACACACCGCCCACACTAAGAGGGGGAGGGTGTGAATTAGTGTGTGGAATTTTATAACTTTTCTTCTTCTTACAAGTTAGCAGTTAAAACATAATTGAACATATTACGAACAATTAAATCATAATCACAATGGACAAGAGATACCAGATGTTTGTGTAATATTTTGCATAATTGATATGTATATATATGTGAATATAGTAATATGAATTTTCCCAGAACCAACTATTTTGTATCAACACCAACTGAAGTAAGGAGCAACAACTCCTTGGAGAGCACCAAATCTCAAGAAAGACTCAGCTTGCCACAAGACCCAACTTGTTGATAGAATGCAGTCTATCCAACTAGAGTTCATATAGTAGTTCAACTAACTCTAGTAGAAGTAATCCATTATTGAATCAATTATGTTTCATTATCAGAGGTATAAAATAAACACTCATCACTGCACTTCATCTTCTCTCTGAAATTCACACCTTCTTCACTTCGTCTTTCCTCTGATATTCATGCCTTCTTCACTTTGTCTTTCCTATGATATTTGAACGGACCTCGGGTCCGTATCTCATTCATTTTTCTCCACAGGCCAATCTTTCTCAGCGAGCCTCTATTTTCCACAAGCCCATCTTCTTCCTCAATCACACCATACAATGAACCAATCATGGTTGTATTTATAGTTGCTTATGCTTAAAACTTGTTTTAGTTATTCGACCGACTTTTGCAACAAGTTATAAATAACTTGTTCATTTACAACAACTTTTGGGACCACTTGAGATCATTGTTTCAGACCTTCAACTTTAATCCTAGCATCCCCTTCACTTTCGTAAATCGATCACAAGTATGGATCGATTTTCCTTCATCTCCATGATTACATAAATCGACCCTTTCTTCAAACCATGTTCATATGATCATTGGTGTAGAACCACATGCTTATCAATTTAAGCGATGCATTACATTTTTCCCTTTAAATATCTTTATCATATGACCAACGGTGGTGAACTCACGTGAGGCGAGATGAGTGCTTGAGTGCTTATCAATTCAATGGTCACGATTCAATCTCCCGATGATATGGAATATTTTCGAGACTTCAGGACTTCACCCTTCAGGTCTTTGGGACTTCCAACCTTTCAAATCTCCCAAATATGATTTCACCGAATAGATCGGACGATTCACATTTATATCACGGATCTAGATAAATGGTCATATTCAATCCTTACATCTATCCTTTCATTCCTTAATCTGACGACCATGACTTAATTAAGCATTGAGATGGATGGTCAATAATTACTTTAGGAATTCAGCTATTATTCTTACACTATCTTCCACTATATTTTGATCAAAGGTTGAGAGTACATCTGACATCAAATTGAAGGTTGAGATCTCCTTTAGGTCTTTGGACTTCGAATATTTCAAATCTCAATCCCTTCTTTCCTCTGTACGTCAATCTTATAGAGTTGTCAATCCACTGACGTGTGTCCCTTTCGAATCAATGATTGAGATCTACTTCGGGTCTCTGGGATTCTGAGATTTCAAATCTCAACCCTTTCTTTCCTCTGGAGTGATCACCTACTAAGTCATAAGTGTAGGAGACCACTTGTTGTTGGTTAATACTTTCTCTTGCACTATCCTTCCATTTTAGTAGATCGAAAGTTGAGAATGCTACTGAAGTGATATTTACATTGGACATTTTGTGTCCACTTCGGGACTTCGGGGCTTTGGGCAAGTGCTAGAGGTAGAACTCCTGAATTAAAACTCCTGGAGTGACATAACTTGTTTACGTCACATGATGATGTGGAACGAGCTGAGTGTTTGCCACGTGTTACTCAGATTCATGATTTGCATGTACCTGAAATTCTGATTTCGTCTTGACACTTGTCATTGTCTGATTGCGCCATGTGTCCTTGCTGATGTAGTCTTTCTCATGTGGATCTCCTCATGTGGCACATGTTCATCTCTTTGATATAACGGTCATAATATTATACGAAGGGTATCTCATATCGACAACTGAGAGTGACTTCAGAACTTCGTTCTTTAGGACTTTGGGACTTTTGACATTTCTTGGTGGTGAAACTCCCGAAGCAATTCTCTCGGAGTGACATAACCTTCTTACGTCACTTTTTGTCATGGCACGAGCCAATTTCCTCTTGGTTCTTGTCATCATTTGATTATTCCATGTGTATTTGTTGATGTGGTCTTCTGACATGGTCTGCCACATATATTTTGATGTCATGGTCTGCTAATGTGGTCTGCCACATGTCTTTTGTTGTCGTGGTCTACTGACATGGTCTGCCACATGTCCTTGTAGATGTGGTCTTCTGACGTGGTCTTCCAGGTGTCCTTATTGATATGGTTTACGGACCAACAACCTTGATCCAACGGTCATCATATATCCTCTAGATCCAATGGTCCTTATTCATTTCGAATTTTGGGCTTCAGGTAATTCAACTCTCAAACTGAAAAATGTGAAGTGACATTTTTCTGGAGCTTAACCTCCTCACATATTTATACCTAAACTAATTGTTGTTCATCGATCATGATCCTAGATTGATGGCTCAATCTGTCTACGATGCAACTCTTCTAGCTTATCCCTTCCTTCCACTTAGAATGATCAAACGACTAACAAAAATTCACATAAATGAGATCTCAGATCTTTTACCTCGCTTATCCTATCCTTCCACTCAAAAATGATCTAACGACTGACAAGAATTCAGGTTTGATCTGACGGATCAAGGGTATTCATATAATCAAACTCTTATCCCTTTTACCTCACTTAACTTATCCTTCCACTTTAAAATGATCTGACGGATGACAAGAATTCGGGTTTGATCTGACTGCTGATGGGTATTCAGATAATCAAATTCTCAACCCTTTCAGCTTATCCCGTCCTCCCACTAAAATGTGATCCAACGATTGTGAAGAAAATCGAAGAAGATCAACGATCAAGGATGATTGTGGAACCACAACTTGCGAGTGATTTAACTCATCACCAAAACTACGCAATTTGAAGTTGTGCATTATTGTTGAGTTAGCCACAATTGTTGATATTTGAAGCAATAAGATCTGACGGTCCTGACTAATTGCGGGTTTGGAAATAGCATGATATTTAAGTCTCCTTTTGATCTCCACAATCTATCCCTGTCATTGATCTGGCGATTACACATATGATGGTCATGACTTAATTTGACTTAAACTGATCATTTGTTGGATCAACCACATTCTTTGATATTCGAGTCTATGATATTTGACGATCTAGGCCAATTGCGGGATTGGAACTAGTGAGTCATTTAATTCTCCTTATGATCTTCACAATTTATCCTTGTCATTGATATGTCTTGCAGATCCAATGGTCAATATCCTCCAACAGTCATCAAGCCCACAGTCACTCATATGATTGACGATCATTATATGAGACGATCATCACCATCATTTTTTTTATCAGACGACTACTGAGGCTTCTCACCTTTTCCTATGCATTAGTCGACTTCTCAATATTTCCATCGATCCCAATGACACTTCTGCAATGCACTCTTCCTTATGAGATTTGATCTTCATTCGCTTATGTACAATGTTTTCCCTTATGAGATTTGATATCTGCATATTGTTTGCTCCTCCTCCTCAGCTTACACTTTTGATCTCTGCATATTGTTTGACATCTTCTTATAACTGATATAATATTGACATCAATGAAAATCTCATCTCTGGTAAATCACAATGATAATTCATTATAAAAAAAATCATCACATCGATTGTTGAAATCAATGAAAATATGTCCAACAATCTCCCCCTTTGTCATTGAGGGAAACCCACTAACTTCATATACAAAACTCCCCCTGTGATGATGTTTTCCTCTTATGAAGTTTTCTCTCCCCCTTTGACATCAATGGAAAAGGTTTTTTCCTCCAGTGGTAAAGCTTTGTATGTTACTGACTAGAATATGAACTTGGGTAACTCTTCCTATGATCATGTTATGCCTGCCATAACTGAATAAATCCCCCTATCAATATGCTCTCTCTCTTCTTTTGACTACTCTTCCCCTTTGTTTATGAAAAGGTAGCTCTTCCTGACAAGATTTATTCCCCTATTAATTTACCAACTTCTTATCTCAATTGATTGGGATTTTTGTGTTTCAAATGAGTAATCTTCTTGATACCAATTTTGTAGTGATCAAGTCTTTTCAAAACTTAATCTAATTACTTTCTTATTTACTAACCAAAATACTTCCCCTGAGTTTTTACTGACTATTCTCCCCCTTTGTTTCTAAAAGGGTAGATTTTTCTGACAGGGTCTCTCCTCTTGTTATCTCTACAGGATTTCATGTACATAATTTTGTACATCAGAATGTTATTTTTGTAGATGTCGTTGTCCTACTGGAGCACCGTGAAATTGTATCTCATATTTTTAAAACAACCCTTGAATCTTCCCATTGTTTCTCATCGATTTCTAACCAGATGTATCCATCTTTATCCAAGATTCTTCTTTACTATACATTGTTCTAAATTTGTCTAAGAAAGTTTATACTATGCTTGTCACATGACTGACACTCTTTTTGCAACAATTAACTTCACTCTTGTTCACTTGTTCAGTATTTTCTATCCACATCTATGAGTGTCCTGGTTTCTTGAACTTTGTTCTCTGATAATCTATTATTGTAACTTCATTTTTCTTCCATATTCCTTTTACTTATTTTTTCATATTGTATAAAGCATTTCTCATTGATTGTTTTCTTGAGTTCCAACAGTTATGGAATTTGTGGCCATGTCCACCACAACTGTAGCACCCCTAGTGTAACAATGTGTAGCAATATGTCCAACATGATTGCAGTTCCAACATCTTATACTGTTGTTGAACCTACCAACTTGTTTTATTCCATGATGCCTACAATCCAAAGCTTTATGACCATATTCATTACAAGAGAAACAATAATCGTTAAAAACACTCTCATACCTTCTTTGATTCATCCATGAAGGTGTCTCTCTTATAAACTTGCTTTGAGGTGTATGAGTAGCTTCCAGATGTCTTCCTTGATTTGATCTTCTAAATTTTTTAGTGTTTATTTTATTTCTTGAACATGAAGAACCCGAGTCATACATGCTTTCAATTTTTACAAATGAAGGAGTTGTGTTAGACCTATATTCATTCTTTACAAATGAAGGACTTGTTTCAGACCTTTTTTCACCTTTTACAAATGAAGGACCTGGATCAGGTTTCTTAGAAGTACTGATTTCTTCCTTGTTGTATCCAAGACTGGATTTTTCATTTGGTGATATCTGACTATCCAAGATCTCATCCATGGTCATGGATCTATTCAAGAACTTGATTTGGGTGTTTGACTTCTCAACCTTCTTTCTAAGATTCACAATGTCTGCTTCTAGCTTATGATATCATTCTTCCTTTTTGTTCAGCTGGTTCCTCACTACCTCCTCCCTTATTTTGGCTTCTTCAAGTTGGATTTTAAGATTGACATAGCTTTCCCTTAGTTATTTTAGATCTACAAGGATTTTGTTTGGTTCATCATCTTCCTTCTTTTCTTCTTTTTCTTGAATGATTTCATTTTTTAGTCTCTTAATCTCATCTTCCTTTTCTTTTGCTAGATAAAAAACTTTTGTTTTCAATATTTTGATATCTTATTCTTTGTTTTCTAACTGAATCTTTTGCTCATATGTGATTTCTTCATTGTCTTTGAGATTTTCTTTTAATTCCAAGATATTCCTTTGATTTGTAAGCTCATCATCTTCCTTCTTCCTTTTTTTGCTTGACTGATTTCATTTTTTAGTCTCTTGATCTCCTCTTCCTTTTCTTTTGTTAGAATCTTTTGCTCGGATATAGTTTCTTCATTGTCTTTGATCTTTTCTTTTATTTCTAGGATATGCTTTTGACTCTTTTCAATAAATTCTTTAGTGTAGTCATGAAGATAACTATAGTTTGAATCATTATGGTCATAGTGGTATTCACAGAAGCTCCAATCAATCTTTTGTTTGGCCTTTGATAGTTCTTATTCTACATATTCCATGGAATAAATGCTAACAAAACATTCTTTTATTGTATTTGAGTCTTCTTCTTTACTTGTAGGGGAGGATTCAATATCAACATTATTACAATCAAAATATTTTGGAGAGTCTTTACCTTTATTTATGATCGAGTCTTCCTCTTCATCCTCGATAGGAATGTCTTTTGTGTCTTGTCTTTTGATTTGATACATCTCTTCTAACTTCATCCATAAGTCTTTGGAGGATGTGTCTAGTCATATGATTTCTTTGACGGTATCTCATAATTCCACTTCATTGTTCTTCATTACTCTTCTTTATACTATAATCTTGGATAGATTCGTTGAGGTAGTTAAGTCCTAGGGATTTCTTTCTACTGAATTCCAAACTTTATATCCTCTTGGCTTCAAATATTATTTCATATTTTCTCTCCATGAGGAATAATCTATTCCATCAAATAAGGGAGCTTCAATTGTGCAGAGATCCATCTCTCCACCCATTTCTTCAGTATCTACCTTCCAGTGGTTAAACTATGTTGAAGAAAACCTCTCTAATACCAATTGTTGAACACACCGCCCACACTAAGAGGGGGGGTGAATTAGTGTGTGGACTTTTCTAACTTTTCTTCTTCTTACAAGATAGCATTTAAAACATAATTGAACATATTAAGAACAATTAAATCATAATCACAATGGACAAGAGATACCAGATGTTTGTGTAATCTTTTGCATAATTGATATGTATGTATATATATATATATTCCCAGCACGAACTATTTTGTATCAACACCAACTCCTCGGAGAGCACCAACTCTCAAGTAAGACCCATCTTGCTGATAGAATGCAGTCTATCCAACCAGAGTTCATATAGTAGTTCAACCAAATCTAGTAGCAGTTATCCATTATTGAATCAATTATGTTTCATGATTATAGGTATACAATCAACAGTCATCACTGCACTTCATCTTCATCTTCTCTCTGAAATTCACGCCTTCTTCAGTTTGTCTTTCCTCTAATATTCGCACCTTCTTCACTTCATATTTCCTCTGATATTTGCATGGAACTCAGGTCCATATCCCATTCATTTTTCTCTGCGGGCCACTCTTTCTTAGCAAGCTTCTCTTTTCCACAATCCCATCTACTTCCTCAAGCACACCATCCAGTGAACCAATCATGGTTGTATTTATAGTTTCTTATGCTCAAAAATTGTTTTAGTTATTAGACCGACTTGTGAAACAAGTTATAACTAACTTGTTCATTTACAAAAACTTTTGGGACCACCTGAGATCATCGTTTTGGGTCTTCAACTTTTAACCCAACATCCCCTTCACTTTCATAAATCAATCACATGTATGTATCGATTTTCCTTTGTCTCTGTGATTACAGAAATCAGTGATTCCTTCAAACCATGTTCATATGATCATTGGCATAGAACCACATTCTTATCAATTTAAGTGATGCATTACATTCTTCCCTTTAAATATCTTTATCATATGACCAATGATGGTGACCTCGCATGAGGCGAGATGAGCACCTGAGCTCTTATCAATTCAATGGTCACGATTCAATCTCCCGATAAGATGGAGGATTCTCGGGACTTCAGGACTTCGACCTTTGGGTCTTCGGGACTTCCAACTTTTCAAATATCCCGAACATGATTTCGTTGAATAGATCGGATGGTTCACATTTATATCATGTTGCCAGATCAATGGTCATTTTTTATCCTTACATCTATCCTTCAATTCCTTAATCCAAGGGCCAGGGATTAATCAAGCGTTGAGATGGATGGCCACTAATTACTTCGGGACTTCGGTTATTATGCTTACTCTATCCTTCCACTATATTTTGATCAACGATTGAGAGCACTAATGACATCAGATCGATGGTCGAGATCTCCTTCAGGT
>JZKD02S1921075.1:52750-64156 GCA_000966675.3 Picea glauca | reverse complement strand
TCACCGAACAAACCCCTGAACCCACAACCCCTTGCATCTACCACTCCCCGGACCCATGCCATGACCAAAGCCACCACTATCATTGACATTCAAAATGATTCGGGCTCTGAAACACTTCCATCCACAGTTATCATTGAACACCCTCCATCACCACTCCACTTACCAAACCTCATCACGACCAGTCCACATTAGACAATAACCTCAGAGCCGATCCATCTCGACCACCCAGAGACAGAGGAACGATGACCCCCACAAATAACCAGAGAACCACCCAAGCTGAGATAGGAAATTCTCGATCGCGACCCCAAAGCATCAGAGTAGCACACGATGTTAGATGTTTCGAATCCGAATACCCAGAAACAACAACTTGAGTTTTCCGCACAAGAAGAAGATGCCCGTAGCAGAGAGGAGAAGGAAACTGATGATGACCATCAAATCACCTCACCGGCCAAAGGTGAGGGTGACCAAGAGATCATGGTGTATGATGCAAAAGCATCGAAAGATACATAGATACCATATGCACACAATGAGTCAGAATCAACAACATAGCAAGATACAATAGCCATGCAAGCTCAAATGGAACAAGTTCTTCAGAACCCCCAACAATGTGCGGAATTGATGCAACTCTGCATAGCCAGAAAAAAGGTTGTGACTCTTTTGATAGAAGAGCTAAGGTTGAGAATCACACCAGTCCCACCAACGAAGGAAGAGGTAGAAACTCACTCCGACCATTCAAAAACTAGTGGACTCCCACTACAATGGTGAGTATCCACTGACGCAACTATTTCATCTATCGACCTGGTACAGTGGTCAACACCACACTTATTTGGCCTGATCAGGGCATCCACAGACCAATTGGAGTAGAGGCTCCAGGAGGCTGAGAGATCTGCCTAGATCTCAAGAAAATAACAATTCATTGAGCACACATACAAAATGCAGGAAGCACATGATAGACTCCAAGTCCAGCGCAAATTGGAAAAAGTACAGGAAAGACTTGCAGAATCCTGACCGAAGATTTAGAAGGTCGCACCTGCTACCCAAGGCTAGCGATGTAACTGAGCTAGAGAAACAGATAGAGATGTGACAAGAATCATGGATGCAACTCACTAATCAGAAAAATCAACTCCAAGTGAAGCTACAATAGGTTTAACAGGAAGTGAAACACCAGCCTGAGCAACTGCAGGAACAAATGCAGAAGATAATATTGCAAGGCAATAATGCCAAAGTAGCACTGCACAAGCACACAACATACTACACCAAAATTTTTATATAATTCAGTGACTCAATGGGCATCATCGCTCGATGAAATCATGTTTTAGAGGAGGTCCAAACAAAGATCCAGGTGCTGAATGAATAAATTGAGATCACAATGGACCCTATGGAGAAGCAACAAAAGTTTGACCAAATTCAGCAGGCTGACAATGAACTAAATACACTCTATGAGATACAATCCGTAGCCAAGAAAGAGCTACGTAATTTTCAACCAGTAATTTAGACCACCTATATGACAATGCATTAGGTCAAGGCAATAGTTTATTCCAAGTGGAAATCGTTGGTTGCGGCCAAGCCAAAGGAGTACAGAAAAGAGACAACACAAAATTTCCTTGCAGAAGCATCACTCCTCACTCGGAAATGGCAGGACAAAGTCGAAATCTTTCAAGGAGTAAAGAACCGAGACTTAGAGTTGGTACTAGAGTTGGGTCCTTCGTTTGAAGAGGTAAAGAAGAATAAAATCCGGAAAAGGGAAAACAACAGTTGCTCCTGGAGAATGTGAAAGAACCAAGCACTTGACTCGAGGACGAATCAAGGATTGTGGTTGGAGCCTATTGGGCCCTTCGTTTTTGGGAAATAACTGTGCAAGTTTTGACTAAGCACGAGTTGCACAAACTTCATCAGAGGTTGGGAGAAAGAGTAACAGAAAGTAGTTGCAGAAGTCAGCGCAACGCCAACTAAGAAACAAACGGTTGCAACAAAACAAGAAAGCATGTAGGCCGAGAAGGAAGACACAACCCAACTATATATAGGGTTGAATATAATTGTAAAAGGGTTCGTTAGTTTGGGTTGGGTTGGTTCGTTCATGGGAAGATGCTCTCATTTGTTGATAGCTCAATCAGTGGGAGTCGAGTAAGGTTGAGTTGAGTCATTTTGATTAGAGTCACCCAAGTTCTAGGATTAGTCATTGATACCCGTTGTACGGTCGAGAGAAGACAATCAAGGGTTTGTAATATGCCCTGCTATGTGATTTTGAGTCTGTAACAGAGAAAGATCTCAAGGGTAATATGAAGAAGGATCAAATTTTAAAATATGATGTGTCTTTTTATGTTTACTTATGCATTACAACATTTCTTTATGGCTTATGAGTTCTATTTGATGGTTCTATGTTTAATTGTTGCTTGCAACCTAAGTAGGTTCAATTCTTTCATTTAGATGGTTCAGATTTGTTAATGACTCTTACGCAAGAAAAATAATGAGTCCCAAATTGTCTATGGATCCTCTTTAGTCTTCTTCCTAGCCTTCCCTATCTATCTATCTCAACAATGCTTTGGGTGAGACTTCTTCTCTTCAAAGGACATGAAGATTCGAATGCTCTAGACTACATGATACATTTTGTTGGTAACCTGAGAAGGACCCTGGTCTGATCAAATCCACGCCAACAAGGTTTGTTAAAAATACTCTAAGGGACTCGTCTAAAGGATGAGCTTATATTTCATGCATATGTTATCCTCTTCAAGATTTTGTAAAAATACGGAGGTACTCACCATAGATGGTGGGGAGAAATTGAGAAAGGAATGTATATCTGTATCTGTGTTAGTGGAAGTAATTCACTCTTGAACATGAAACCCCTCTTCATTTTTGTATCTGGTTTGGGAAATCCATTTGTCTCTCATTTTATCATCCACAAGTATGTATATTGGGTCCTCCTTGAGTCAATCCTACCAACAAAATTGTCGTGTCGTTCATATGTTCATGATACGTTCAAACCATACAATCCTTCTATCGAGTCGACCATCTACAATCCTCAAACTTTACCATGTCGACCTTCCCTGAGTTAGTTCCAAATCACTTTATACTCTGATCTACTTCAAATCTGTTACATATTTCGTGTCCTTGATTGGGGATACATTAAGGCCCTCCCGTGAGGAGTCTTTTCTTGACAAATTCAACACATTATCCAAGAATTGGACCTAGAAATCATTTAGTACCTTGGAACCTACACGCCTCAATGGAAGGTTTCCTCATTTTCAACAGTGGGTTCACATCATTGGCCCCTAGTTGGAAAATTCCATCGAGTTTTTGAATTCAGATAATTAATTCGCATTCGATGGATTATACTAGAGTACGTTGGGTATCATTGACATCAATGGTGATTTCCCTCACACTTCTTAACAGTATTCATCAATGACCGGTAATCAAGTGGTTTTTACTATGTTTGAATTCGACACCTGTAATCACATGGATGTATTCTTACTTCAATACGATTGATATGAAGACCTTGGATATCTCCATATCGATCTAGGTTGCGATGGAGTATTCATAAGTCTGTACTAATGCATATATCCACCGTGTATTTCACGTGGCTATGTTGAAATTTGAGTCATTATAACATATATCCAGAGTGTACTTCTCATGTCTATATTGAATCATGATGACATGGATCCACAATGTATAATTGGTGGCCATGACTCATTTGACACTTATGTTTAGGGTCACTTGTACTCTGCGTATGGGAATTCCTACCTCAGTCACTTGTATGTTATTTTTATGCATATGATTGTTTGTTGAGAGGTCTCCTACTGATGCGCTCCTTGTTCTCGACACACACATTCTACAAAGTATTTCAGATGTCACATGTTCCAACTTCATACTTTGGGGGGAATTATGTTACAAATTATTTTGGTCACCCCCTAATCACTGATGATATGTGCACTGCTTACTTCTCTATTCCCTGAAACTACTGAAGAAACAAGACTTTCTCCCTGAGAAATTGAATCATCTTTCTTTTCTTAAAAACACTATCAAAGGAGATCATCACACCCTACTAAATGATTGGGGTGTGACGTTGATTGATCGTCACATGATGCACCAAAATGGGACGCGTCGTTGTCATAGGCTTCTTGTGCTTAGGGTGTGACGATGCTCAAATAAGGGAAAAGGGTTAAATTATCGAAATTTCTAGAATGTAATCTTATAGAAGATGAGGTGGCCTCTGATTAGTTTGGATATTACTCCCTTCTCTGATTTATTGGGATCATCCTAATCTCCTCATCCATCCCTCTTCACCCTATAAAAGGAGGGACCTCTCATGGGAAAGGCTAGCTTGGATTATGCATGAAACATTCTTCTAAAGATTTCACTTGTGATAGCTTTGCTTTAGCTTTCCAAGTCAGGTTGTGGATACTCTTCATCAAAATCATTGGATCAAAGGTGTGTGTGTGTTGAGGAAAATGGCCATTGGAAGGGACCTTAAAACATCAAGGCACAGGTTGTATTATCCACTTTCATCAATATAATGCATCAATACATTCCTTACCTATAAAAGTGTCTTCGGTTTTATTGTTTAACTCCTTGATATTATACATAGATTTCATTAGAATATATATATATATATATCGATGCTCTCTTTCTTGGTTGGTTTGTGTCTCTTAAACTAATATAATATCTCACAAATATAAGGTTTGAGAAAGGGTGATAGTAACGAGGATCAAACGACATTTAAATGATATGTCATTTACCCCTCATCGAACTAGTTTATATTACCATGAAATATAAGGAGAAGATTGTATTCAACTCTATTAAGTTCTAATTTCTTGTTGAAGTTAGGGAGATTAGTTTGTGTCTGCACTTACTGATTTGTCCAGTAACAATAGGTAACCAAGAATCTCACTACTGCGAACTCAAGGGAAAATCATTGCTAGGAAAACTACAAGTAAAACAACAATAATTACTTGTTGTTACAACACAAATCACACATGAGTTCACACTTCAGGCCTAAAAACCTGGCTCTTCTACAAGCCTGAGAACTTGTTTCTTAAATATTACAACAAATCCAAAAAATCTCCAGAATTCTCCCTCCATTGTTGTTCCATCTCCAAATCTCTCTTTTCCTTGTTCTCCCCTTCTCATGCCAAAAAACATGACTGTCTAAAATTTATTGTTCTTCCCATAAAATTTTCTCTCTTTTCCCCAAGCAAGTTGACTCTCACCCTCCCCAATTTTGATTGTAGTTTAGACCCATGCTCCCAATAACTATGGGATGTGACTTATCACACCCAACCTTTTATATGTATTCAATAATTGGGATCTCATACACTCAAACATAAAATAGAAGGTTTATACACAATGATAATAAAATTAAGGAAAGTGGGTTAGGATTAATACCCATAAATAATTCCCCCCTTGGAACCCTCTTAGACACACCCTTCTCTTGTGGAAATATCAACACCCATCTCTTTCCATGTCCCCTAGAAGCTGGCATCACATTTTATTTATTAAAATTAAAAAATTCAATTCACATATTACATCACTTGGCCATAACCACATTCATATCTACATTAAGCATTAATTAAATTGGGTATTATAGTGGGGATGTTACATTCCCCCTTCCCTACAATTTTTCTCTTTCCTCGATGCACAACACCATTCCGATATACATATACAAATTTATATCATAATATTCATAAAACAAAAATGTGTAGTCTGTTTATCCTCCAACAACAGTTCCAACCATAATCTCTTGTTCCTATCAGGCTGCTAACCCAAGGAATGTGCCCCCTTAATTTCTCTTAGTCCATTGGGATACACCATTATTTTATTGCGGATATCAACATATGTGAATAAAATCTATATGATGTGGTTCCGTAAATCTAGCTGCCCAAAAATGGAGTCTTGCATTTTTAGCTTCTTTTTTCTCCAAAATTGTAAAAACTTTGCAAGTATTCCTCTTGTGTAGTTTCTTCGTGCTCCCATGTTGCGTCTTCAGGACCATAATAGGTCCATTGAACCTTTACTAGGAATATATATTTACTCCTAAGAATTTTAACTTTTTGGTCCAAGATGTGTACTAGTTCCACATGAAAATCCCCTTCATGTTCCACCTAGATCATAGTCCAATCAATTATGTGGTTAGGGATAGACACATATTTCTTTGATAATGACACATGAAATACATTATGCATTCTCATGGATGCAAACAATGCTACCATGTATGAAATTGGGCCTATCGTTTCTAAGATCTCAAAGGGCCCACAATATCTTGCTGATAACTTTGTTCAACAGCCCAATATTAGTGAACTTATTTTCTCTTTTACTTATAGAAATACATGTTCCCCACATTAAAATCTTGAAAACCCTATTCTTATCTGCATAACTTTTCTACCTATCTTGGGAATAATTTAAACTCTTCCTGATATTTGTCATTTTATCTTCCATTTCCCTCAAAAAATATGACCCAATGACAACTCTGTCTACTAGGTTACCCCAAATCAATGGTGTGTTACACTTCCTACCATACAATGCTTCAAATGGGATTATTTTTAATGAGGCTTGATACCGATTATTGTAATAAAATTACACTAAGTGTTAATCTCCCCACTTTGACGGGTGGTCCATCACATACATTCTAAGCATGTCTCTAATTATTATGTTGGTCCTCTCTATTTTCACATCTGATTCTGGGTGATACATTGTACTAATATTTAAATTTGTCCCAAATCCCTTGAACAATCCTTTCCAAAATTTGGATGTAAACTTTGGATCTATGTCTAAAAATATTTCCTGTAGCCTGGAAAATTCGTTCATGTAGATATTTTCAATATTTGTTGCCTTGTATGTAGTCTTTACTAGGACAAAATGTGAAGCCTTAGTCAATTTTTCCACCACCATCATGATGGAGTCATGTTGCTTTATTTTTATAGGCATCTTAGTAATAAAATCCATTGTAACAACTTCCACTTCTATTCTAGAATGAACAATGGTTGTAATATCTCAGCTGGATTTCTATGTCCATTCTTCACTTTATAGCACTCTAGGCATATAGCTATGTAATCAACCACTTATTTCTTCATTCCTGGCTAAAAGTATTGTTTTCTTATAGCTACAATTGACTTCTAATATCCTGGATACCCAACATATGACACATTGTGCATTTCTCCCAACACTATATTTTTCATCTCTCTTGAATTTGGAACATACAGTTTTCCTCTATACATGAGGATTCCATCCTCTTTCAACTCATAATATTTAAATTTGTTTTGTAAATGTCCTTGTTGTAATGTTTCTTTTATTTTCAAATAGTGTTGATATGGATTTTCTTCCTCTAAAATTATTTCTTCTAAATCATATATTTACATTTTTATGGTTGTAATATGCATTTCATGTGGTATCTTGTTGAGTGCATCAACCAACTTATTTTCTTTCCATTTGATATGTTTAATTTCAAAGTCATATTCACTAAGAAATTTGAGCCATATAGTTTTTCTGACATTTAATTCTGGTTGTCTAAACAAAAATTTTAGATCACAGTGGTCTGAACTTAGCTCAAATATTCTCCCCATGAGGTGATGTATCCACATTTTAGCACATGAGAAATGACTACTAATTCTAGGTCACGTGTATCATAACTCCTCTCATCCTCTTTTAAGTTTTGGGATTTATAACACACCACATGATACTGTTGAGTGAGGAATCCATCGAGCCCTTCCTTACACACATCAGTACACACCAAAAAATTTTGATCTAGATATGCAATATTTAATACTGGCACACTTGTCAAAATTTCTTTCAACTACTAAAATATCTCTTAACACCCGGAAGTCCATTCAAATTTCACTCCCTTCTTTTGCAAAGAAGTGGTTGGGATTGAAATCTTTGAGAATATTTTTATGAATCTTCCGTAATAATCGGAAAGACCCATAAATGATCTGACCTCTATGACACTTCTTGGAGCCGACCATCCCCTCATGGCCTCTATATTCTTGGGGATCAACTAATATCCCGTCGGATGAAATAATATGCACTTACTTAGCTTGGCATACACCTTGTTCTCTCTTAAACATTTTAGCACCATTTTCAAATGTTGTTCATGTTCTTCTTTTGTCTTTGAGTAGATGAGTATATCATCCAGGAATAAAATCACAAACTTTTCTAGGTATTCCCTAAACACTCCATTCACGAGGAACACGAAAACAACTGGGGTATTTGATTTCCAAAATGTAACTACTATAAATTCATAATGCCCACGTCTTGTTATGAATGTTGTCTTATTGATATCTTATTCCTTTATCCTCACTTGATCATAACATGAACTCAAGTCAACCTCGGAAAATTTTCTTGCACCTTTCAGCTAATCGAATAGATCATCAATCCTTGGAAAAGGATATTTTTTATTTATGGTGACCTTATTTAGTTGCTTGAAATAAATACATGGCCTTAAGGTTCTATCTTTATTATTCACAAAAAGAATCGGTGCACCCCAAGGTGACTCACTTGGGTGTATACACCCCTTATTTAACAATACTTCAAGTTGAATCTATAACTCTTTCAATTATGGTGTGCCCATTCTGTAAGGTGTCTTGGACATTAGGGCATCTCTTAGCACCAAATCAATATAGAAGTCAATGTCTCTATTTGGAGGAAGTCCCATGATTTCCCCCAAAACATCTTCAAAAATACTAAAGGATGAAAAATATTCAATACTTGGAATTCTATCTCTAGTTTCATCTTCCATATGGGATGTAAAAAATATGACATCCCTTCCTGAAACTCTTTTTCAGCTGCATGGATGAAATTTCTCTAATAGCTACAACTGTTGGAATACCTTGAAACTTTCCTTGATGTCCTACCTCATCAATACAAATGATTTTCTTGTTGCAACAGTCTAGGACAACACGATGTTTTTCCAACCAATCTATCCCAATTAGACAATAATATGAACCCAATGCTATGATGTTCACATCTACCTTTTTGTTGAATCCAATCATGTCTATTGAGAAATATTTAACCAACTCACTGATTTTCCTCTTAGCCCTTGTGGCTAACTGAACTAACCTATATTTCTTATGTGTACTCCTTTGTAAGTGAAATATTTCAACAATGTTAGCAATTATGTAACTATGGCTAGCTCCAAAATCAATTAAATTACTATGGGTTGGTTGTTAATCTTACTTTCCACTTAAATCAATGGGGATTTATATTCTACTTTCTTGTTGTCCAAGGATGCATAAATATTTGGCAAGTTTCCTCCTGTGTATTCTATTGTTTCATCCTCTTGAACGTTGTGGACAATCCTCATTCTTTCTCCTTTGTGAGGGAAGTATCTATATAAGTGATTTCCATCACATCCAAACATTGTATAGGATGTTTCCTTGGCCTTTTCATAAATGAATCTTCCATCCTAGGATCATTTTGGGTTTCTTTTCCTTGTTTACATGCTTGTGATTTGTTCTTGTGAAAAGGTGGCTTAATTTTTTCTTGTATTTGATCCCTCTTCTATTTCATCCTACCATTCCATGCTTTTTGGAAGACTCTCATTCCTCTTCTCTACTCATAAATAAATATGCTTTTCTATCTTTATGGTCTCATCCAAAGTCTTGGGGTTATCATAATATATCTTGTCACTATAGAAGGAGGGTAAACCACTAAAAAATATTTGGATTTTGACCTTCTCATCATTTATGAATCCCACATACTTCAATAACTCAAAGAATGTATTCTCATATTCATCCATTGTCATGCTTCCCAACTTGAGATCAAATAATGCTTTCATCTTCCTTTCATAGTAACTCTCTGAAAAAATATATCTAATGGAAAATTCCTTTGAATTGGATCCATGAGACTTTATTCTCATCAAGGTGTTTGGATTGCTTAATTTGATCCCATCACATGGATGCCTTTCTTTTCAAGTGGTAGGTTTCAATTCTAGTTTCTACCCTTGAGGGGTAATTATGCATTTGGCAATATTTCTTCATTTCCAACAACCATGCTTCAACATTTTCTCCCTTTCTATGCCTACCATTAAAATTTGTTGGCTTGATTTTCCTAAGTTCACCTTGTAAAATGTCTCACTCAAGCCTTCTACTTTTCCTCCCGACAAGAGGCACACTTGGGATGCTACCTATCCCTAAAATTGAATGAGATATTCTAGTGTATTTTTATGGGGAATGATGATGCCTTATTAAACTTATTGATTTTCTTTCATTCCCATGATTATCCCTTCTTCTATGGAATCTAGATGCTACCACTTGTATAGCACTAGCTGCTTTCTTTGTGCCAGAGTATTTATTGTCTTGCCTCTAAAACATATATAAAATCTATAGTATCTCCTCCTAAGATTTCATAATATTCTCATTAACTTCCCTATATCTCTTCATTTATGTCTACAGGATTTTCATAGTCAGAAGCTCCTCTCTACCTATTCTTCCATTGGAATGTATCTCAACATTTCCGATGCTGACATGTAGACCTATGACCTCCTCCTCATGGTTTTAAGATCCTTGCACATATTCCATAACTCCAATCCTCATATAAGAACCAAGTTTGTTTTCCCAGCCTCCAATTCTGCAATAAAATGTCTATTAGACAACACATACACACACAGACACACAGTTCTGTAAAACGAATGCATAAATTGTCTTCTCTTTAATGGACACCAATGATATTATTCTAATTTGAATTGAAAATTTAATGTTCCAGTCAATTTTATGGGTTAATATATGGATTCTCCTCCTCAATACCTTTGCAATGAATATTCATTTTCCCAATTCTGAGCTCCAATATTAAATTTATGGTTAATTGAATATTTCCACCTTACCCCTCTTATGCACCTTTCTCCCTAGAATAAAATAGTCTTAGACACCAACATTANTCACACACATACACAGTACACCAGTGTTTTACGTGGAAACCCAAATCGAGAGAAAACCACAAAATGCTTTTTCTTATATGTCCTGAAGAATTACATTCATTGGAAGCACTGACTTTCTTTGTTTTCCAGCTACAACTGGAAGGAGGCTCCAACCCCTTAGTTTCTTAGGATACAACTTGAGGGAAGCTCCAACTCCCCAAATCTCTGGCTGCAACCAGAAGGAGGCTACAACCCTCAATGTTCTTCGGCTACAACTAGAAGGTAGCTACAACCACCTGTCCTTGCCCCGTCCTGCCACCTTGAAGTAGAAGTAGAATGATGGAACCACTGTCACACTATCACTATGAGATATACTGCTGTAAAATTGTACCAATAAATCTGAACCATGCATCAACCATGCATCAACCTGTACCTCAACCTGTAATCAACATATACCATAAACAAGTGCATCAACCATGCACCAACCTGTAATCAACCTATACCATAAACAAGTGCATCAACCTTGCACCAACCTGCAATAAAACTATACCATAAACAAGTGCATC
>JZKD02S1921075.1:37174-52740 GCA_000966675.3 Picea glauca | reverse complement strand
ACTCATACCATTACCCATCAAACAAACTTGGGTCCATTCCCCAAACCTAGGGTCTCCAACTTCTCATGGCCATAACTCTCTAACCGTGAGGAATTATGTGACGTTCCACATACCACCGGAAATGAAATGAAAAACACTATCCATATAGGATATTTTCCCTAACAAATTCACTTTCCCTCATCTCATTATTTCACAATTAAGCATGGGTTCTCTTACTCCACAAAGCGTCTTCCCGTGAGGGCTTTCACCATAAGGGGACCACTTTAGAGTTCATCCATATTTAGTTCTTATCAACCATGAAAAAACAATAATGAGTCATATTTACATCAAACATTATTGGGTACATTACCCAAACCTTTTTGCTATGGGTCTTTCTTCAAAGGTTGACATCAATGAAAACCAACCTTAATCAACAAATACTACTAATATTGAATTCGCAACCACTCTCATATTATGAAACCAATGCTCTAGTCAAAATTTGTAGCAATCTAGAAATGACAACTATGTCCTTTTTGTTCTTTATGATGACTTGGAAATTTTATCCCCGTGAAAGCATCCCTACACCAAATCCTTTGTATTTTTGAAAAAATCAAAATTAGTTATATTCATACTTATTTTTTTGAATGAAATATTAAATTTTCACCTTTATCTGGTCTCTGGGATGATAGTTATGACCTATACAAGTTTTAATTATTCTCAAAATTTTAGCACTGTATGCTACAAGTGTCTTCTCATTCACCCTGTACATTTTCAAGTACCCATATTCCAAATATGGTTCCATGGTTGTCTTCTATGGTCCATGGTATTTGCATAGACTACTCTTTTGCCCCAAACTAACTTCTAAGCAAGGAGTTATGCCCTCTAGAAGTAAACTAGTATTAAAATTATACCCTATATTGTTTCAGTTGTAACTTTCTCATATGAGCTTTGTTTTACACCATACTAACTCATTGGAAATATCTCACATTTTATATTTCATTTTAGGCAGAAAAGGTGTACATATTTATCTATATTTTGACTACCTAAAAATGTTTTTCAGGCCCTCAAAATTCCCCCACAAGTTGAAGATCTACACAAAATGAAAATTTTCATGAAAAATCTAGTTGACATGGCATGAGACATGTCTTTCGAGTCCATGTTTCATCCTATGACTTGGCCATTTCATCATCTTGAAATCCTTTTAGGCACTCCTTCTTGGGTTCCTCCCATCAGAGAAAATAAATTTCCCCATGCTCACAGATCCTTCTGAAACATCATTTCCAAAACCATCAGAAACAATTCTTTCTGAAGACATTCAAAAACACTCCTTTGGGAAGTTTTTCCCGATCTAGGCCTTTTGAAAATAGTCTTCCTAAATGATCCCTTCCAACCATTCATCCCAAAAAAACACTTGATATCTAATCTTTTCTCTCAATGAATGGTCGTGATTCATCCTTGAGTCTCTAACTTTTACCTTTACCAAAAGCTACTAAGGATCCTACCTATACCCAACTTCCACATAAAATTACTTCATTCCCCTACTCTTGTTGACATCTCATCTGACAAGGAAATATGACGTAGAATTTTCTTCTACCCTTGGCCCTTTTGAGACCACATGCTCGTCTAATATATGGGACAATCAACAATCGTGTTGACCAATAGTCTTTGTCATCTCAGGTTTCCAAGTTTCTCACTAGTTACCTCGGTCAGACAATATCTTTAGAAAACACAACACCATCACTAGGATTTCTGAAAGCACCCTTCAAAATCTGCATTTTAAAAGGATCTAATGATTGACTTCTCTCGCATCGGATGGTGCATATATTCATGGAAAATTACAATGGATCGACCTTTAATTCGATTTGACGAACTTCATCGAAACACGAAGTTACCCTCGGACTTCCAAATGGATCCTTCCAAAAAATAATCTTTTCAATATCTAATGGATCAGAGTGATTTCGATCAAGTTCTCTCATTCTTTCAAGCTTGCACCATAAATTTTCTCCCTTTGAAATTAACCTCATGCCTCATTTCAATATTTTTCCAAAAACCACTTTTTGAAAACCTATCGAGAACTCCCTCTTCGAACTTCACAGATGAATCTCAACCATTGATTCTCAAGTTCAAAAGAATCTGGGCCTTCGATCACCAAACTTCAGAATCACCATGAAATATAGAATTCAACTGAACAGTCTAGATTTCAACTCTGCAACCTATAGTTTACTGCCATAAATATTCCCTTCAATGGTTCTAAAGCAATTAAATTTGAATCTACCAACAAATTTTGGGATTTCACTACGGTTCATCATTTTCTCCCAAATTCATCACAAAACAATATCTACTCTTAACACTCTATAAATCTGTTCGACTGATCAACATATGACACAGGTAACTTTTTCAACCAACTTTGAGACCAAAAACTAGCCTTTCAGATATGGAGCGGGCTCTCTCAGGAGGCACGGTCTACGTGCAAGATTTGGATTTGAAAGAAGTGGCTAGATTTAACATCTTTGATAAAATGGGCTTTGGTTATATTGGTGCAAGAAAGTAAGACTTGGGCTATGGAGTCGATTTGAGGGAATGACGGAGACAAATGGCTCAGTGACTGAACTTGAGAGGATAAGGCTAGGTGAGCAATAATCTTCAGTGTAAAACTGTAATGTGTGGCGGGAGAAAATCACAGGAAGTAACTCTGAGCACCGCTGCGGGTGAATTCAAAGTTAACTTTTAGAAGAAAACATTTTGTCTAAGTGGTGTGAACAAGGGGCGTTGCGCAACGAATCCATAGGTTCAAAAATTCGTTCCAAAATAGATAGAAAAATATATGAATAAAGATGACAGGAATCACATACACAAAGGAAGAGGTACGATACATCCAACTACTACAACTAGAATCTCTTCATCAAGTTACAAGACCTTTGCATTAAATTTCGGTCAAAAAACTCAAATTACATACAATAGTTGTCGTCTACCAATTTTGCCAACCAAAAAAACCATGTTTACATGAAAATGATCCCCATATATAGAAAGCTAATGTCACCCTTGGCTGCTAGGGTTGAAAAACTCCCTCCTAGAATCATGGATCAGTTTTTTTTTAAAGAGAACAATAACTTCAATGGATTCACTAAAAATAGAAAACCCGACTTCACCAACTCATAATCGTAACAGAAATGTTCTTTACAGTCATTGATCATGATCAAGAGTCAGCCATATGGTTGTGATGAGTCATCATGTGCATTTTTGGACACACTGTCATACCTGCACAACAAGTCTGCTATGCAATAGTAACCTACAACAAAAAATGCAGCAGAATTTGCAACAAACTGGGAAAGTAGGCATTAAAGATGAGATCATATCTCACTGATAAAAAACTATTTTTAGGAAATGAGAGAGGTTTTTGTAGTTATGCCTGTCATAAATAAAAAAAATCTCTCATTTTCTTCAAATTCATCTTTAGATGGTTGGAATACGTGTTGCAAAAACATGTCTCGGACAGGAAATCATGAAAGCTGAAAATAGGGCTCAAAGATTTCTTCGAATCTCCCAATCCATGACACATTTTGTAAATATGAGAGAGTTTTTTATTATCTGATTTGTTCTAGACAAAAACCTCTTGGGTATTTTCAAAATTCCTCTCCAGTTGGTGAGAAATTGAGCTAGAAGTTGACCACTAAACCAATCATTTTCATAGTGCGACTTGTAGCCTGTGTGCAGGAAAATCCACTACGGGATGAAATCCACTACGCGATGACATCCCTTGTGTAACAACATCCTATGCATGACAGAATCCCATGCGCGACGAAATCCATTGCATGATCAATTCCACTGCACGATAAAAATCCACTGCACAACAGAAATCCACTATGCGACGAAATCCACTGCGTGATGAAAATCTATTGCGTGATAGAATCCTTTGTGTGATGAAGCGCTCTATGCAATGCATTGAAAATTTTGCAGCATGGAGTTGCAAATGGAAATGTAAATAATAAAAGAAAACCTTACTTCTAAAACTGAACCTTGGAGATGTTAGATGATGCCAGGCATACAAAAAATATCGGTGCTTATAGGCATGACTTTGCAAATCGTTGACAAAACTCTAACCTTGGCTATGAAAATCATGGTGCTAACAACTAGCTCCAACGAGGATGTTATCCTCCCAGTGAGGTAGGAAAGAACTCATAGAGCCTGTGCCTATCCATTGGGATGTTCCTGAACCATTGAAAACTCTGCTCTGACTCGTCGCATGTATCCACTGAAAATTCAAAGCTGTATATGATCCAAACTGAAAATTGAAGCTAAGATGAAAATGGAAACTACAGATTTCTAAAAGAAATGCTCATAGTACCAATCTTATTCACACTCCTACCTACCTTAATTGTTGAAAAGGATGCCAATCAAGTGAAATGAAAATGCCAATGCAACCATGGAAGTACTTTATCCACTTTTTTCTTTCTTTTCACATGCTTTCTCCAAAGCCTGTTTACTGATAAGACATTCAAAAATTCATCTATAAATTCAAATCTCAAAAAATTAAAAACATTGGTATTGTTTGCCCCCTCCAACAAAACTGTAAATGGATCCTCCAGAACACACATAAAATAAAAATCATGTTTCACCCCTTCCACTGCATCCTTGTTTTCATGTAATTCAACCTGTTGATCACCACAAAGAGAATGAAAAATTTGTTGAGACTGCTAGAAGTAACAATATTCTGTCTCAGAAGACAGTGTTGGCTGAAATGAAACCCCTGGTGGAAAGCCATCCATATCTAACAATGGTGTTGATTGACCATCATATTTATGTCCAAATTGATAGTTAATCATAGGCTACAAATATGAACCGAGATACCCTTCCATGTAATCATCAACAGGGTCATTAAAGGTATGAGAAGGTTGTTGGTCTTCCTCACTGATAACAATGTTCTCATGTAAAACAATGTCATTGTGAATGCAATCAAACTTCTCTTCTTCCTATGTTATATCATGACTTACTTTCAACAATTCAAAGGAAGAAAAACATAATGGAAGATGGTTTTCATTTTCAATCCCACTGCTTTCTTCATATTCAAAATCATGCCTGGAGGATCTTTGATTTGAAACATTATAAACATTTTTCTTCAACAATTTGAAAGAAGTGAAACAAAATGGCAAGGTTCTTTCACATGATTCAAAACCTTCTTCATTTTCTTCAACGTTGTCATATGCACATTTTTCAATTTCTTTGGATTGATGAACACACTCATTTTCATATTCATCTTCGACCAATGGCTGCAAATTTGAACTCATAAAACCTTCCATATAACAAGCAACAGGGTCATTAAACACATGAGAAGATTGCTGCAATTTCTTGTCAATTTTTTCCATGAATCGGTGTGATTTTGCATCAGTACACATTCCTCTGCTTCAGTGATAATATTTAAATATTCTTTCAACAATTTAAACGAAGCAAAGCATAAAGGTAAATACTTTCCTTCAGTTGATTCAGTACTTTCTTCATATTCTTGTTTGTAACTGTGATATGTAGGATGATTACTCTCATTACACTGCTGAAAATGAACATTTTCTAATAGAGAACGTGCAGTTGGTTGTTCTAGAAAGTCAACATCATAACCATCATCATATTGATCATATATAGGAAAATCAACAACATTTTCAATGTCATCTAACAAGAAAAATCTTGGGACATCAACCTGCTCTTCAACAAGCTGATTTGCAAATTCATTTTCTTGACTATCTACAAATGAATACATAAAACAATCAACCCCTTTCTTATCATGAGATGGATCAAAAGATAAATTATCACCTTTTTTTCAATAAGTGGAATATAATCGTTTCCAAAACCATCATCATTTAAAGCTTCAAGAGGACATATGATATTATTAACCCTCTTCTTAATATTCAAATCAAATGTTCTTTGTTCACATTCAATGTCATGTTCTTTAACATCCAACTCCTCATTTCGAATATGTTTACATGCTTGAATATTGTATTCAACTTCCTGATAATTGTTGAACATTTTCTGCAAAGACATAGACTTCCTCTCCATGAAAAGAACAGATAAGTCTGATTGAAAGGTTGTTATATAATGGAGCATGGAAACAACTTTAGGAGGTTGGACTTCCTTAGTCAGTTTATAATAAATACTAGCAAACCTCATATTGAAATTTGAGATGGTTTCATGTTTTATTCTTCTCATGGAATAAAACTCTAAAAGGATTACATCCCATGAGTTTCTCTCACCCAAAAATCTACGAATATCTTCCCTCAGTTCATCCCACGAGCTAATCGACTAAGGTTACAAATGTCTGAACCATCCTTTGGCACCTCCTTGTAAGGAATGATAAAAGGCCCTCATAGACACATCATCATGTTCAATCTCAAAAATGTCTATGAAATTCTCAAAGAGCTAAATATCTTTTTCAGTTGATTGTCCATCAATCTCTCCATCGAACCTAGGAAGATACTTATAATGTTTCAGAGGAAATTCTTGAAGGATGGAATGAAATTTAAGAGGACTCTATCTTTCTTGAATCTTGGAGGGTACATGATTAAGAACAGAAGGTACAAGATCAACTTCGGTTTCATTAATATCATAAGAATGATCATGAACATCATATGGTTCATAGGAAGGAGCTTGGTGAATATCGGTTATACAAGAAGGAGGTATACCTACAGTTTGCAACGAAGGATATACAAGGGTAGATCTTTGGGATTCATTTGAACGCAATAAGTGAAGAAATATTCTTTTGAAAAACTTAGGAAAGAACAAGAAGATATTGATAAAACATAAAAGTAATTCTTGAACTAAACTTGAGCTCGAGTACCTGATTTTTCCATACCTCTCTTCCATATCTCTGCCAATAGGTCTCATTCTGAAGTGGAGTATTTGAATCGCATTTGAAGCTTGATTGAAGTTGTCATGAAAAATTTATCTTTGGATTCTTCGTCCAGTGGCATCACCTTCAAAATGAGTTTTTGATGTGTGGAGTCACCAGAGCAGAAATGCAGCCAATATGTGCCTAAGTGTCTTCTTCTCTTAGACCTTAGAACTGAAATGATGTCGTTCTTCCCAGGGAAAGTTTCATTCAATTTCATCCCCGACAATGACGCTGAAATGTTATCACTCTGTAAATATGTTCATCTGATAAATATACGACGAAGGTAAATTTCAACCAACTTTGAGACCCAAAACTAGCCTTTTAGATCTAGAGAGGGCTCTCACTGGAAGGATGATATACGTGCGGGGTTTGGCTTTGAAAGTAGTGGCTAGATTTAACACCTTTTATAAAATGGGCTCTGGTTATATTGACACAAGAAATTAAGACTTGGGCTATGGAGTCAATTTGAGGGAATGACAGAGACAAGTGACTCAGTGACTGAACTTGAGAGGATAAGGCTAGGTGAGAAACAATGTTCAGTGTAAAACCATAATGTGTGGCGGGAGAAAAATACAAGAAGTAACTCGAAGCACCTCTATAGGTGACTTCAAAGTTAACTTTTAGAAGAAAATGTTTTGTCTAGGTGGCGAGAACAAGGGGCACTGCTCAACGAATCCACAGGTTCAAAAATTCGTTCCGAAATAGATAGAAAAAGATATGAATAATTATGACAGGAAGCACATATGCAAAGGAAGAGGAATGATACATCCAACTGTTACAACTAGAATATTTTCATCAAGTTACATGACCTTTTCATTAAATTTCGGTCAAAAAACTCAAATTACATACAATAGTTGTCGTCTACCAATTTTGCCAACCAAAAAACCCTGTTTACATGAAAATGATCCCCATATATAGAAAGATAATGTCACCCTTGGATGCTAGGGTCTAACTACTCCCTACTAGAATCATGGATCCATTTTATTTTAAAGATAACAATAACTTCAACGGATTCACTAAAAATAGAAAACCTGACTTTGCCAAATCATAATCATAACCGAAATATTCTTTACAGTCATTGATCATGATCCAAATTTGACCATATGGTTGTGATGAGTCATCATGTGCATTTTTGGACACTCTTTCATCCCTGCACAACAAGTTTGCTATGCAATAGTAACCTACAGCAAAAAATGCAGTGGAATGCGCAACAAACTGGGAAAATAAGTGTTAAATATGACATCGTATATCACTGATAAAAAACTATTTTTAGAAATTGATATAGGTTTTTGTATTTAATACCATTATAAAGAAAAACCTCTCTCGGTTTCTTTAAACTCATCCCCATATGGCCATAATACGTGTCGCAATAACATGTCTCAGACAGGAAATCATGAAAGATGAAAAATAGAGCTCAAAGATTCCTTCGAATATCCCAATCCGTGACACATTTTGTAAATATGAGAGAGGTTTTTATTATCTGGTTTGTATTAGACAAAAAATTCTCGGGGAGTTTCAAAAGTGTTCTCCAGTTGGTCATAAATCGATCTTGAAGTTGACCACTAAACCAGTCGTTTCCGCAGTGCGACCTATAGCCCGTGCGCAAGAAAATCCATTGGGTGATGAAATCCACTGTACGATGACATTCTCTACATGAAAAAATACTATGCATGACAAAATCCCATGTGTGACAGCCCATTGCGCGAAGAAATCCTCTGCATGACAAAATCCACTGTGCGACGAAATCCACTGCGTGACGAAAATCCACTACGTGACAAAAATCCACTACGCGGAAAAATCCACTGTGCGACAAAAATCCACTGCGCGACAGAATCGTTTGCGTAGTGAAGTGATCTGTGCAACGTGTAGTTGCAAATTGAAATGGAAATAATAAATGAAAACCTTCGTTTTGAAACTGACCCTTGGAGATGTTAGATGATGCCAGGCATACAAACAATATGGGTGCTAATAGGCATGAATTTGCAAATTGTTGACAAAACTCTAACCTTAGCTATGAAAATCATGGTGCTAACATCTACAACGATGAATTTTCCCAATTCACACTGACTCTTGTCCCATGCAAGCTCAATGTAGAACCTTGAGCTCTGATACCAATCTGTAACAACCCTCAACTTATTTAAGGAACATTACCATTCAGAATACCTGTAAATTTGAAATTTTCTGCTAATTAATCCTCTAGCTTACCAACTACAAGAATACACACAAATTTTAACCATTTGGTTATCACTAATTTAAATGTAGCTATAGAATTCTAAAATAAACATGAATGCATCTAATCAATTCCATACACAACAATATATAAACCATTCACATACACATAGAGTTAAAACAAAACAAATAACTCATAAATAACTCAGGAAAATAGATAAACACTTATTTTTTAGAACACTTGTGCAACCAATTACTTGGGATGGATGTTCCACCCAACCATATAATTTTTATTCTAGATATCTATAGGAAGTCACTCCTAATCTAGGGATAGGAATCCAAGAAACATGGTGTCTCTCACAATCCACTCACAACTCAAATATCCCACAACCCATTGGTATTCTCCTACATCTATCTTGATTTCCACCAGCTCTCTTCCTCTTGACCTACCCAACAAAAGGAGTTTACCCCTTCACTAATCTCATTCCATCGAGCATACCATTCATTTACCAGGGTATCTCTGGCATAGGTAACCATTAATATTACTACTACAAACTCAAGGGAAACTCACTTCTAGGAAAACTACTAGTAAAACAACAGCAATCACTTGATGTTACAATGCAACTCACATGGGATTTTACTCTCCAGGCATGACAACCTCGTTCTTCTACAATTCTGACAACTTTCTTCTTTAGTATTCAACAACTTAAAAAAACTCCAAAAGTTTCCTTCCATTGTTATTGTATCTCCAAAGCTCTCTTTTCCTTGTTCTCCTCTTCTCATTCCCAAACATATGACTATCTAAAAAAAAAAATCTTCCCATATGAATTTCGAAGTTGGCTCTCACTCTCCCCAATGCTTATTTTACTCCATCTCCATTCTCCCAATAACTATGGGATGAAACTTCTCACACCCACCCTCTTACATGTGTTTAATAATTCATATCTCATCCACTCAAAGAGAAAATATAAGGTTTATACACAATGATAACAAAATTCAGGAAAGTGGCTTTGGATTAATACCCATAAATAATTTACCCTTTAGATCCCTCTTAGGAACTCCCTTATCTTGTGGAAATCCCAAATTCCATCTTTTTCCATGCTCCCCCAGTAGTTGGCATCACTTTTTCTTTATTAAAATTTAGAAATACAAGTCACATATTAAATCACTTGGCCATAACCACATTCATGTCTACATTGTGCATTAATTAAACTAGGGATTATAATGGGGATGTTACATTTTGTCCTTTTCTCCCAAGGGATACCATTGTGGGTGTTCTTCTTTAGAAGAATGATCAAGGTGAAAAGAAACATATGGCTTCTATGAGTAAAGTTCTAATAGATGCTAAGTAAGTATTCAAACATGGAAAATCAAGCCTATGTTCTTGTTAAGTCACTAAAGCATTTCATAACTTGTATGGGTTATTCAAAGATAGTTTCCTATGTTCCTCACTCTACAATGAAATATATTTTGTCTCAACAAGATTGTTTGGGAACTATAGAAAAGTGGTTTTATAATATTCAAGAGTATGATTTGGAAATTAAACCCACAAAGTTGTTATAGGGTCAAGGATTAGCTCATATGATGGCAGAAGGAAATGTAGTTCCCTTGGACTGAAAGAAGACCCTTTCCATACGATCTCAATGATTTTGGAAGAATTGGAATGTCATGATCGATATGTTGATATTTTAGGCTATCTTAAGAATATTACAAGTCCAAACCACTTGAAAAATCATAAAACAAGAGCGTTAATATTGAAGGCCTCCAAATTGTGTTTTATCAACCAAGGTATTGGATGGAGAACTATTAATGGATTAATTATGATATGTGTAGACCCTAAAGAGTATAAGAAATCGATGAATTAGTTTCATAAGGGTTTATGTGGTGGATATCATTCAATAAGAACCACCACCCACAATATTTTAAAAGGTGGTTACTATTGTCCTACTATGTTCTTAGATGCCCACAAGTTTATAAGATTGTTCTATCCTTTCCAACTCTTTACAAGAAATCCAAAGATTAAAACCCTTCCTTTGCAACCAATAATACGGGAAGCACCCTTCCAACAATGGGTCCTTGATTTTATTTGAGAATTTAGAGAAAATCCTAGTAATGGTTACAAATGGATTCTCACAACTACATATTACTTCACGAAGTGGGTTGAAGCTATACCAACCAAGAAGGATACATATAAGGTTGTCATGGATTTTTTGGAAGAGAAGACCATCACTTGTTTCAAAGTGCCAACAATTATTATTCTCGACAATGCCAAAGAATTCATTTATTTAGAGTTTTCATCCTTTTGTTTTAACTATGGAATTGTCCTATCCCACTCCTCCAATTATTACCCTCAGGGAAATGGTCTTGCTTAGTCAAGTAACAAGAATCTGATGACACCTCGGATGGGGTGACACGTGGAAATGACTTTCCACATGGCTTAGTATCAATCCATAGCTTAAATGTTGTAGGCCACTCCCCATCCCTTCAAAATTTATGATGGTAGCAGGCCATTACAGCCGCTATACAGAGGCGTTATTTCTCCCTTGCACGAACGCACTAGCACAACCAACATTCAATATGACAGACTTAATAGGAAGCCATGCGATGTCGTCATTCAGAAAATTGAAAGTTGGAGAGCCTGGACAAAGCTGGTTCATTTTCGTTTTGGGCCTCCCTGTCGGTTGGGAGCTCTGGTGCAGTTTTCTCTGTATCTCCTTTCACCCCTCATCCCCAATGACAAGGAAGTGAGGTAGGCATTATTGAGGCTCAGCTTGGTACACCCAAAAGGAGCAGAGACAAAGAAGACAGAACCTTGAGAACGCTATGTCAATGGTGACTTCCATCCTCTGGCAGAGAGCAAGAGCCAACTTCTTGGCACTCCATGCCACTATAGCTGATCTTGGGATAGAGCGTAGCACGCACACCCTTGCAATTGAGCCTAGAAGTTGTCTGAAGGGAGGAGCTGTGGATGAGTTCCCAACTTGTTATGTCGAAGAAACGATATACCCGAAGGATTTCGCGACCACCCTGGAACCTCAAGCCACTATGCCTGAAACACAAGCTGGAAGCGGTCTGAAGGGAGAGCCTACAAAAGAATTTCCAATTTGTTATGTAGAAGAAATACCGTGGGCGGGTGACTACAGCCCCACCCACCATGCTGAGAAGGTAACGAATGAGGATGAGGCTCAGGAAAGTGCCTATGCAGAGATGAATTTGGATGATACTAGAGCAGGGATGAACATGGATGTGGCTAGAGCAGGGATGAACATGGAAGTGGGGAACGAAACCTTCGGCGAGGCAGTAAACAATGATTTGCATGGTGCACTCCTCTGTGCAGAGCATCTGGCTCTCGTGTTCAAACTCCGAGGCCACATGGTAGACCAGGAGCACAGATCCATCCTCATGGGACATTGTCTGGACCTGCTCCTTGATGCGTACTCCAATTCTCCAGCAAAGCGGAAATGTCCAATGTGTGAACAATCGTTTGCCGTCTCGTCCAGATCCATGTGTCAGAAAGGAAATTGCGACAGGTCACCGGGTATCTGAGTTTTCCTATGCTAGTTTGTTTTCATCATGTTGTTGCTCAATTTTAACTAGAACTATGGCCATCTGTCCTGGTTTTCTTCGGGCAGGACAAAGGGAAAAACAGTTTTTAGCTTATCTTCCTAGACATATTTCACCCCAAACTATGTTGGTTTCTGGTAAAATGACAACATTTTTGGTGGCTCAGGATGACAATATCTCTGTGTATTTTTGTCTATGTTTCTCTTTCAACTTAATATAGAAGGTACTATCCCTTTTTTACTTACAAAAAAAAAACAAGAATTTGATGACCATTATTAAGAAGATGATGGGGCACAACAAGAAAAAATGAGATAGCAAGATCAAGTATAATCTATTTTCTCATATAATAACTAATAAATGTTCCACTAGAAAAATCCCATTTGATTTAGTGTACATGATGGATGTTACATTGTAAGTTCACCTAAAAAATCTCAGTTTACAAATTAATGCAACAATTATCATCTAATCAAGATGAAATGCAAAAAAAACCAACCAGTTGATTGATCTTAACCATAATCGAAAAAATGCCTTTGATCATATAGAAAGGAGTTAGGAAAATATGAAAACAATTTTTTATAAAAAGGCTAACTCGAGAAATTTTCAAAAAAGTGATCTTGTTCTCATGTGAAACAAACTAAATGAAAAGGCAAGTAAACATGGCAAGTTTGAAAGTCTTTGGTTGGGTCCTTACAAAATTGAAGGATTTGCAAGTAATAATTATTTCTATCCAAGTCATATGGATGGTGAGCGAATTCCATTTCCCACAAATGGGAAACTTATGAAGATATTCTATGAAGGTAATTTTTTATTCCATGGGGCATACTTGTACTATAGTTATTTTATTACCCTTTCTTACTTGTGTGATTTTATTGTATTTATTTTTGTATTTTCCTTTTGTTTTAGAATAAAAATTTAAATGTTTCTTACATGTACGCATATTTCTTTGAGATGTGTTGCTACTAACATGTTCTTGGATACATAGTTATTTTACGCATGGATTTATTTCTCTTTTAGGTAAGGGGAAAAAACATTTGTGTCTTCACCATCCCCTGTATTTGAAATCCATTGGTTGATAATGTTTTAGGTATATATGTTTGCAAATTCTAAATTTTTCATGCACTCACAAGATGAGCACATGTCCTCGAGTTGGAGCTAGCTGTTACACCTTAGATTCTCAGTGTACCCTATATTGCTTTTCCATATGTGGACCATCATATGAGCAGATTATGTGCCTTGTTGTACCATGATGGGCCAAAAGTGTGGTTGTATTTTCACTTACTTATTTTATTGGACCATGTTTTTATGTTCTATGTATTGGTAGGGGGCTTATGTGGTATCTCCAGACCCCATGTGGTCAGTCAAGGCCCTTCCTTTTAGTCCCCATTTCAATATAGGATTTTCTTTTATGGCTTCAATCGACTACCACTTGATGTTGGCAACTCTTCATCATGCTGGTCATTTATGATATGGGTTTGTATGTAACCATATTGGAGTGGATCTAATAGGACACATGGTCTAGGGGAGTTGTATGGTCTCTCTTACCCCTTTTTATATGATGTAAAAGTGTTTCTCTTTGTAAAGTTTGTCACACCTATGTATAGAACACTTATTCTATTCCTAAGAATGGATGTCTTTCTTATGTATTCATCACACTTTTTCTATCTACTATCACATATTATTTTGCATATGATCACTTAGTTTCATGTCTCCCAAGGTAGTGTCATAGTTCTCAAGGTAGTACACATATTCTGAGGCATTGGTCACATCCTCTAAGCACATTTGGGCTATTAATCCATACATGGACATCCTATACACATGCCACAATGGAGATTCTAGAACACCCTCCTTCTTTTATCACTTTTGGAGTTGTCTTTCACATGATTTGAGGGATGAACCACACCTGTGGGGTTTATGGTAATGATGTGGGTGTTTTTGGTGATGTTTTGAATTGGATATGAATCTTCATTATCTTTTGGAGCACCTTTGCTTGACTTGAGGGATTGGTCATACCTTGGAGACTCCTTTTGAGGATTCCTTGAGCACATTATAGGGAGGTCGTCCACGTTTGAGTTTCTTCTCCACATTTTCATGAGGTCATTCCACTTTGAGGAGAAGAAGATTGGAGATTTTCTTTCCTAGGAGGTTACTTCCCCATGTTTTTAGGCCTCCACATCACTCTTTCCTTGGAACATTTGGATAGGAGAGAAAATGAGCCCCATTCTTTGTGGGATCTTCCTCTCCCATGAGGGTTTTATGTACATGTGGAATCATTTGATTAAGTATTGACTTAGTCTACTTCATTGTGTGGGTGAAAATTCTCCTTTGTTAGTCTCCTAGGATAACTTTAGGAAAATAAATTAAGAAATAATGAGAAGGATATAGAAGCCTCCTCTATAAATAAAGGTTCCCCTATCATTTGAAATTGTTGTGAATTATTGTATCATTTGTGACTACAATCAATAGAAATCCTTCCTTTTGAGGTTTTGGTTTCAATTATTGGAGATTTCTCTTTCTTGGTTATCTTCTTGTTGCATTAGATATTTGTTATGGTCATTAAAGACTTCTATTAGCTTTCAAGATAAATCCATTTGAGGGATTACTATACCACTTGGAGATGAGACATTATAGGGTTTGTTCCTTCCTTCTTCTCTTGTTTACTTGGGTAACTTCTTAATCCATCATTTTTTTTCTTCTTGGTTCCCTGGGAAGGGTTTTTAAGTATTTTGTTCAAGTTATAATTGATCTTGGTGTTGAAGGTTTTTTCCTTTGAGGAACCCCTTCTTGTAGGGCCTTGGTCCTATTATCTTATTTTGGCTAGGTTGGATATTCTTCTTCTTTTATGGTTCTAATATGTTACCATATTCCTTAATATAGAAGTGACCATTTTTTAGAGGTACATACTTCTTGATCCCATAATCCCTAATTGGATTAAAAAAAGATACTCTCCCTATATCCAAAACCCAACCAAAAATCCCTA
>JZKD02S1921064.1:0-15771 GCA_000966675.3 Picea glauca | reverse complement strand
TGTAAGTATTTCACAGTCACATGGCTCTTGCATTTCTAAATGTGTTTTTGTTTTGGTTGATGCATTCATATTTTGACTTAGCATACATATGATCACAAATGATTATTCATGAGTAGATATATATCATTTTTTGATGAGGTGGTGTAATTTGTAGTGTAGTTACTCATTCATATGGCCTAGAAGATGAAAAAGGAGAGCTTCCAAATAAACACAGGAGCTCACTTGCGAAGAAGAATGGATACCAATGTCACTTTATTGTGAATGTTTTAAATAAGAACCTTGAGATAACATTATTGAAATATAACACATATGAGCATGAAGATGAGAAAGTGTCATCTTGTCATGGTCGACATGACATGTCTGGCAAATTTAGGTCCTTGCATAAAGATAAGATTTCAAGAAAAATCGTCTCTTTTGTAGAAAATTGTTTATTTATGGAAGTGTTGATTGATGTTGTATATAACAATCACATTCAACGACATCTTGAAATGGATGTGAGAGATTGTGGTAGAGATTTTATCTTAACCAAGAAATAAGTTGCAAATATTGATAATTGCTTAATGAAGGGAAAATATCAACTTCATAAGAAAGTTGAAATGAGTTTTAATTTCTAGTATCAGAAACAACCTTGATGAAGGAAAAATATCAACTTCACAAGAAAGATTAAATGAATTTTAACCTCTGGTATCGTAAACAACCAGATGATTTTTTCTTTTTTAAGAATCTTAATAGTCCAAATGTTCCTTTTATAATTGGAATTCAAAAATGGATGTTGGAGACAATGGTCAAACTATCTCACAATAGTTTAATAGGATTGGATTCAACTTTCAATATCAATAAATATAGAGTAAGGTGAACTTGAATTATTCATTTAAAAATGGTTGTTTGGGTTGTGCTTCACTATGATTGATAGATTAAACTTTGAATTTGAGTTTTATTGAATATCAAAGTACCAATTACACATTGTTGACCTTTGATGGCCAGCAAAGCAGGGTACTATTTGCATGGATTGTGACATCCTAAAATACATCATCTAATATTGTTACATGGTTGGAGTTGTTGATGAATATGTGTTATCAATTTAGCCTCGATGATGCACTGGTGGAAATCAATGCTTCGAAGTAACTCTCATTTGATTATTTTGTGATTTGTATTTATTATTTAAGAATATCTCACATAAATGCATTGAATCCTATAGAAGGAACAAAATATCTATAGGTTGGTCTCCACTATGAAGAAAACAAATGCAATTCTTTATAGGTTAAATTATATCATGAATTCTTTCCCCAATGTTGAATCATTGGTCGAGGATGTCGATATTTTTTTCACTAATTTTACAATTTATGAGTTCTTGGATTATTTTCACACCACTTGGGTTGTGGGTAATAAGTTTTTTAATTTCACATACTCTAGTTTATTGTTTTTGTTTTTTGTTTTCCATAAAGATTATCTTTTCACTAACTTAGTTCTTTCAATTAGGGATGTGGGTTAAAGGTTGTCGTGATTTCCCTCATGCAAATCAAGAGATAAATAATTCTGTCGAGGCATACCATAACTTATTGAAGTTCAAATTTATATCTTATCAAAGAAATAAATGTGCCCGTAGAATGGATTGGTTGTTATATATGTTCTTGAAAAATGTAGAACCATATTATCAATTCAAAGACATTTGAAAGGAGAAATATATTTGAATAACCACATGAAGGAGAAGTTTAAATCATCAATGGAGAAAGATAGAAGTATTCTAGATGATGATTTCTGGCCCCATGAAAGCATATTGCATGTGGATTGGGTGAAGAGTCAAATCGATCATGACAAAAAATACCTTAAGACCCAGTATCATAGGAATTTTACAGTGTGTGAATGTCCATGGTCTATCCATAGAAACACATGTAAGCATCCCATAAAGGTGAAGTGGTTGTACTTCATGTTAAAGGGGTTAGAGCCATTATTGAATCAAAATGCAGAACTTGATATATTTGATATTGCAACACCTTATGCATTCAATGATCCTCCTGAGATAATTATGGAGACACCAATGATTGATGAAAATATTGACACAACTAATGTGGCCATTGGAAGTGTTGATCAAGATGATGAGGCACTTCGATTGGCTAGGGAGGAATTGTTAGGATACTTATATGTTCTCCAAAATAGTCCTTCATCTACTTTAACCAACACTCGAGATAAATAAAAGGATGTTCAATGAGGCCAATAATTGACACGTCTTCGATTTTAACTTCACTGTTGGGATAAGTGTTTTTGAGTCGCCTATCAAACGAAAGAAGATTTTCATCATCCCTACAAATAAAAGGATAAGAAGCAAATGAAATAGAGGTTTAAAAACCGATTTAAATGGCCATCCCCTATGAATATGAACCATTATAGTTTGCATATGTCAACAAATAAGGACATCATCACTCAAATAATGCATCCCCTATTGTCCTTGATAACTTAGATTGAGTGAAAAGATTAATTTATCTAGGATTTTTTGTTTCACCATCCTCTTTTTTTACTTGTAGTGTTTGTATGTTTATAGATATGCAAAATTCCAAAGTTGTGGCTTCAACCCGAGGATGTAAACATATGCAATGCTATTCTACGTCTCCTACTATGCCAGGTATACTTGATGTAACCAAAGTTTGGATACATGCAATGTGATTTATTTTGATTCTATGATGGAATCTAACCAAAATTTCATTGTTATATTATAGATGCATCAGCTTCTCTCATTGATATTCATCCTTCAAAACATGTTGTGCCAATTGAAAACTCTCTAGTTGTTAATGTGCAAGGTTTGACAGATGAGATGTTTTCATATCTTTGTAATATTGGTTGTCATATATTTGCTCTAAATTTTATTTTTATTACTATATTAGATGTTGTTAACCTAATGTAATGATGTTGAATATTTATATTCTAGGTAATTGTAGAAGGTAGATACTTTTTGGTGTTGAATTTTGATGGAAAGGCTTTGCAATTGTTCTATTTTGAGGTAAGGTTGCATAATTTGAAGAAACCTATTCCCTTACGAGTTTCTACCAATTGGTTTCATAATTTCAAGGTTACATGTGTTGGACTATTGTTTCCTTCTAGAAAATTCTACAAATCCCATTAGTTAGCCTGAACTTAGCAAGTCTAGTTTTTGAAATTGTTATATTTTCCTTTAACACTTCTATTTTCAATGCAACACATTGTTTATCTTGGTTATTGGGGTGGATTAATAACAATCAACAACTATTTTTCCATCTTTATTTAATAAAAAAATTCATTTGTTAGATCTTTGTTCAAGTATCGGTTGTGTGGTTCTTGGGGTAAAGGTCTCTAGACAATAGGGATTAGTAAAAAACTATTGAGATAACTTATGAAAAAGTGACGTTTTAATTGTGACTGTATATGTCAAGAGATTTCCAATAAAAAACATCAAAAACTAATCTTTAATATACTATTGTATCTCTTTTCTTGTTAATTAGTCAATATATTGTGTTTTAGCTATTCAACTTGTTATGTTGTTTGAATATTGAGCACATTTTTGTTGACCCTATTTAGTGTTTTTGTGATATTTGTAGGTCTACATCTTAGTTTGGAGTAAATTATAATTATAACTTACTTAGAACCTCATTTAATTTTAGAGTATGGTTAATGCAAACAATCAACAAACCAGTATCAAACTCTCTAAACTATGTGAGACAAGATATGTACTCCCTCTAGTTATAAGTTTGTATTTTCCAACATTTCAAGTACAAATGGAAGCATATTCTTGATCCTCTTTTTGTCTTATTTGCATAGGAAGGTGCATTATCATTCATTGAGGAATTATCACAAGAATATGGTGAATAACTTCATGGAGATGCATAAGATATGGAAATTGTGTCCTCCAAGCGTAGGTGTGGAAGAAAGGTTTAGACTTTGGTACTCTTGTAAAAATTAGAAGAATATTTACAAGATGAACCTCAACCTATCCTTCCATATTCAAAACATGGATCGTAATCCTTGAGAAAAGGAAAGGCTCTGAGATGACCGTCATAGCTAAGAAAAATCGCTACACCCTTTAAATATCAAGGTGTGATTGATATCGTCTACCTTATCAGGAAAAGAATATAACTACTGCAAAATTTGATAGCAAAGGTGTTCTGAAATTAAAGGCACCCACTAGTGTGTGCAGATTATTGGTTGTAGCATGAAAATGTACATTTTTTTACTTGAGATTAATGAGATAAAGATTTCTTTAAATAGTCATGTAATTAATTATAGATGAGTACAATATATGTAAAACCATCAGGTTATGTTTTTTATTTTGTTGAAATGTTTCATATTTTAATCACTTGATGGAGAAATCTATAAAACTTGCATGGATCCTTGGAATTGATACCATACAATTTTTTTTCTAGAGAGTCCCACATCCTGTAAATATGGGAGTCCCACGGACTATAAATCACACAAGGAAAACAATAAGTTTAATTGCAATTTTATATGTTGTTGCTCTTTGGATATGCATATGGATTTGAAGGTTTTATCTTTCAATTGATATTGACAGTTGGATTTAAATTACGTTAGCACCATAGAGTGCTACTCTTATAACTATATTCTTTGTCAACCTTTTTTATTAGGATTGAAAAACAACTTAAATTTCTCAAAATCTTTTGAACAATCATATTAATTGCTAACCTCTGCATTCTTACTCTTGGTTGGGAGGAGAGTTAACATGGTACTTCAACAACTATAAATATTGATTATAGATATTTTTCCAAATGAAAGTTGTTGGAATATCAATTTGTATGATAAAATTTTTATGTCATTATGCATGTGATAGTTGACATCTTTAATGATGATTTATCTTGGTATTTTTGAAGTTCTAATAAAATTATGCATGTTATTATAATTTATGTGACTAATAGTGATCAACAACACTTGCTACATATGGTTTCAAATTATAAAGCAAAATGCTTCTACAAAGTGCACAAGCACCATTATTATAACATTATCCCTTGGATTTCTTCCTCTTCCCCTCTTGTGGTATTTTAGCCTATTTTTGCTTTTATAAAAATCTTTTGGTAGATATTATATTTAATAAATTTCATTTTTCATACATGCTTTTACATAAATTAAACACCTAATGATTATACTCACATGGTGATCTCGAGAATGTAACATCCACACCATAATCATAGCCTACAACTTGGACTCACTGACATTCACTAATTGGGTTTTTGCCTTGGAATCCACACAAAGCTTAACCACACAAATTGATGATATGTATCCATCCACCCACAAAATGAATGATGCATGTGGCTAACCCCATACTCTAAACTTGCACACCATTAAATAAATTTTTAGGAAAGAAGCATGCAAATGCAAAATATTTCTAGGCGAACAACATTTCGGAAAATGTGCTTCGAAATTTTGAAAAAAAAAAAAAACTAGCAATATTTCCAAGTAATCAAGACCAAATCAAAACCATAGTATCATGAAAACAACAATTCCATCATATGTTATTTCTTTTCAAATTAGATCTAACTATGAAGATTATGAATGAAATGAAACCTATGAAAGAAACAATCCTAGGGTTTTCACCTACTCCCATGCAACTTCACTCATAGAATAATTATGACATCTATCCATGCACACATGATAGGAATGATAAGGTCTAGCTAACAACATAGCATAACAACTACCCAACACAATTTTCAAGGAAGGAACAAAAAACTATGCATGCAAATTAGCCATGAAAGTATAATATTCTATATAACTATCTAAAAAAACTCAAACATCAATCAACACAAATTCTCATAAAAATGTCCATATGAAAATAGCCATTTGAATATGAACACTAAATCTTCAAACACATAATTCTATCTTTTGTCAATGCTCTATTGTAAGAAATAAAATAAAACAATAAAAACTTACAAGGACCAAAAGTACCAAAAGTAAAGCTAGTTTAGAGCTTATTAAGAGAGACACTATCTAATAAGATAGGGAAAAACTCTAGTCCACAAGAATCACTTTCAGCTCAAATGATGTTAACTCCAAGGAAAAAAACCAAGTTTAATAGTGTTCAATAAAAGTAGTAAGAGATTTCAAGGTGACAACGCCCACCACCCTTCACATGGATATTGGCTAAAGAGATTGGATAGTAGTGCAAATGACACCAACTCGAAAGACATAATTAAGTATGATACTATTTAAGAACATAATAATACTACAACTCTTGGATTTATGAAGCCATCTTAATAGTTCAATGCGTAATACCAAAACTCTAAAAGTTCAAATCCATACATAATGCAATCAACGACAATACTTTTAGAACCCAAAACCAATACTCTAGTGTTGATCTCTCAAGCCCACCTCCTTTGTGTGAATGCTTTTTTATTTAAGTGTAATGTTATTGGTCAACATTTTGATTAGTGTCAGGCACAAGAGATTAGAAACTTTATTTGTTATCCTCGGATAATTTTAATTTAGTGTTGCCTCATCAATATTCAATATTTATTAAATGGTATTAAATATTAATTTGTGTTCATTATCATAATTTTAATTAACTTTAGTGTTTTAAAATCAACATTTTGATTAGTAAATAGCATTAGAAATTAGGGTTTTTGTACATTATCATAATTGTATTTGACTTTAATGTCATCTCATCAAGGTAATATTATCAGCTAATCTCCATGTCTTGACATCCATATAATTACTACCTCATTGCACCATGATTTAATCCAATCATAATAAGGAAGATTGAAAACTTTAAATCTCATACGAAAATTTATTCAAATTTATACTGAAATAATGCAATAAGAAAATATGAACAATATATCATCTAAAACAACTTTATCCAACTGCAATGGGATATAATTATTGAAGAAAATTTTTAAGATCTTTCAATTTCTTATGAAATCCTCAAACAATAAAATTAGCAATGTTAACCAGTTGAAAGACACACAACACTACAAATTTGAAGCAATGATTTGAATTCATACTGAAACACAAATTTTCATAAAGTAGTTAATTATAGTATTCGCCCTGGAGGCCTTTGAAATCATACCAAAGGGCCATACATCCCATTTAATTTTATTTTTTATGAGCACAAATTATGAGAATAATATACCACCACACTCCCCTTCTTCCATTGATCTCATCATTTTCTCTCGTATCAGGGAGTGGTGTCCCTTTTATGATCATCTTAAATCCAAGGCACTATAATGCATAGTAGTTCATTGACATGGGAATAAGTGCTCATGCTACAATCCTAAGGCAAGATAGAAGAAATCCTATGAGGATCTAGAGAATGATTAAAAGAGAATGCATGTAAATGGATATCCTTGAGGTAAAATTTTGATAGTATTGCACTAGCTATAGATTCAATGTCCTCTATTCTTACTCCAACAAAATCGACAAATATCCAAACTTGGATTCTAATAGTTTTAGATATTAAATAGTAGAGAAAAATTGCAGTAGGACAAGCTAACACCAATCCCAATAGACAAAGTATTCCCCTTGCACTAGTTAAAAATATGTACAAGGATACCAAGTGAGTGATGGGCTTCCTAGGCATTTACCAAAGTAGGTAAAATGTTGTCCATATCAAAGAGAAGAGTCAATATTTGGAACTTAGGGGATCTAATAACATTCATAGCCAATGATATGCTCTAAAGAGTCACATTATTGGATTGGTAGTCTATCAAGGCTCCCAAGTGAGCAATTTGTTCAAACATGTGCAAAACTTGTCTACAATACTGAGAAAAGATAGCATAATGAAAAAAACAAATTAGTTCTATATTTCATGGTTTTTAAAAAATAATTGTGAAGTTGATACATTAAAAAAATCATGGTCACCCACCAAATTCCTAGCTCATTTGGCTCTTTGGTGGTCATTATGAAAAAATTATAGTGTCCCTTATTGAGAAAAACCCTCAGGAAATGAAATCATAGAAGAGGGGTGCCCCTAGTTGTAACCCAGTCTCAGGAGTCCAACGCAATCAACAGTTCGTCGATCCAAGCCTAGCTTATATTTTATGGAGAGTTGCAACTCGTTTCCTGAAGCCACTCAAGGACACATTGAGAATTTGGTTTGGGAGAATAAAATCCAAACTGAGTAGCATAATTCAATTGTATAAGATCCATAGTTCTTGAGAAAAAAAATTCTAAGGTCATAGTTCCTATGGTCAAAGTTCTCAAGGTCATAGTTCCTGGGAGCATATTTCCCTAGGTCATAGTTCTTGAGGTCATAGTTTTTTAGCAGAAGTTCCTGAATTCATAGTTCTTGAGGTTAAATTTCCTAAGGTCATAGTTACTGAGGTAAAATTTCCTAAGGTCATAGTTCCTGAAGTCAAAGTTCTTGAGGTCATGATCTCAAGAAATTTGACTTAGGGAACTATGACCTCAGGAACTTTAACCTCGAGAACATTGACCTCAGGAACTATGACCTCAATAAATTTGACCTCAAGAACTGCGACTTTGATAAATTTGACCTCAAGAACTATGAACTTAAGAAATTTAACCTTGGGAACAATGACCTTGAGAAATTTGACCTCAAGAACTATGACCTCAGGAACCGTGGCCTCGAGAACTATGACACGAGAATGAGTTCAAATTTATTTAGGTCATAGATATTGAGGACATTCATAGGTTTTATTAGACATGATCTATGACCTCAAGAAATATGACATGGAACTATGACCTCGAGAAATTTAACCTAAGGAACATGACTTTAGGAACTTTGACCTCAAGAACTATGACCTTAGAAACTTTAACCTCAGGAACTACGGCCTCGTGAACTTTGGCCCCAAGAACTATGACACAAGAACTATTTCAAATTTTTTGAAGTCATAGTTCCTCAAGAACTATCATAATTCCTAAGGTCATAAGTTTTATGAGACAGGAAATCAATTAGTTGTTAAAGAAAAGTAGGAAATCGTAAATAATAAACAACACAAGTGAAAAAATTAGTTTGCAACAACAAGTAATTTTAGTGGTCACCTTTTCCACCTCCAAAGACATCATAGTCATTCTAATGATCATGTCGTGGGACTTTCTAAGTTTGGATTTATTTAAGTTGAAATTAGTGTTTTGTTGTTGTTTAGAGCTTGTGTATGTGTCATGGTTCCATGCATCTTGATGGATTTGGAAGTCCTTTGGAGGTTATATATGATTCTTCCTATGGAAGAGATTAAGTTGAATTTGTTATAGAGTTCCACAAATCTTTGCAAAGTATTGACATTTTAGTTTTATGCAGTTTTTCTTGAAAGTTTATTAAGATGTGGTGATACAATTTTTCCATAGATTTGAACATCAGGGAAATGAGGACCCTAGAAGGTTGGATCATGCTATTTCTTTTATTTTTATTTTTATTTTTATTTAAATTGTGGGATATGGGATTGGAAACTTATTTTTAACATATCAGGTTTCCCAAGTGTTTATGCAGTCAAAATGCTCTTCAATGGACAGGGGTACTCCATAATGTGAAGTCCCAATTAGACCTCACATTGTTTGGCATAGGATACCCATCTAGATTCTGGCTTGATTTCCATTACTGGGTATGAATGTGTGTGAGATTATTGAAATGAAAAATGAAGAGTGCAATATGAGCTAAATCTAAAATACTAAAAGTAAATCTATTCTAACCTATCATAGCTAGGATAAATCTAACTAAAATAAATAGACAATGAAACCACTAGTCCCTGCTTGCACTCCAAAACAATTAGTTGTTAAAGAAAGCGAGATACTGGTAATGAATGAATAAAATATCTGCACATAATAGTCTAAAACAACAATCATTCAAAACCATCTATTTATCATCTCAAAAAAAAAAATGGAAAAGAAATGCAGTGCAAATTCATAGAACTTCACATAAGAGCAGTCTATCTATTAAGAAATATAACCTTATAGCAGTGTAAATCACAGTACATAAGCTAGAAACAATTTGCAGCATAGGTATCATAGACACCAAATTGTTTTTCCTCCAAAATGGCCCTAAGGGCTTCCTCTCATTAAGATCTCATTAATTTTTTTCCAAAAAATTACAAAAAGTGCCATCTCCTTCTATTGGGTGCTCTTGAATATTTATTATTCCATATTGCAACAACTTCTTGGTCTTCTTGGCTTCCCCAATGGTAGTTACAACTTTCAAGATCATTTATTTTGTCTCATTATATTTTATATAATACATTACAAAATTGGAAATTTACTCTTCTCCCTAGTCTTGATCTTGTAGATATGAATTCCAAATGACATGATAAGAGGAGATCATTAGAATTTTGATAAAAAGGTAAATTTTCTAATATAATTGAATAATCAATTGTATCCTAAATTATAGTCTTCGTGTCCCTTTTCAAAGTAACCAAATAAGAGTTTAGCAAGTGATGTTCTATTGATGGGACAACAATATTTTCTTTTAAAATTGCTTTGGTTTCCCTTTGAGTTACACCTATGAATATTTTCCTAACATTCACGACCTCTTCTAATTCTGCAAAGATTTGTTGTGTTGGCCTTGAATTTCCCAAATCCCTAATTTTGGGTAGCCTGCATTTTTCAATCAATTTATCTGCCAGAGAGTGAAGCCTCGTACAGGTGCCAATAGAGTCTCATATGTCTTTCTCTAGCTTGTTTCCAGTCCTATGGGCCCTTGGAATGGCTACATAGTTTAGTCGATGTTCATTTCCAGTCATCCGTCGAACTTCTAGGGGTGCATTTGAATGTTCTTATGGCCACCTCTTTAAATAATAAATGCCTACATGCACTCTTATCAACATGTTGTTATTTCTTTTAACCTAATTAAATAATGAAAAAAATTGAGCAACCATGTCCTCCAATTTCTGTAGACAAGAATATACTTGATTTACAATGTCACATAATTTTTCTTGTACTTCACTAGAAAATGCTTTATTTATGTGAGACTGGCCCTTTTTTGTTTGTAACATCTATTTTCTTCCTACGGGACCATGTCTTGGGTTGTGTATTCCTCTATTTCTTTGATAAATTCTCTCATATTTTTCCTCATGGCCTATGTAAATACTACTCCAAAGGAGGCTATAGTTATAGGATCATGGTTGGTGTCTAGGACTATTGTTGTTTATGCGATTATTGGAAGTGGTTGAACACCTTAAACTAACAATTTTTGTGCAGTTCATTGTATAATATTTCATTGGGCCCTATCAAATTTGGAGTCTAAGTTCCCCACTATGCTATCTTTTTAGGGCTCCAATCCCCCCAATCCTAGTTATCTTAGAGGGAAATGGCCTCCAATCAATGGTATGCTAGAAGTATCATGTAGTTTGGTATCCAGGGGATTAGTATGTTGGGATTCCTCTTAATATTTCTTTTCCTCCTCTTCCTTTTTCTTTTCTTCTTCTTCTTGTTTGAGAATTTCCTCTTGCTCTGCTTGGAGTCTCCTTCATTCTTGTTCCTCCTCTTCCTTCCTATTTCTCTCTACTTTTGTTATTGCAGCTGCACTTATGTTGTTTTCTTATGCCATAGTTCTTCAACCTCCTTCTCCAACATTTTTTTTTGTTTATTTAGTTGCATCTTCTTCTTCATCTTTTTCCTTGGATTCTTCTTCTTTAGCTAACTTTTCTTGCTCTACCTTTGTGTTTTCTTTAGTCTTAGAGTTGTCTCCACTTCTAAATTTAACTTCATCGTAATTATGTACCTTTATGTATATCTCCTCATCTCTCCATGCTTCATTTGAATAAGGCCACTTATACTTCCATGACTAACAATGTTGGCTAACAACCTTCAAGGGATCATATATGTGAAATATTTCTTCCCCGAAATGGAATGTTTCCATAACCTCTACCTCAAACTATGACTCCTTTGTGTTCTTGAAACTATAGGATCCCACATAGAATGTTACTTGTGGCCATGGTAGTTTCTTATCTATAGAGAGGGATGCCCCAACCCCATGTACAAGGGTTTGGTATGCTACTTCCTGCAAGATCAATTTGTCAAGAAACAAATTGGGAAATATGTGTGGCAATTTGGTTGATCTGTAGATTCTGATATAAGTCCCAATATCAAGTACAACCCAGTCCCCTATTTTGTTGATAACTTCCATTTCCTTCTCTGTCATGCATGGTGTTAGGGAACATAATAAAAATCAAAACAAAATAATTAAGAAGTGTTCAAAAAAATTATGATAGTGAACTCGATATTTATGCTCCCGCAGGTTCTGGAAATAAACATGAATAGGAGGCTCGCTAATTTTCCAACTCCAACCCATTATTGAGTAATAAAGTACTAGAAAGATGATATCTAGAAGGTAGGATGACATGTGGAAATGTGGATTCTTCCCTAGAACTACATGTTTTTTTTGCTAATATGGCATCTTCAAAGGTGGCTGAGAGGAGAGCATCCCAATTAAATATATGGTTAGTAGTTGTGATAGTGTGTAGCAAGGGGACCCAATATTCCTTGAATTTTGAAGAATATGCTTCTCCTTAAATCTTGCATGGAAAGGATACAACATATCTATAAGGGGTTCTTAGCATATTCATGGGATAATATTTGGATATTGATCTAAAATTTACCTTTGGAACCCACCATTTTTTAGTTACTTCTCTACAATCTATAGAACATTGCAACATCCATTCATTTGTCAATTCAATCTCTTCGATAGGAAGCTTATAGCATGCATGTATAACTGAGGTCTGAAATGATGCAAGAGATTTCCCTTAACCATATTTTATCATCATATTTTCATTATCATTTCAATGAATGATCCAAGAAATAGCCTCTGCACAAAGTAACACAACAGGATGTGAAACTAGATTATAAAGTTGAGACCTTTTTAGAGCCTAATAGACAACCAAATATCAATCACCAGTTGGTACCTCAGGATAGGAATCTCAGTCGAACATCTGCTAAATTTCTCCCCATTGATATACCCCTCTAGTGTCCACAATGCAAAAAATGTCATTGTAAATGCAGGATGAAGTGTTAGGCCATGTTTCTTCCCCTCCTTTATCTAAGCTAACTTCAATAATGGTCTTTTCTACCACTCCTTCTTTTGTAATGTGTCATAGTTGTTCCTGCAATTCACTCAAAACAAAATAGGATGTTAGCATGATTAATATCTTCACAAAATACATATTCATGTATGAGAAGGATGTAAACTCAAGATAGAGTTTTATCTGTTGAAAATGGTTGCCTTTTGGATGATTTTTTCCTAGTCGTATCATGACAAATGATTGACTAGTCTCTTGGTTAAGGATGTGTAATATGTATTGATCTCAATAGAAAGTCTATTAATATGTCTATTGAAATAATACAAAAACTAATGATAATGGAAGGATATTGTTGATGTGTAAGAGGTTTCAACTTTCAGCGAGTTATTAATCAAGTTATTGGAATGACATAAGTAAAGACAGTGGGATTCATACCATTGTGTAAGAGGTTTTTAGTTTAGGTAATTTTGTTAAGGATCATATGAAATGTAAGCAGTTTCAACAAGTCCATTGATCAAATGACAAAACTAATGATGTGGAACTTCTTTTAAAGGATCCATATTGATGTGTAAGAAACTTCATTTTTATCAAATTTAGTATTACCATAACATATATTGATATCAAATGTGCTAAAAAGTTTTATATATTTTGATTATTATTTATTTATTTATTTATTTATTTATTTTCAATGACCTTGAGCTAGCTAACTAGCTTAAGGATCAAATGGAACAACATGCTATTGTGTATCCACATTCTCACATGGTTCATGTTAGATTTTCATTGGTTTCGTTAACATTAGATTTTCCATAGCATTTTTTTATGTCATTTAACATTCAATAATTGTATACTAAAATATATAAGCAGCAGATAAACAAGAACAAGAAGACACAAATATTTATCCTAGGAAAAACCCAACCAACTTTCTTAGAGAGACTATTCCAATACAACCATGAATAGGCTCTAATCACAAGAGAAAATCAACAATGGAGAACCAAATACTTATCTTCTCTTTGTCAAACCCTAGCAAGGGTAGACAACTAAGAATCACCACAGACCTGGCACAAGATAGGTGCATCACTAGATCAAGATAACGCACCACAAAACTGACACAGTTGGAAACTGGTAACAACAACTGCAACTATAACTATGACTACAACCACAACTAGCACAAAGCAAATGGGAAACACCACACAATCTTAGCACAACTCCTCCAAAGGTAGAACACAAGAGAAATGGTGCAAGATCATTGCTTCAACTCAGTAATGCATCAGGAACCAGCGCAACAACGCACTAGGAGGGAGTGGATCCCAAGGAGAGAAAAGAAACAACTTTCTCATTTTTTAGTTTAGATATCAAATTTAATGCAATTTAATATTGTAAGGCTTGAGGAAGGCCGAGTAATTGTATTCGTATATGATGAATGTAAAGTCTCCTTTAATGGATGACAGGTAGATAGATATAGATTTGATTCAGACTAGATGTAAATTAAATGTAATTTAATGTAAGTAGGTGGAGGAAGGCTTGAGAAGCCCCTCTTATGTAAAAGGATCATTGTATTGATAATTCAGAAAGATAAGGATTCCTAAGAGAGAGCATTAGGAAGACGAGAGTAGAGAAGATAAAGAACTGATACTTTGTCGCAATCAAGTCTTGTACACATTGTAAAAACCATTCAGTTTAATACAAAAGAAGATTTACCTGCATATGAGTTTCTGTGTGTGTGTTCTCTGTGTGAATGAATGAATGTGTTTTCTGAATGTGTTTACTATGTATATTCATGAATTCCACGAATGTATGTATGTTTCCTTTGCAAGAATAGATAGAATTCTCTCTGTGTAGTTTTTGAGTGTTATGGGCTCTCACGGTTGTGTAAGGAGTGCACATTAGAATTGTTAGAAAACTCTAAAAGTCTTGTGGAATGAGTGCACAAGGAATCCATTGTGATTTCTTTGAGGAGTGTGTCGGGTGGTCACACCAAAACTATTCATAAGCTCAAAAGGGATAGTGCAAGGAGTGCACAGAGCGAGCATCAAGAGTGTGCCTACACTCAGCATAGTGTAAAAGCTCATAGAGGGGGAGGTAAGTGCAAGAAGTGCATAGAGCCAACACAAGGATTACATAGGTCGAACCACTGATAGGTTCATATAAGCTTAGGAGAGATAGTGTGATTTTTTCCAAAGAAGAGGTGCAAGGAGTACACAGAGACAACACTTTGTTAAGTGTTGGTCAAGATCAGGAGGGTAAGTGCAAGGAGTGTGTTGTTGATTGTCAAAGTCCCAATATTAAGAAGGAAAGTGCTTGGAGTGCACCAAAGGCCATGTATTTCAAGTACTAAATCTTGGGAGAAAGAGTGAAGGTGCCGAGAGAGCACAAGAAGTCTTCTAGATGAATAAAGGGATTGAACCCCTTGAAGTTTGAGAAATTAAAAGCTCTGGAGAAATCACGCAAGTGTGCACCAGATACCAGTCCAAGTTTTAGACTAAAGGAGAGTGCAAGTGTGCACCCACACTTCATCTGAAGTGTTGAAAAAATATAAGGAGAAGTAGTGTTTTCCAAAATGCAAGCAGAGACCAAGCAATCATTCCTGCAAAGAAGAAGATTCAAAGGCCAAGACTTTGAGAATTTGAGAAATATTTCTTCGGAAGGAAAGCATAGCAGCAGCAGAGGAGGAGAAATATATAGGATTCATTGGATTGGCTGTAATATTTGATCTGGGTTGTCAGATCAACCTGAGACAAGAAGAGGAGCATGCGATAGTGGAGGATAGATCCCATTCGTCGGATCTGATTGAAAATATCAACAGTAGTTGGACCCAGGTAAGTAGTGTGGATGGTAA
>JZKD02S1921053.1:44300-60521 GCA_000966675.3 Picea glauca | reverse complement strand
ACATACCCTTCCAAACTTTCCAGGAGATTTAGATCTACCCTTAGACTTAGATCTCCCACTTGAGAAATTAGATTTATTTCTTTCCTGGGAATGTCCTCTTGCAAATAATGTGTCTATGCTATGTCCTTCCATATTATTTCGTCTCATCTCCTCCGACAACAAGGACGAGACCACTTCTTCAAACTTCAAAGAAGTTGTATTACTACCTATGGCCACAACCAGAATATCCCACGAGTCTGGTAAAGAACACAAAAAACTGATACATTTATCTTCATTTGAAATTTTAATATCAACATATACTAACTAACTTACCACAGTATTGAAGGCGTTCAAATGCTCTGCCACCGAGTCTCCATCTCTCATCCTCAAGTTATACAGCTTCTTTCTTAGGAATAGTTTATTTACCAGCGACTTAGACGGATACAAATTTCCCAACTTTTCCCATAAATCCTTGGCTATAGCTTCCTCTGACACATTCAGTAATACTGAATCAGAGAGACACAATCGAATTGTGCTCTTTGCCTTCCGATCCATCTTTTTACAGCCATCTACAGAAGTTCATGTAGGTGTAGTACCTGGATCTACTGTGATCCATTGATCTCTATCCACCAAAATATCTTCCATCTTTAGCTTCCACAACTCAGATCTTTTCCCATTAAACTTCTCGATCTCCATCTTCGAATTGCTTGCCATTTCTTTTCACCTGAAAAATAATACTGCAGATCTCCCACTGTAATAAGGCTTATCACAGTCCCGAGCCAATCCCTTGGCGACAAAGGCATCCCCCTGAAGCCAATAAAGATCTTATACCAAATGTAAATTCTAACCTTGTACAATATCTACTGCAAACTAATATTTAGAAAAGAACAGAAAAGATACAATGTCAAATACAAACATTACACAAAGATTTTTCACTTGGAAACCCAAACAGGGAAAAACCAGCATATATTATATTCATACATTGTGTTACATTGTTTACAATACAATATACATATATGATCCAGCGGCATCCAAAACCATAACCCAATGACCTGGATTAGTCCAAAACCCTAATTCCTTAACCGGAAATAGAAAACCATCGGCAAAAAAACATGTGTCGAAAAAACCACCTATATATCATGTGGTCCCGTAAATATGTCGTCCCGGTGCGAAATTGTTTTTTGGGGGCGCTACCCATGAACCCCCTCGCGGGGGGCTCCACCCCTCTGCACCCCCCAAGGGGGGGCCTGGTGGCCCCCCCTCTAACCCCCCTGCGTGCCCGGCACAGACGCTCAGACTCTACTACTCGTGCAAAGAATATAACACATACCCAACATTATAGTCCTACCAAATCTTTTTGTACAAACTCGCGTTGACTGATGTGGGATTCCTTAAGGCCCACCTTTCAACAAGTCTTGCCCCATCGACCTCAACACCTTATCTGGGATATAGACTAGAGTCCATTTTTTAGTACCTGGAGGCTTGCATGCCTTAATGGCAAGATCTCTCGCTAACAATCATGGGAATACCTCAATGTCCCTTGATCGTCAGATCTTGCAAGTGGTTCGACATAAACTCATTCATTCGCACTTCGGAAGATGTACTCGAGTACCTTGGCACTCATTGACATCAATGGTGAGTTTCCTCGCATTGGTTAACGACGTTCATCATTGGTCGGTAATCCAATGACTTCTTTTCATTTTTGACATCGACACATTCATTCGCATGATTAGAATTGTACCATCAGGTTTCACAATGGGTTAAGACTATACAATTTTCATGACACTATCAGCAGTTACAGCAGCATGACTACCGCTATTTGAGAGTACTCAGTTCCACTTTCATACTTTCTCTTTTCCATGATTCATTCAGCAACAATTTTCACATTCTTTGATTCAGCAGACAGTAGTCGCTGCTCGAGCAGCAGTCACTTTCCACATGATCCTACAGCAGTGACCTCTTCCATGATCTAGCAGTCGCATCAGCTATATTCCTATTGCATAGTTCATCACCATTTTGGGTAAGTGGAGGTATGTTATTTTCTAAACTTTAATCATGTAATTCCTCAATTGCTAGCAATATATAATTTGGAAAATTCCTTGATTCAGTTCCCTTTCCTTTTCACGTCTACGACTTATGCCACGTTGCATGAGGACATGAAACAAGTTATGTTGGGGGGTAGGAGAACTTATTCACTATCATCACTCCATTTTTCCATGACCATCATTCCATTTTTTCATCTCATTTACCAGTTATGAACATTTCTTTTCCAACATTTCTTTTCCAATGAGACTTTGTTGCCCTTTACTTCATAAGCATTGATATACATATTGGCATGATTCACACATATACAAAAAAAAAAGGTCTTTCTTATACTCAATGACGTTTTCCTTATGCACATTGATAGCATACATTTTCCAGTAAAAATATGGGCAAATTATTATCGTAACATCAAGAGAACAAATAACGAAATGAATGTTGTTAACACAAGAACCAATATTCTTTATATTCATGGTTGTCACACAAGAACCAAACATAAGAAAATGTCAGTTGTTACTCATGTAAATCCCATCATGGGAAACATTTATTATCATCACTCAAAGCCAACATTTAGATGCCAAAATTTCTTGAGAAGATCCATGCATGGTTGCATGAGGACATGCAACAAGTTAAGTTGGGGGGTATGTTGGGGCTCAGAAATGTCCTATTCTCATCCACCTTTCCCTTCACCCTTCTTCACATTTCATCGCCCCATTAACCTTTCACAATATCATTTCAATAAATATACTTGGGTTTCACCTTATTGTTCTCCACTTTATTCATTTTAGTATTTAAAAGGAATTTGTGATTAAATGTTAGAAAGTCAACATGTTTTCATATATATCTCAAATATGTGTGAGCTTTGTAATGTGTAGGAATATGTGAAGGATTAATTCAAAGGACTTCTCGAATACTTCCTCCACCATCTCAATATTTGAGAAGATAATTCAAGACCAATCCAAAGGAGAAGATCATGGAGATTTGGTTGGAATATATTATCTAAGATATATGAGAGATATGTGTGAGGATTTAAAGGGATTATATTTTGTAATAATGGAAAATAGGTTCAGAGAATAGTGGATCTGTAATAATGAGATGGTTATCTTATCTTCAAGGCTCTCATGTATAAGAGAGAGTGCTCTCTCTTCATTAGAATTTAATTAGGATGTAATTAGAATAAAAGTAGTCATTAGGATTCAAAAGAGAAAGGGATTCTTAGCTTTGATTCATATTCTTTCATTGTTATGCTTTCATGATTGTCATTTGATTATTGTTATGTAATTCAAGATAGCTTTATTGTGTGAGCTCACATATGTTATTTGTCGTTAAATCTTCACGTGTTGTATTGCTTTTCCTTTATGCAATTTCCTTCTTTCCTAGATTAGTTTCATTTCAGCAATTTAGATTAGATTACTTCTACTTCAGTCCTGCATATATAGTGTGTGTGCTTCGTAATCCTACGAAGCTCGGATTGAAAAATTAAATGGTTGGGAAAATTCTACAACAGAATTAAATGGCAATATTTCTGCCTAACACATGTCATGCCATTTCTGGTGATATGTGGCATGTAACACACCTCATCCACCCACAGGACGGGGTACACCACCTTCAATCCCACCCTTGGACTTCCTTCTCTTACCGATACCTTTTAAAATTAATAAGGAAACATAAAATAAAATATCTAACGACATCCACAACAATAACCAACAAGTATGCATATTCTAAAGATTCAATTAAATGATAAATAAATACACAACAGAATACATTCATATACAGGTAAATAATGCCATAACAGAGAGCACTTATCTTTATAAAAGATGACACCAATTGGCTATAAAACAAGGATGTTCCACCCAACCATAGACACTACTACTCCAAATCTTAACAATAGTGTCACCCTCAATCCAGGGCTATGAATCCACAAGGATGGTTCCAGAGTGTTGGATTCCCAAACTAGTCAACACTCAAACTCTCATAGGCTTTCCCAACACTCACAACAATCCAAGTACCCAACTCTCTTCTACCTAACTTGCACCACCCAAGAGAATGGACCTCCACCCTTCTTTTCCATGCAGTCCCTTGAGCAGTCCTTCTCCTTCCAGGGCTCCAACATAATTGGTCTGGAATATCAATGTTGGGACTCTCAAGACTCACAGCTGTGAACAAATATGGACACAGGCCAATGCATCTCAGACATGCAGGCCTCAAGTCATGGCTGGATTACACCAGCGACCACTACAACCAAAAATACTGTGGATAATATTCGACAGTTCGTTTCCCTTTCCCAAGCCAAGATGTGGATGAGGATGGATCAATGAGTGTTAGGTAAGGAAAAGATGAATGAACAAGTGAGCAAGTGAATGAGTGCATGAACCAGTGATCAAGTGGATGAGCGAATAAGAGAATGAAAGAGAGAACGAGCAAATGAGCAGATGAGCAATCAACCAACCCCCCAACAGTCCAAGAGTGGGTTTAAGTATTTCATGGGGGATCAAGAACCTCCCGGTCTGCCCCAAGAATCTCATGTAACTGACCCCCCTCCCTTAGACAAAAGGGTAATTAAAATAGGAAATAAACATTCATCACCTCAAGCCCCCTCTCTTGTGGAATCATAGCCCCCTATAACTCTAGTCCTTGTCCGTCTAGCAACCAACAATATGTTTATTATTAATAATGATCAACACATTATAGTTCTTGGTCACATTGGCCTTTTAATAATTGTTTGGGCACTCTGGCCTCTCAGCATTGTAACAATACATTATTTAAAATGGGGGTTCAAAACCCAGGGTGTTACATGGTATGTCACATAGATCCTCATTGTTGAGGAAATATGACTTATTTAAGTTGGAGAACCCTCATGAGTTATCTATAAGCCCCTGGAAGGTCAAAGAAGTCAATTTATTCGAGAAGCTCCTAGAAGAAGTTTACTAGTCAAAGTGGTTGCAATTAGGAGTTCATCATGGGTTAAGTTGTTGAAAAAAGAAAATAATTAAAAAAAAAATAGTTGCAACTAGAAGTGGTGAGATTACTATTTGTGGATAAAGTGGTTGTAATTGGACAAAGTGGTTAGAAGTGGGTTATCCCTAAAAGAAGGAAGTTGGTTAGAAGATAACCCCTAGAAAAAGATGCTTAGAGAGTATAAATAAGAGAGAAAAGTTCTCTTATGAAAATCATTTTTGAACATAATTGAATATACATTTTTGAAAGGTTATTTGGGAAGGTATTATTGATAGATAAAATTTAGGACAACAAATTCATGGAAGAAGAACTGCGGTAGCAGAACCATGGCAACAGAATCATGACATCAAAACCGTGGCAGTAGAATTGCGGAGGCAAAACCACAACAATAGAATCACAATAGTAGAACCGTGATAGAAGAATTGCAACAACTATATCGTGGGAAAAACATCACGACAACAATATCATGGCTACAAAAATAGATCCGTAATACAACCACAACTACAAGAAGAAAAAGGTATGGTTTTCATATGTGCAGTGTTGAATCTATGAATCTGGTTGAGGGTTTGGGTTGTAAATCTGTTGGATGCCCTCTTGGAAGTTTAAGGCTTCCTATAGAGTTGATCTGTGGAAGATCTACTGAAGTTTAGTATTAGTTCATAGTTGGTTATATTGGCATAATATTTAATGCATGGCTGTAGTCTATTTACCAGAGATATGGCACATCTTGTTTGAGGTGTGTTTTGTGAGCCATGACTTAGCTCTTGAGATGGTATTGGTTGTTCAATATGGCTTCATATATCGGATTTGTTAAGAGATACAATTGGTATTTTGTTGTTGGTATTTGATGTATGGTATTCATGTTGTGTATTTCCATTGTGATCATCAGCATGAGATCCATGATATCATATTTGATTTGATAGAGGAGATAGGTTGTTGTGACAGGTTGTGTTGTGCATAGTTGATGCACTTGTGATGGTACAAGTTGTGTGAGTGATTGATGTACATGTCGATAATATAGGTTGATTGGTATAGATTGTGATAGTTTATTGGTACAGGTTGGATAGATTGTCTTCTGTCTACAAGCTAGGTCTTGTACTTGAAGGTTATATTCCTCACATCTTAGTTGGTGCTGAGATCTGCAAGCTGGGTCTTGTATTGAGAGTTAGTACTCTCTTGGATTTGGTGCTCTTTTTCAGTTGGTGATGATAAACCCCATAGATTTTAGTCTCATGTAACAACATAATACAAAAGATTACACATATATATGGTGTTCTTTATACTCATTGTGTTGATGGTTTAATTTTCTCTATTATCGATGAATGGTTGATCTAGTTGGCTATTGGTGGCCACCCACCTATTCCAATTGGCTCCTCTTATCCATTTTTAGTTCAACAGTTCTTTTTTACTTATTTGTAATTGTGGATTCTACACTTCTTCAGCTGGTTGAATCCCTGCACATCTTCGAGGTGGATATTGGTGGCCTCTCACATAATCCAACTGGATTATTTTTTATGTTTTCATGTCAACACATGTTGTTGTACTTCCAGGGCCATTTTGTAGGCCTAAACAGTGTTTTTTTGGCTCTCCATAGTCAAATTGTAGTCGAAATCAAAGTTTGATGGCATAATGTGTAGCTCTCTGAAATACCTTTCCAACAGGCTATCACGCACCTAAAACAAATTTCGTATGCAAAAGGTACAACCCCGCGAAGTTGAGGTACCAAATTACCCATAGGGGCCCACATGACTTTTGACATTTCACCTCCTAGGGTTAGGTTTTTTTATGTCTAGGGTTTTTGAATTCATGAGTAATATCAAAAATGCCTCTAGAGCCTCATTGTAATTCATTCTTCTCAGACGGATGTGCATAGAAACCACATCTCTTCTCAGAGATAGCTACCACCATTCGAGCAAGTGGTTCAGTTCTGCAGTTTTACAGTTTCAACCTATTTCATTATTCAATAGAAGATATTATTCAGTGGATATCTGTGTTATTCTTCATATCTTCGTGTTTAGTGTATTTGGTCTCTTAATCAGTTTGTTCCGCTCATAAATCCATATCAATGGTATCATAGAGGTATACTCTTCATTTATTTTTATCCTTGCATGTCCCCAACAAGATCTGGGTACAAGAAGTTGGGACTCGAACCAATCGAGCCATTGCAGGATCATTTGCGCCGAGCCTGACAACAACCCATGGGGGACAAAAAGAAATATGATGGAACAAGATATCCTATTAAAATGTTTCTCAAGGAATGCCTCCCACGAAAAAGGAACAAAATGATGGAAAACTTCGCACAGATACTTCGATGACTGCCCACAGGAGAAGCATCTTCATCAAGTGGCCATGTAACCCCCTTCAAGGTATAGGTAAATTTTGATATTTCATTATTTGAAGGACTGATAGATGCATATGTTGTAGATAAATGGTTGAATCTGATCGAAGGGTATTTTTCAGTCCACAATTTTTCCAATGGGGAAAAGATCACTTTTTCACTCCTCAAGGTTGCTCCCCATGTTAAATACTGGTGGGATCCTTACTCTGAGCAAAGGGCCATAGAGGAATCTACAATGTTTTTTGTGGCCCCTACATGGGATTCCTTCTAGGATTCCATTAAAGAACAATACTACCCTATTAGAAGCTACAAGGACCAATGCACCAGATGGACCACCCTACGTTAAGAAAGGGACCAGAAAGTACCATATTTCACAAATATTTTCCATACTGTGCGCACCAAATTGGGTATCAAATACTCTAAGGATCATCTAGTGCTCAAATACCATGGTTGTTTGCATAGAAACATTCAAACAAAAATGGAGTTTCTAGACATCGCCTCATTGGGCATGACTTATAGATACGCTGTCAAGATTGAGCAGAAATTTAAGAAGAAAAAATGAGAGTTTGGATCTGCAAACCCCTCACAGCCAAAGCAGGGAAAAGGTGGCCCCAACCCACAAAGCAAGGGACCAAGTTGAGATGGTCTCCCTTAGGAAAACCAGTCCAAGCCACAACACAAGAAGGGAAATGAGAAGACAAAGAAGGACATAGGAAAATGGTGTGAGTACCATAAAAGCCCTTGGCACAACATTGAAGAATGTCTCTCCAAGAAGTCACTCATGGCCGAAATGAAGGCTTTCTAGTCAGAGGTCGATTCTGATTCCAAATCAAATCCTGAAGGAGGGAAGAATATTATTGATGCCAAACCCAGTGCCACTGTCACTACCACCAAATTCTAGCCAAGCAAACCAGAAGAACCAGAGGAAGGGGAATGCCTCTTTCAGTTGCAAATGTGGGTAAAGGGGAATCCACTTCATTTCATTGTCGATAGCGGTAGTTAGAAGAACCTGATTTCAGCAGAGGCTATCAAGTGACCAGATATGCCAACGACACCGCACCCGCAACCTTACACCATCGATTGGCTTCACTAAAGAAGAGATATTCGTGTCAACCAACAGTGTCATCTTCCCTACGACATCAAGCCTTTCATAGATGAGGTACTGTGTGATATTGCTCCCCTTGAAGTTTTTGATGTTCTTTTAGGACAACCATATATGTGGAAGCGACATGTTGTGTATGATTCTAGACCCCACAGTGTTGTTATTAATTTGGTTAGATAATTATATAGGATATCATAGGTAGGGGTCACTTATTTCTATTTCTTAAATCTCTACTAAGAAATGCAGTAAGTTCATTTCACAGACTAGGAAGTTTGTCTTCTTTATGATCCATGCTCACAGTGAGTAGAAGGTCACCGCCACATATATGGCCTCTACAAAGAGCCTCTCTTTGTATAAGAAACAAGTGGATGGGATCATGGAAGAATACAGAGACATATTCTCCTCACCTACAGGGGTACCGACACACTGCCAAGTCAAGCTTCCAATTGATATGACCCCCGACGCAGCTCTACCTAATGGACTAGTCTATCGTTGCTCGCTGATGGAAAATGAAGAAATCATGTGTCAGATCCAAGAGCTTCTTCAAAAGGGGCACATGAGACCCAACTCCTCCCCTTGCGAATGCACGATTCTACTGGTGAAAAAGAAGGATGATACTTGGCGACTCTGCATTGATTATAGAGACTTAAACAAAATAATAGTCAGGAACTGATACCCCATTCCTAGGATTGATGACCTTCTTGACCAACTCATGGGGGAAACGTTCTTCAATAATATTGACTCAAGTTTGGCTACCACCAGGTTCCCATTAAACCAACTGATGTATGGAGGACAACCTTCAAATCTATAGAAGGTCTCTTCGAATGGCTAGTCACGCCCTTTGGCTTAACAAATGCACCAACCACTTTTATGAGGTTGATGGATGATTTATTGAGGCCCTTCACCAACTCCTTTTTGGTGGTATATTTGGATGACATCCTCATCTTCATCAGAATGTGGGATGAGCACATGTGGAATATTCAACAGGTTTTGAGCACTCTGCGGCAACACAAGAGATATGCCAACTTGGAAAAATACTCTTTTGGCATGAACAAGGTCCAATACTTGGGCTACATTGTTCATGAGCATGGGGTACATGTTGATCTAGCTAAAATCCAAGTCATCTGTGACTGACCATCCCTGACCACACTAACTGAGATTCGGATCTTCTTGGGACTAGCCAACTTCTACCGATGGCTCATTTTAGGATTCTCCCATATTGCATGGGCCCTCATCTAGGTGACCAAGGGCGGTGGCAAGAAAAAATTTGTGTGGGGGAAGGAATAACAATGAGAATTCAATGATCTAAAGCATTACTTGCGCTCAAATCAAGTACTCTCCTTTCCCGATCTGCAACAACCATTCGAGATTGAGAATAATTCATCTGACTATGTTGTGGCCGAATTTCTCACTCAGCATGGTCATCCGATGGCATACCATAGTGATACACTCTCACATACTGTCTGGAAATACCCCACCTATGACAAGGAAATGTATTCCATTGTACAAGCCTGTCGTCAATGGAAACATTACATTTTGGGAAAGGATACAATCATACACACTGATCACAAGCCTCTGTAGTTCATACAGACACATGGGAAATTCCAAAACGACCGCCATCAGAAGTGGTCCACCTACCTACAACAGTTCCATCTCAACATCAAGTATAAGACATGTATCTCAAATCGTGTCGATGACTGCCTCAATTGACCTCTTGTGGCTACACTCACCACTATGCTCCATTCATGTGGACATGAAGCATTTGAGTGGCCCCAACTTTATCAACAAGATCTAGACTTAACCACCAGCTATGAGCTCTTGGGTACATGCGCGACTGTCACCGATTTTCACATTCAGGACGGACTACTATGCCACTTGGGCCATATCTATGTTCCTACAAGCGAGCGTGCAAAGATGATTTGGGAAGCCCCCTACAGTCGAGTGGTAGGACATTTTGGCGTGGAGAAAACTATGGCCATTCTTTAGAAACATTTTTATTGGCCAAAACTTCGATAGGACGTCAACAAGTATATCAGATCTTGCACTTCCTGTGCCATTTCCAAGCCAGCCATCAAGAAGCAAGGCTTATACACCCTTCTTCCTAATCCTGAGAATACTTGGGAATCCATCTCAATGGATTACATGTCTGGCCTTCCATCCACCAAGCAAGGAAATGACTATGTATTTGTGGTAGTTGATCGGTTTTCTCACAGCCTGCAAGAAGAATATCACAGCGACAAATATTGCCAATCTCTTCTTCGAATGAGTGTGGGTCCACTTTGGGATACCACATACCATCATCTCTTACCAAGACAACAAGTTCCTCAACACATTTTGGTCGAGTCTCTAGTCATTTTTGGACACCAAGATCACAAAATCCACTCCTTTCCACCCCCAAATAGACGTCCAAACAAAGGTCGTCGATTGGATGATTATGCACATCATGCACATGTAAAACTCTAAGTACCCATATACATGGGATGAGAGTCTTCCCTATGTTCATCATAGTTACAACAAGGCTCTCCATAGCTCCAACGAACATAGCCCATTTCAAGTGGGGATGGGATTCCGAACCCTTGTGACCCATTGATGTTGCACTTCCTCTTGCCACCACACAGACAAAATCTTCCCTTGATCAGTCTGCGATCGACAAAGCCACCATATTCATTGAGTGAATTCAACACATCTGCCAACAGGTCTAGGATATTTTGTAGAAATCCAATGCTAAGTACAAGTAACGCCATGATCAACACAGGGTACCACACTAGTTTCAAGTTGGCAACAAAGTCTGGTTACATTTGTAGAAGTAGTGTCTCACAGTGCCCCATCAGAAGCTTCGTCCACTTTGGTATGGGCCTTACACTATCACCAAGGCCATGGGTAGCAATTCTTTAGAGCTCAACACTCCACCCTTCCTTGGCCTACACCTAGTGTTCAATGTGGACCTCCTTCGACCATATTTTCCACCATTATTGGACACCTCAAAGATCGCAAAACAATTGACACCCACATATCTCAACCGTTACTACATGGAACAAGAATCCACTAATCATATAGTGGACACAGATGTCAAGGCAATGAGACAACAAAGGATCCAGATTTATCAGGTTGTCAAGGCAAGGAAAATGCTACACCAAGGAAAGTGGCTCACGTAGGGCCAAGTCTAGCAGAAGTTACCTGACCTGATGTGGGAACTCAACATAATGGATACCATTACTTCCTTACGGAGGAGGAGTGATCCAATTGGCTATTGGTGGCCACCCACCTATTCCAACTGGTTCCTCTTGTCTGTTTTTAGTTCAACATGTTCTTCTGGACTTCTTTGTAATTGTGGGTTCTAAACTTCTAGGGCTATCTGAATCCCTACACATCTTCTAGGTGGATATTGGTGGCCTCTCACCTAATCCAACTTGATTATTTTTTATGTTTTCATGTTAGCAAATCTTGTTGTACTTCCAGGGTCGTTTTGGAGGCCTAAACAATTTTTTTTTGGCTCACCACAGTCAAAATGTAGACGGAGTTAGAGTTTGACAACGGAATGTGTAGTTCTTGGAAATACCTTTCCAACGGGATATAACACACCAAAAATGGAGGTCATATGAAAACGTTACAAGGACGAGAAGTTGAGGTACCAACTTACCCATAGGGGTCCACATGAGTTTTGACCTTTCACCTCCTAGGTCTAGGTTTTTGGATATCTAGGGTTTTGGAATTCATGAGTAATATCAAAAATTCCTCTAGAGCCTCATTGCAATTCATTCTACTCAGACAGATGCGCATAACAACCATGTCTCTTCTAAGAGATAGCTACCACCATTCAAGCAAGTGTTTCAATTCTGCAGTTTTACAGTTTCATCCTATTTCATTATTCAATATAAGATATTGTTCACTGGATATTTGTTTTCTTCTTCATACCTCCATGTTTAGTGTATTCAGTTTGTTAATCAGTTCGTTCCGCTCCTAAATCTGGATCAATGGTGTTGTTATATGCAAGTAACTAATTGTGAATGAATAATAATATTTGAAGTGGTTGCTAACTAAGTTTTGAAAGAAGTGTAAAAATATCCCTACATTGATTCACCCCCCCCTCTCAGTGTGGTTGGTATGTCCAACGTTACACTCAAAAAATTGTGTTTCATATCTTCGACTAGTAGAACATTTTCTTCCATGGAATCTTTGCTTCCAATCTTAACTGTGCATCTACATATAATTTTATTTGAATGATTATTGCCAAATGAAACCGATGCATCTCTTTCTTTATTCAGTGTTAGAAGCATGCTCTTGTCACATGTCATATGATTTGAACAACCATTGTCAACATGCCAATCACTTTTCATGTGTTGGGCTTACAGAGCAAGTGAGCATTGATTCTTCTTTCTTTTCCATATCTCTTGTTGTTTCGATATCTGATTGTTAATGTTCTTCTTTGATTCTCTGGGTGGAATAGTCAATCTACAATTCTTCTCTATGTGTCCAAAATTGTTGCATTTGTATCATTCTACTTCATTTCTCAATGAACCAAAACTGTTTTGATTTCTATTGTATGTTGCATACAATTTTATGGGATAACTATTATTTAAGTACCTTTCATAGTTTCTTTGGTTCTTGGCATAGGATCTACGGTTTACAACTTCATTTCCAAAATTATCACAATTAAAACAATGATCATAAAAGAACCTTTGATACTTGAGAGAAGATCATATTATTTGCGATGCACTCCTTCTGAATTCATTTTATTGAGTCTTCTTTATTTCTGGAATGTTATTCTTTGGGGGCATGCATTCTTCCTTCTTGACAAAATCTTTGACAATCTCTATATAACTTCTTTTTCCTCCATGTTTTGTTGTCTTGGAGCTCAATCCTTTCTCATTTTGTACTTGATTGTACCCTAGTCTTGATCTATCATAGGATGGTAGTTGATTGATGATTATTTGATCCAATGTTTTGGTGCTCTTTTGCTATGTATATTTATTCTAAGGATCTTTCCTTAAAGAGACTATTTTTGCATCCAAGCTTCTAATCATTTTCTCCTAACTGACTTATAAGTATTTCCTCAATTCTTTTGTCTACTTCTATTTGAATGTTTAGACTCATGCTCATCTTCTTTAGTTATTCAGAGTTGGAATTATGTGATCCCTCTTTTAATTTTAACTCGGTCTTGAGTGACTTTTTTTTCTTTCTTTGCTTCTTAAGTTCTTCTAATGCATTGATTATGTAATACCCCTAGGCCAAACCCCAACTGTAAATGTAAACATAAATGTACATATGTATATAAGTTGGTGAGTTGTTTGTATCAAGTCTTGGAATTAGTTTTGTAAGCACCTTCCAATGTATAGCACACACATGTGTTGTGCACTAAAATAATAAATGCACACATCCTAGGATATCACGTGCAACAACTTGAGTGTGTGATCTTGAGGACAACGATTATTTGTGTATATGTTCATGTTTTTGAGGTTGGTTATCCTAGATACAAAAAGGACAATATGTTTGTATTATGAATGTAAATCACACACAAATATTAATGAAAAACACATCATTGTGACATACCAACCATGTAAAAGAGTATGGGGGGATAAAATCCACTAGATAGGGAAGGGGGGATAAAAGTTAAGGATAATGGGATAAGCTAGGGAGCTTAAGCCCAACATAATATTATATTAATATTCCTTAAAGTATAAAGTATGGATAATTATTTTATCCTAAGTTCTAAGAATGGGGACAAGTGGGCCAACGTAGTTCTCAACATGACAAGTGTCAAGTTGGGAACATGCATACATATAGGTTGGACTTGGTTCATTTCCCATCATTCCATCATCATTCACTCACTCATTCAGTTGTCCTTGGTACCTTCCTATTACTGTCACTGTACCTATACCCATACCTATACCTGTACTTGTACTAGTTTAGATTAGGAGTTGGACTGAAGAAGTGGGTTGTCGGGCCCACGGGATATTGAAGAGGTGGGTTGTCATTCTCGTAAGAAATTATATATAGGTGAGAGAATTGTTGGGAATTGATTTTTGGAAGGTGCTAAACTGTAGCTATAGGGATCTAAGAATTCTTGTCACGCATGTTGTTGAAGCCCAGAAAAGGAAGTGGGGAAGCCACGAGACTGTTGAGCAGAGAAGGGGCACACTTCCTAGGGTGGGACAGGCATGTGGGGAATGAGGGACTATACGATGTTAGTTAGAATTGACACATGTGAATGATTTTTCCTATGGTATAAGATTCATCAACCTGGTTAGGAATTCCTTTACCCAGGTGGATTTTATCTCCATCTCTAGGGTGATCCACTATTGAGAGTTTTGAGCAATGTGGTCTAAGGATGGGAGGAACATGGAAGGTATGCACATAGTTAGTGATATTTTTATCAAGATATGTGTCAATTGTGTGTTAAATTATGTGCTGCACTATTATTTATGCGTTTATTTTTATGGGTTTTTCTTGTGTATGTTGCATGTGTGTTTATATTATTATTTTGTATGAATAAATGTATTTGTAGAGTATTTGTATGTTCTAATTTGGTATCAAAGTTAGAATTTTTGGTTGTCATGGACAAATTGGTTGTTGGGGATGATACAATGTGGTATAAGAGCTCCAGTTTTCAACACTAAACCTGGATGGGCCGAGCAAGTTGAATGTTGAAGAGAAATTTCATAGAGAATTGATTTCGAAGTGGCCAAATTTCAAGTTACAGTGCATCTATGGTATTATTGAAAGGTTATTGAACATAATTGAATATACATTTGTGAAAGGTTATTTGGGAAGGTATTATTGATAGATCAAATTCGCGACAACAAATTTGCAGAAGCAGAATCGTTGCAGCAAAACCGCGGCAGAAGAATTGCGAAAGGAGAACCATGACAACAAAATCACAGCAGTAGAACCGCGATAGAAGAATCAAAACAACTGAATCGCAAAAAAAATTGCGACAACAATATCATGGCTACAAAAACAAATCCCTAATAGAGCCACAACTACAAGAAAAAAAAGGTATGGTTTTCATATGTGCAGTGTTCAATCTATGAATCTGGTTGAGGGTATGGCTTGTAAATCTGTTGGATGCCCTCTTGGAAGTTTAAGGATTCCTATAGAGTTGATATGTGGTTGATCTACTGAATTTTAGTATTGGTTCATAGTTGGTTATATTGGCATAGTATTTAATTCATGGTTTGAGTCTATTTATGAGAGATATGGCACATCTTGTTTGAGGTAGTCTTGTCAGCTAGGATTTATCTCTTGAGATGGTATTGGTTGTTCAATATTGCTTCATATATCAGATTTGTTAAGGGATATAGTTGGTATTTTGTTGTTGGTATTTGATGTATGGTATTCATGTTGTGTATTTCTATTGTGATCATGAGCATGAGATCCATGAGATTATATCTAATTTGATAGAGGAGACAAGTTGATGTGAGAGGTTGTTGTGATAGGTTGTGTTGTGCATAGTTGATGCACTTCTGATGGTACAAGTTGTGCGAGTGATTGATGTATATGGTTGATAGTACAAGTTGATTGGTATAGATTGTGACAAGTTATTGGTACAGGTTAGACATATTGTATTTTGTCAACATGCTAGGTATTGTACTTGAAGTTTAGATTCCTCACATCTCATTTGGTGCTGACATCTGGATAAGCTAAAAGCAAACAGATTGCTTCCATTCTGGCAACTGGGGCATATGTCTATTCAAAGTCTATTCCTTCAATCTATGCATATCCTTTACATACCAATCTAGCTTTGTTCCTTGTAACCTGTCCATCTTCATTCAATTTATTCCTGAAAACCCATTTTGTGCCGATC
>JZKD02S1921042.1:54569-72195 GCA_000966675.3 Picea glauca | reverse complement strand
CTGAGCTTTTACTTCCAAATCCCCACGGGGTTTTATCCTTCTTATCCTACTGTCTCTACTGTTGCCATTAATGACAACAATCATCACTGCATTCTATCCACTGAATTTGCCAACAGAAATTAAATTAATCCCTAGCCAAACGATATTGGGGGGTTGGCTGAGCCAATCTCTCTCCCAAGATGTAGGCAGAAACTAATTTGCAAAAAATAACTTACAAAGGATGAAATAGATACAAGAGAATGCAAGCCTCAAGGGAACTTCCCGGGGGCTTGCTACAATGCTAGAAATGATAAGAAAAGAGAGGAGATTCGTTACCCAACTAATGGAGCAACTCTTGAGGTTTTGTGTGGCCGAATTTGGGCATCATAACCCTTTGTTCCTGGTAAGATCCTGCAAAAACCAGCAAGCTATTGCTTGCTGGAAATGTTGCACAACACAAACAAATGTTACGAAAAATTTATGTTTTTAAGCAAAAAAATTTCACATAAATTTATCCAAGTAAGAAGTGAATTTAGATGACCTATCTAAGATGGTTAGCTACAGAAAACAAAATGGAAATGGACAGAAAATGAGATTAAGAAAAGCAAGGAGTTTAAATGGGCTTTGAGGGAAGACTACTCCTTGAGGCTATCCCAACAATCTCTTGAGGCAAACCTACAAAACTCAAACAATGTGTGAGGTATACAAATAGATAACATGTATGAGTAAACTAACAATATGAACTACTTCACACTACCAACTACTCAACATATATAGATCAACAATAATACTATTGATGCATCCACTCAAGTAAACTACTTTACCTAAGAATCTCCTCAATACTACACACAATGCAAAAATGAACAATGTCACCTCATGTGCAAGAAGCAAACCAGACTACTCTTGGTTACTCCAAATCCTCCAAAGCTTCTTATTAATCCAAATGGGAGAGCCTTGCAGCAACAAGTTGCTCCAATGCTCTCAAGAGAAAATGTGATGAATGCAAGATGGCAAAGAACAAGAGAGATGGGACAAAAATTTTGTAGCCTAACCTTAGCTCAAAGAATGGTGATGAAATGAGGGAAAGAGGGCTCTATTTATACCCAAGGAGGCAAAACGACCCCTCTTGGATTGAAACCAAGTGTTGCAACACAAGGGAGGGTGGGGATCTCAAAGAGGTAGGGCGCAACTTTAGGGTTTTGGGCATGGATAGGTGAGGTGGACGTGAGGTGGAGGGTGTGGGACATGGTAAGGATGAGGTGGTAGGCTAGGAAGGGCACACCACTCATGGGAGGGGCCCACAAATCAAATGAATGGGGTTTCAAAGGTTTTTTCATGGGAAGAGGGCGCAAATCCCCCTAGGGGCGTGGGTGTTTGGGTAAATGAGTGGGTAAGGGGGTATGGAAAGGTTAGGATGTGGGTTGGGTAGGATAGGTATCATCTCTCTTGCCTTTATTCACCATTACATTACCCATTTACCTCAAAAATTACAAAAATTGCATTTTGACAATGTCATGACTTAGCAATTAAAATTGTTGTTTTGACTGACTGACACTCCAGGTGGACAAACACCTAGCAAAAGTTGTCTGACTGAGCTGAAACTTGGTTAACACTCCAGGTGGACAAACACCTAGCAAAAGTTGTCCGATTGAGCTGAAACTTGGTTGACACTCCAGGTGGACAAACACCTAGCAAAAGTTGTTCGACTGAGCTGAAACTTGGTCCAAGGGTGTAGGGGGTGCCTTTCCATTTCTTTTGAGCACAAATACCCCTAGCAAAAGCCCAAGGACCTAGTTTTTACAATAATTGCTCAAAAACAATTAGTTAATTATATAATTAAATTCCCAACCTTATGAAAATTAATTAAATTTAATTAATTAAAAAAAACTTATCTAGACTAAACGAAATTCCGCGAAACTTTCTAAGATGTCTTGCATGGTCATTTACATCATCCCTAAACACTAGCTACCAGAAAACCACTTCGTTAGAACACCCTTCACCACTTTGGAGGAATTATTGCTGGTGTGAGGGAAAACCTCAAGGGCGATTAATAGGGCTGAAAAACCCAATTAATAACCTGAGGATAAAAAACCCTCGATGAAAGGAACTCTCCTAATGAATAGATCCCAAGGTAGTTGACCCAACTATGACTCGTGCAGACCTATTACATTATTAACCCATGCAGGGGTGCGGAAATTCTGTTTACAAAAAAGTGTTGGAGGCATAAATTGCCTAGTAGAACCAAACTGTCTTCGACAAATTAGCATCTGATGATGCATCTCTTCATGGCACATGGAGTTGACCCCCTAGTTGGATAGGCGGTCAATAGGTCCCATATCAAGTCATCAACTGCAAGCCCCTGGGAAGCATAATCCTGAAATGTATCAACACCGTGAAACTCCTCCTCATGACTCATGGCCTCATCCTTGACTGAGTCCATCCTCCAAGATACTACCAAGATCAACACGGCCTCCATCAACTGCGCATGCTGATGCCGAAATGAGGTACTACCAGACCTCCGTGAGACACCCTCAAGTGATGTGCTCTCCTCAACACTGAAGCTCAATGTAAAGTCAGAACAACTTTCCCCTGCAAAGGTCCCCTCGCCCCTGTCAGTCAGTGAAATGATCAATCCTGCAATCCCTGGGTCCCATGCTAGCCTCTGTCGAAGATCACCATGCAGACACTGCACTATGCTGACCATGCTTGACTGCTCCCTGTATATATACTGGATCCTCCACTCCTGGATCCTCAAGATGAAGTACCTGTGGCACTTGGACCTGCTGTCCAGAAGCTGCATCTGTAAGTGTTGAAATATTGTAACTGCAAAGAGTATTCTATTTTATTATTGATGTATTATTCATTAGATCAATCCCCTTTTGTGGATTGATCATGTCGGGCATTGTAAATGACCAAATCCCCTTTTGCGGATTGGTCAAACCCTAATTGTAACATGTTAAATGAGAAGTCGGCCCCCAGAATATATTAAAGTGGTTATAACCACCAAGAATGAGAAGTCGACCCTACCAATGAAAAGACACCTCAGTTCAGCACTTGCCAGATGGTATAAATAAGAGAGGCCAGCGCCTCATTTGTTCACTCACTCACTTGTTCATCAGAGCGCAAGTTTGGAGCTGCAGTTGGAGAAAAAGGAAGAGAGAGAGAGGCGCATACTTGGGAGAGGACATTCTGTATTGTTTGGTTTATTCTCTTGGCATTGTATTGGCTATCTATATGAAGGAAGTTTTTGCTGGGTTTTCTCCCCCATGAGGGTTTCCCAGGATAAATGATGTGTCTCTTGTGATTGTGTATTTCTCAGTGATCCTATCTATGCTATGGTTATCTAATGAATTGAAAAAAAACCTAATGATAGCTTAAACTCTAACATGGTATCAGAGCTAAGTTGGAGAGAGTATCTTTCACAAGAAGAAGAAAAACATCACTGTTGTCATACATGAAAATTAGGGCTTTTTATTGAAGAAGATTTTCAGCCTCAACCATCTAGAAAAGTGCACCCTAACCCAAGGAATTCTTTGGCACCTTCAGCGCACCTTTTCAGTGGGTAGATCTCTCGGAAAGTGAAACCCTAGTTTTCACCGGTACCAGAAAAACAAAAGTACCAGAAGTACCAAAAAACCAGAAGCACTAGTCTAGAAATCCGAGGGGGTAAAATTTGGATTTTCAGAAAACTGACTGCACCAGTTTACTCGCCTCAGCTCAGCGCATCTATCCCCTGGATCAGAATTTCAAAATTTGAAGTTTGAAAAATTAGGGTTTCCTCATAAAACCCTAAGTTGCAGTTGCAGTCTCAGAATTAGTTGCAATATCAATTGCAGTTGCAGTATTAGTTGAAGTATCAGTCGTAGTACCACTCCATGGGGCACATTCATGTATGCCAAAATGCCTTTTGGGTTGATGAACACAGGGGCAACCTTTTCGCGAGCCATGGACATAGCCTTCATTGGGGAAAAAGATAAATTTGTGGTCATCTATCTGGAGGACATAACTGTGTTTTCCAGATCCGATAAAGAGCATTGTCAACATCTGAGAAAGGTCTTCTCTAAATGCAAAAGGTTGGTCTCTCCCTCAACCCCAAGAAGTCTTTATTTGTCATGTGTTGTCGTCCTTATACACACTTGCAAGCGTGAGCTAAGTCCTACTCACTTAATGTGTCCTCGGAGGCACAATGCCTAGGTTCAAAGTCCATGCTGTCACTTTGACTTGAACCTCTTTCGTCTAGACTAACTCCTAGGGAAGCCAAGGGGGGTAGACCCTAGTTACTAGATGAGATTAATGTTTATGTTCTAGGAGTTGGTTTTAATTGGTTAAAAGGTCAGGGGGAATCTAGCCTATGATGTTAAGCAGCAAGTGCAAGATGCAATTATCTAAGTATGAAAGTCAGACCTTTTCCTAGGGCAACTAAGATTAGTGCCTAAGATTGGGCAAGGGGTCAACTAAGTTACAGGGATGTTCGTTACAAGATAATTACAAGTTACGAAGTTTACAAAATTACTACAAGATAGATACAAATAGATACAAAAGAATATCTAAGAGATATACACAGCTAAACTAGATACAAGATATACAATATACTAACGTGTGCTTGAAATGTGCAGAAAAGAAGATATTCAGAGATGAGAGATAATCAACACATCAAGCCAAGCATGCTCACGACAGATAGAATTCTATTGGACTGCTTATAAATGGAAAAAGACGCAAAGCACTCAAGACCCAGTCAAGAGAATGCCTCCAGGTGGATGCGCACTTCTTGAAGGATCACACCACAAATACAGGGATACAAGATAGATGAAAAGCTTGAAAAAACAAGTATTCCAGATACGAGATATAACCACTTAAGCAATAATTCTACAACACATAAAAGATAACTTGCATATGAATGTAAATAAGAAATTAGTTGCTTGCAAGTGTGAAAGTATATTTCAGATGTTGTAGATTGAAGATTAAGTTAAGTGATTAAGTGTGAGATTAATTTTAGCCCTATCTAGATGTCAACCCAAAAAACTCTAATCCCTCGGTTACCAAGTGAATGTTGGATGCTCAAGAAGTGAGGCAACGAGGCCTACCCTAGCTTCACAGCTCAGTCCTAAGATCAGAGTACTCTCAAAAAGAATGTCGCACGCCGTGAGACCGTCCCCAACCTAGCACCTTTCGTTGTCTTCCTCCGACCCCATTTTAAATGGCGAAGATGGTGAGTTATGGTGTCCTATTAAGTCTAATTAATTCGTTTTAGACCTATGAGCTAAATATTGCAATGTGTGTTTAAGTGCTTGCAGCTTGCTCAAATAAAGTTGCCAAAGTACTGAAACCGAAAGATATGAAGGTTGGAGCCGTGAAACAATGAAGTTGCAAGCTCTTAAGTGTTGAGTTACTGCATGTGTGTTAAGAACTGAAATTTCTTTGTGAAACTGAAAACTATGAAAATGAAGGCTGAAGCCTTTGAACCAATAGATTGCAAGTTAAAAATTTAATTTCCGGAAAGGGCCTTGGGGACCCAAAATCAAAATTAATGATTTTGTTCTTAGATTATGAGATTGCATATATGAAGTGTAAGAACCAAAAGTAACTTGCAGAATTGTAAAGGATGATTATTTTATGCCTTTCTAAAACTGGTGTTAGCATGTGCATGTGTAAGATAAAGATTAGAGAAATTCGCATGCAACGGAAAATAAAGATCTAATCTAAGCCACCGCAGGCTCTAAGCTAGCATATGTTAAGTATGAGATCTACTCTAGATTATTTTAGCTTTAAGCATGCATGTAGAAATCACTACTAGTCTAGATAAACTAAGCAAGGAAAGACAGAAAAGAAAATTAATCTAAACTTGCAAAGTAAAGACTAAAAGAAAGGAAAGCAAGCCGCTTGGGTACAACTCCTTTGAGCTTGCGTTTACAGTGTTTTAGAGGGAAGAGAAAGAAGAGAAACTGTTACCACAATGAGAGGAGTTGTTTGAGGGTGTGTTGTGCATGGAATTGGGCAGCATGCCCTCTTGTACTGACGAGAATCTGCAAAAATCAGCAAGCTATTGCTTGTTGATTTGAGCTGCAACACACTCAACAAAGTTATGAAATTTATGTTTTTAGGCACAAATTTCTTGCATACAAAAACCAAAAAATTGTAATGATTAAGTGACCTATCTAAGCATGTTAGATACCAAAAACTGAATCTGAAAGAATGAGGAAGAGGGACAAAGAATGTTAGTGAAGTGTAAGCGAAGATGAGGGTAGATTCGTCCTTGAAGCTATCCCAACAACTCCATAGAGGTGGTCTGCAAAACTTAAACCAAAAGTGAGATGGAACAACAGATAATATCTTGCATGCATAGACAATACAACATAGTTTCTATTCTATAAGCATGCACAAAATATATAGATGGGCAACTATACTATTGCCTCACCTAGCCTAGTAAACTAATTTACTTGAGCAACTATTGACCAAAACACATAAAGATTCAGAATGATATCACCTCACAATAAGTGGCACATCCAGACTAATCTTGAAYGCCACAGTTCCTCCAAAGCTATTTCTGTATTATTAAATGGGAAGAGGTTGTAGCATCAATGCTGCTACAAGCTCTTCAAGAGCCAAAACCAGTGAAGCAATGTGAAAGAAATGAGAGAAAGAGAGAGAGATGAGGAGAATTCGGTAGCATAACAACACTGTGAAGAATCGTCCTAAATGAGAGAGTGAGGGGTCTCTTAAATAGCTTTGGGAGACCAAGAGACCCCTCTTGGATCTTCAACAAGTGTCAAACATCCAAGGGACAAGACAACTAAAAGGTAAAAGCAACCAATGAGAGACTAAGCTTTTAGGGTGAGGGGAAATGGAAAGGAAGTGAAGTGGATGAGGATAAAGCAAGAGAGGAGGGGCGAATTAGGTAAGGAGAGGCCCACGCATAGGTTAAAGGGAGAGTTTCTTGCTTTCATGGAAAATGTTTCCATCTCTCATAAGTTTTATCCAATTTTGCAAGAAGAAAAGTGTGAGTTCAAGGGGGAAAGGCGAATTTGGAAGGTTGTGTGAGTTGGAGAGTGAGGTGTCTACTTGAGAGGCGTATAGGCCAAGGGGGAAGGCCCACGCTTTGTTTGAAAGCAACCTTCCATTCGCTTATATGATGTTTCCAATTTCTTTAAGGGAAAGACGTAACTCCAAAGCAAAGCGTGAGGGATAAGGGAGGAATGCGTGAGCTTTAGAGGAAAGCATGAGGTAAAGAGGATGTGTGCTGGGAGTGTGCTGGCACACTCCTAAATGACAAGCGATTGGTGGAGAGGGGACCCACAAATTAGATTAAGAGAGAAATTAAATGTTACGTGGGAGTGGGGACACATATCCAAAATGGAATGCGTGGGTTAAGGTGAGGTGCGTAAGGTGAGTGATGGAGTGTGGAAGGAGTGTGTCAAACACACTCTTGGATGAGGTGTAAGGAGGAGAGGCGTAACTTAAGATGAGGGGCCCTCAACCAAAAACCAAAGCATTACAAAAGAGATGCGTGGAGTGGGGACATACCACCCAAATGGGGGACGTAACTTTAAGTGGGAAATAAATTAAACATTAATTAAATGAGTGGGTAAAGGGTTAGGTGGGTTAGGTGGGGTCTCCCTCATTAAAATCACACTTTACTTCACCTTATTTGACTCATTATTACAAAATTGACATTTGCCCATGTTGACAATTAAAATCGTCGTTTTCTGAAAAAACTCATAAGTGGACAAAAAACCTAGCAAAACTTGTCCGACTGAGTTGAAACTTGGTCCACGGGTTTAGGGGGTCTCATTATCTTTCTTTTGAGTACAAATACCCCTATCAAAAATCTCGGGACCTATGTTTTACATTAAATACCCAGAATTAATTAATTAATTAATTCCCAACTTTAAAAAAAACCTAGCTAGACTTAACGGAATTCTGCAAATTTCGCGTGCTGTCTTACATGGTCATTTACAACATTCCTAAACACTAACTATCTAGGAATGACTTCATTAGAACACCTTTCACCACTTTGGAGGATTTATTGGGTGGGAGTGAAAAACTCAAGGGAGATTAACCCAGCTGGTTAGGCCACATTAACCTCCTGAGGATAAAAAAGCACTCAGTGAAAGGAACTCTCATAATGAAGAAACCCTAAGGCAACTGACCTAACATGATCCATGTAGACCTATTACATTATAAACCTGCGCAGGGGTGCAGAAATCCCACTTACAAAACTGTGTGCTGGAGTAAAAAATGCCTTGTAGAACCAACAAGTCTTCGACATGTTTGCATCTGTTGATGTATATCTTCATGCTACATGGAGTTGATCCCCTAGTTGAAGAGGCGGTCAACATCTGGCTCCACATGGGGACATGTGTTCAATCTTCTCACATGGGACGAAGAGCATACGAGAATCCAACATCTACAAAAAGGTGCTCACCAATATCCAACATAAGTATACATATATAAATGAATAAACAACATCTACATAATGAAACAACATTAGTACAACATCAATAAGTACAAAATGAAACTATGATACAAAAATAATTCTAAGTATAATAACATGATGAATAAAGTAATACAAAACTGAAGTAAAAGAGGAGGGTTAGAGATACGTTACAACTGTCCATTCATTGGATGGAATGAAGCCACAAGTGTCTGAAACATCCTTGTCCAGGATGACTCACAGAAGACCCCTTCCCAAGTTTTATCAACTTGGAACTTTTTGTGCGGAAGAACCAGCCAGAATTCATACTCCTTCCTCCCTTCAACCAAACGCTGGAATATGACAAGTCGTGTAAACTTTTAATACTTTGCTGCTCATGACTGCCAAGGTGGGAGGCCAACCAATACTCATAATGATATGACATTGATAAACTGAATTGGCCTTCCATTTTCCCATTACTCTGTACAAATTCCTCTTTTGGCTGAGTGGTCGGAACTGAACATGTCAATGGAACCATTATACTGTTTTCCTCAAGGTTGTCAAGGTTCTCCTTTAAAGAGATTGGTTCCATGGGAGGAGGGTGGGACTTGAATTATCTAGATACTCAACATTTTCAAACTCAAATGCCTTTACCTTCAAAATAAATGACTGACTCGTCCACAGATTCATTTGGAGTTTCCCCATGAACTTCCTCATCTTTTTCACTGTCAAGCTCAAGCTCAAGGGGGTCCGAATACTCAATAGAAGTCTCTGTGAAATTAGCTTCCATGATTTCTAATTGATCTTCCCTGGCCACAAATTGTTCATTCGTGGCTTCACACTGCTCTGTATGGGCATACTGCATGTTTATAATAATTTCTTTAAGCTCCTCAATGGGATCTAGTGGAGAATCAACCTCTATGTCTGAACTGATTGTTTTTATATCTGGAAGATTCTTCCTCTTCCATTTTTCCACAAAATCATCAACCAACTCATTGTAAATTTCATCCCAATCATCCCCAAATCTTTCCAAAAAGTCATGCAGAAAGTCTCATATGGTCTTGATCGAATTATCCTCATAAAGAAGAAACCAATGACCAGCATATCCGTCATCCACCGAAAGAGTCCAAGAAAACAATCGCATAAGAGCATCCTTGCAAATGGATGAATCGTCCCAATCATTAATTAATTGCCCAAAGGCTTTGACATGAGCACAAGCATCATCACCATATTGAAAATTAAGCACATTTGTCAAGAACATCTTCAGGTATATCATTAGGATAACCAACTATTTCTGAAAAATCAAAAGGTTTTTGAAGGTCGCTCATTGAAAAAGAAAAAATCTGGGACCCAAAAGATTACTAAGGATCCGACGAAAAGGGCAACATGCTAAGTTCATCCACAAACTTTTTCAAGTTCATACTGATTTGGGATCTAGCTTGTTACCGCTCACTAATGCTCCTGAGTCTCCCCTTAAAATCATAAAGCAGTCCCTCACCCTCTGGGAAGATTCTCCTCCAATTACCCCTGTTTGGAAAATGTTCTTTGACGGAGCCTCTTCTAGGGAAGGAGCTGGTGCCGAAATGGTCTTTGTTTCCCCTGCTCATGAAACCATATCTCTATCATACAAATTAGAATTTGAAGCTACCAACAATGTGGCAGAGTACGAAGCTCTGATTTTGGGTTTGAGAGCTGCAAAGGACATGAGGATTTAAAAGTTAGCAGTGTTTGGCGATGCCGAGTTAACTATTCAACCGGTCAGAAATATTTACCAGGCCAAACACCCTCGGCTCAAGAGTTACAGAAATGAAGTGTGGGACCTGATTGACAGTTTTTTCTTGACCTTCAACATTTCATTCATCCCTAGAGAAGAAAATATAGTGGTCGATTTTTTGGCTGCCTCAGCAAACAATTTCAGAGTCCCTCTACATCCTAAACTCAGGTATGATGTAGAAATGAAATATAGGCCCTCTACACCTGACAATATCAAACATTGAAAGGTGTTTGAGGATGAGCTTGAGATCAAAAGGTTCCTTGAGACAGTTAATGAATTTTCAGCGTTGCACATTGATCAAGATCCTGACTCTAGAGTGGGTCCTCATGATGATATTTTTCTGAGCAAAATTGTTGACCATCATATCGTCCAGTTGCCTAGCAATCACATCCCTTTAGAAAGATTATTTGACAGAAATGATGTGGCAGTAAAGGGTAAAATCTCAAATAATGATGCTAATGTGGTTGAATGCAATATTGGCACGGAGCAGGAACCAAAATTTGTCAAATTGTCAAGCAGCCTGTCAAGAGAGCAGAGGGCAGAGTATACTAAGCTACTAAAAGAATTTGCTGATGTGTTTGCCTAGACCTACGAAGACCTCAGGACATATGACACCAGTGTTATTGAACACAAGATCCCCCTGAAGAAGGAAGCCAAACCATTTAGGTAGAAGTTGAGACAGATAAATCCTATGTTGCTACCTATTATGGAAAGGGAGGTGAAGAAGCTTTTGGATGCTCAGATTATTGTGCCTTTGAAATATTCTGAGTGGATGGCAAATCTGGTCCCAGTAAGAAAGAAGAGTGGAGAAATCAGGCTCTGTGTCGACTTCAGAAATCTGAACAGGAGCTCTAGAAAGGACAATTACCCGCTGCCAAAGATGGAACACATATTGCAGAGGGTGACGGGTGCATCCAGGATTTCCATGATTAATGGCTTTTCTGGCTACAATCAGATCTCTGTCCTACCTGAGGACAGAGAAAAAACAACCTTCACCACTCCTTGGGGCACATTCATGTATGCCAAAATGCCTTTTGGGTTGATGAACGTAGGGGCAACCTTTCAGCGAGCCATGGACATAGCCTTCATTGGGGAAAAAGATAAATTCGTGGTCATCTATCTGGATGACATAACTGTGTTTTCCAGATCCGATAAAGAGCATTGTCAACATCTGAGAAAGGTCTTCTCGAAATGCAGAAGGTTTGGTTGAGAAAGGTCTTCTCGAAATGCAGAAGGTTTGGTCTCTCCCTCAATCCCAAGAAGTCTTTATTTGCCATGCAGGAGGGAAAGTTGTTGGGACACATAGTATCAGCCAAAGGAGTAAAAATTGATCCCAACGGGGTGGAAGCCATCCAAACCTTATCACTCCTCGGATCCAAGAAGGAAGTTCAGTCCTTCCTGGGCAAAATTAACTTCTTTAGGAGGTTTGTTTGTAATTTTGCCGAATTGGTGAAGCATATCACAACAATGCTTAGGAAGGAGAACGAAGTAAAATGGATTACTGAGTCCAAAGAATCCTTCAACCAGATCAAGAGGGCATTGACTGAGGCACTTGTGCTTATCAGTGCTGATTATTCCAAGGATTTTCTGATTTTTTCGTTTGCCTCTTTTGATACAATGGAAACTATTCTATTGCAGAAGAATGTTGAAGGACTGGAGCAGCCCATTTCATTTTTCAGCAGAGCATTGAGGGATGTCGAAGTCAGATATGACATCATGGAGAAGCAAGCTTATGCCTTGGTCAAAGCTCTCAAAGCTTTCAGAGTTTATATTATGCAGTCAAAAGTTATCGCATATGTTCCTACAGCTGCTGTGAAGGACATTCTTATTCAGCCTGACATAGACGAGAGGAGCAAATGGATTGCTAAAATCCTTGAATTCGACCTAGAAATAAAACCCACCAAATTAATTAAAGGACAAGGTTTAGCCAAGTTGTTGGTTGAATCTAATTGTAAACCTCTGGGGGTTAACTTCATCAACACTTGCTTAGAAAATCAGCAAGCTGAGTTGTCTGAAAAAAATCCACAGGGCACCCCTCCATTGGCAGAATGCACCTGGTATAAAGATATTATATATTTTCTGCAAGAATTAAAACCCCCTGATGGTATGGGAAAAAGCAAGGCAAGAGATTTAAAGCTCAAAACAATTAGGTATTGCCTTATTGACTAGGTCTTGTATTGGAAGGACCCTCTAGGTGTGCTTCTAAGATGCTTAGACCCACAGGAGGCCCAAAAGATTATGTTCGACTTTCATGACAGCCTGTGTGGGGGACATAATTTCTGGAGAACCACAGCCTATAAAGTTCTCAGAGCTGGGTACCTCTGGCCTACTCTATTCACTGATGTCTGTGCGAAAATCAAGGCTTGCATCAAATGTCAAAAGTTCGTTGGGAAACAACAGCTCAAGTCTCTGCCATTAAAACCTGTGGTAGCTTCAGGACCCTTTCAACAGTGGGGACTAGAATTTATTGGGGAAATTCATCCTGCTTCAAGTGGTCATCACAGGTGGATCTTAACTGCCATAGATTATTTCACCAAATGGATAGAAGCTATTCCCACAAGGAGCACTTCTCACAAAGTGATCATTGGTTTCCTTGAAGATATCATGGCAAGGTTTGGTTGTCCGAACAAAATCATCATTGACAACGCTGCATCCTTCAAGGCCGAGCCATTGGTCAAATTCTGTGAGCATTTTGGGATTTCATTAATTCACTCCACCCCCTATTATCCCCAAGGCAATGGACTAGCAGAGTCTTCTAACAAAGGCCTCATTAAAATTATTAAAAGACTGCTAGAGGACAATAAGAAGGCCTGGGATTCAAAGCTGAAATTCGATGTGGGTTGATCGAGTGACAACAAAGAGGTCCCTGGGCACCTCTCCTTTCCAACTTGTATATGGGACTGATGCAGTTTTTCCTACTCAGCTCGCCCTGCCTGTGGCAAAATTCCTTCAGGATTATCAAGGAGAACCTGACAATATGGTCAGAAGAATTCATCAATTGGTAGAAGCCCAGCAGGATAGAGAGCAGGTGATGGACAAGGTACACGACCGTCAGCAAAAGATCAAGCAAGCTTTTGACAGAAAAACGAGAAAAGGAGATTTCCAGCTGGGAGATCTAGTACTTAAATGGGATGCACCCAGACAAGATAGGGGCAAACATGGTAAATTTGAAGCCCTCTAGATCGGGCCCTTCAAAATCTCTGAAGTGTTTTTAAATAATACTTACAGGTTGCAGGATTTGGAGGGCGAGGAAGTTTTTAATGGCCCTGTGAATGGGCATTTTCTGAAAAAATGTTTTATTTGAGCCATAAGTGGCTCCCCTGTATTTGTAAATATTGTTTTCCTGTTTGTTTTTCGGTTTTAATAAGTGACTCCATAGCCCAACAACAAAGCACTGAAACTACAAAAGAGTTCTTGGCATCTCACAGGGATCAAGCCATCCCCCATGGAGCCTAATGTTATCACATTAAATTTGGGGTGGGTATTTTCCTAAGAAATGGACCCCTTGGGCGAAAAAATGACAAGAAATGGGTCAAAAACCCACTTATCCTAAGTTTGTGTGCGCAGGCGCGTCATGCTAAGTGGTGCATAGATCTGGGCGGCTGAGATCCGCGTGCTCAGATCTACGACGCAAGAGCCATATCGGACCCCCCCCCGGACGTTCTGCCTTTAACAGGGGGGGGGTCTGAGTTGGTGGTTTTAAATTGCAAGGCCCCCACTAACGTGTCACCCTCTCCTTAACTCGGACCCCCCGCCGCCTAAAACCGTTTACCGTCGCCTACCCCCTTCGAGTAGACCACTTACCACCATCGTTTACTGTCGTCGCTCTCGTTGACATTTGTCTTCCACTCTGCCTCTCTCCTCTACCTGTCACATCATCGTCCCATCACACCTCGGCGCCCACGAGCTCTGTCGCCCCTCATCTCACCTCCGTGTCATACCTTTTTTTCACTTCACCCCTCCCTGACACATGTCCATCCTCCTCCATGTCACCCCTGTCGTAATGTTGCGTCCCCCATAACCAATTACGTACCACCATGTTTTCTTCCCAAACTCCATGTCTCCCCCACCTGGCCCTCGTATGCCTAGTAGCCTGTCGATTTCGCCCGTCGCCTTAGCCACGTCATCCTTTTTCCCATCCGTCAACCTGGTCCCTCCGTAAAGGTCCAACGCAGCGCAAACAACAAAGAAGAGGCTGTCATGTCTTCCAAGTGCGGGCGTTGACTCCGCTCATTCAGATCCCGATGCAACAATTAATGTAAATAAGGAAGGTGGGTGAGACATCATCTCCTTCCTTAAATAGAAGGCCAGAAAGGGACAAACCGCATAGGAAGACTGTCGGTCCAATCTGACAGAGATCGCGTTCGACAGAAGACTGCATGGGCAGTCTGACCGACGTCTGCATGCACAGCCTGATAGAGAAACTCATCAACGCAAAGCCTTAAACTCATGACATGATCGCGCCTTCAGCAGGGGAGCCAGTTCTAAGTATATGTAGGCATTTTTTCCATTTTGTTAGTGTCGATGGTTGAGCAGAGCTCCCAATTGTAAAGTTTTAGTAAAAGCCTCTGGTTCTCTGGTTATGTTATGTATTTGAGACTTCTTGTCTAATGAAAGTCAGTTTCCTTTTCATCTCCTTGTAACAACTGTATTAGAACACTCGAGCATGGAAGATCCAATCGAGGACAGTTGTGTTTGTGCGATGTATGTTTGATCACAGTGACACCACTGTCAGTTTTAATCAGTTCCATGTGTTGTTTTCCTTCCAACACTGAATGACCCAGGCATGGACGATCCAGTCGGGCAATTATTATTGAACTATGATGTATGATTGATTTCAGTTCATGATAATTTCATTTAGTTCCCTGTAGCTCTGAGCCAAGAAGATCTTGTCTTTAGAGTTTTCTTCTCCTTTGGCTGCCGAAAGACCATATGTCTACAACAGACCACTTCGTCTTCTTAAACTTCTTCCCCTTACTCACCACTATGCAGCAAATCACTGACTGAAGTTAGATCAAGACCTCACTGCTAGTGTCAACTCTGGAATCCCCAAAAACGCTCTCTGCAAAAGATGAAGCACTGAACTGATCCCTGTCTACGGTGCTACTGGGTCTGCATAATGTCCCCAACTGCTAGCTCTCTTTGAATCATACTGTATCCGATGTGAGCATTTGTATCCTCCTGTGCACTCACCCTGCTACTATCATCTGCGCCTGGATCCCATATAGATGTGTCTAGACACGTGCTATGGTCATCCTGACTAATAAAGAGTGCATCCTCATTAATGCAGGTCGATCCTGGAAGTAAGTGCCCCATCAACCTGTCAGTCTCCCCAATCTACTCAACTAATAGAGTCTCCAAAAGCTACGACTCAATCTCCTCATGTTGATCTGTATGTTCTCCTCCTACATCTGTGGATCTACATGTCCATGATGTGCATCCCTCACGTACGGATCCTCTATGCTACTGCTATCCCCATGTGATGTGTCTGTCGTAGGTGTCTGGAAAGATGACAGATGTGTCACGGTCATCCCAGGGAGCTCGTCATCTCTAGGTGCTAACACGGGTGGATCTCTACTAGTGTCATCCCTCTGTTGAGGTGTAGGGTCATCAATGGTAAGTGATATGTCTGCTGAGACACTGGTGCTATCATCCTATCCATCCCACTGCTCCTCCAATGTGCAAGGGTCACTATCCTCCTCAAGCGTGCAAGAATCGCTAGCCTCTGTACAAAAGTCATTATCACTATCCTCTGTGCAAGAGTCACTATCATCATCAGACTGCTCCAGATCCCCATCATCACTATCATAGCGCACCCCAATAATGTGCTTATGATCTTTACCCCTACACCTATGATCTGGTTCCCAAGGCACCTTGCAACTATAGCAAAGATGTGTGCTCCTAATGAGCGTGGAGTTTCTCTGTTCTTCCCACCATCTAGCATCTTTGGCTCTCTTTTCCTCTACTAATATTGTAACACCCCTTTTACTGCCAAATGGTTTTTGTAGGTGTTACTATGCGGAAAAACACATACACATTCATTGTTGATTACGTGCATTTACGCAGTGAAATACATTTAAGCTCAGAGTACTCATAAGAGTTATTTTAACATAATTATCCATGGCAATTACATTAATCCAACTGCACAACAGAATGCATGATCATTTTAATACACAGAGATACAAAGCATATTGATAAAAGTGTGATAAAGCATAGATAACACTTATCTTGTAACAGTCGTGAAATCCACCAACCAAGTGTAGGCCTTCCACGATCCTCCCAGCCTTAGACCACACTGCTCATCAACTCAACAATGGTTCACCCCCGAGCTGGGACCGAGCTCCACCCCAAGGCAAGGAATCTTAGGTTAGGCTGAGGTTACAGCGAAAACAACACAGAATATCTGGAAAGGTTCTTCCCAAAGATGCCATCTTATGCCCACTACTACCAGACTCTCATTCCCCACATGCCTATTCCGCCCAGGGAGTATACACCTTCACACGCACAGTTCATCGGTGCTAAACTCTCTCTCCGGGTCTCGGCAATAGGCCGGATCAGGAAGTCTCCGAGCCTGAAGCTGGTGCTGGACACTCTCTGGAAGAAACCTCTTCCAACAACATCCACCTCCCTCACCTGGAGAGAGATCCTACACAGGCACAATTACCMCCCCCCCCCCTTGGACAGCGACTCGCGCGCTAACTCATATCTACATGACTACACTATCAACCGAGAATACAAACTCGGACCTCTCGAACAAGCTCTGCAATGGCAACTAGGTCTCCCAGTGTTAATTCCCAAGATTGCTCCAGGGACAATTTTCGCAGGGAACTACCTAGGCTTCCCTCCCGGCCGAATGGCGTTTCCCATCAGCCCTGCCCAGGATAGACTCACGCTCTGGTGTCGGGAATGCGTGACAGACAATCCACGCAAGAGTCAACGCAGGTTCAGACGGTTCAGAAGATGTACGGGGGTGTTTCTGTCGGGGTCAGATCTGTTCCTCCTGGCAGTCCGTGAGTCGAACTGGAGAAAAGAACCCCCAACCCGGCTCATCGCGGCTTTTATTGCGTGGTCAGGGTTGACACTGTCGCCCATGCGACTGCATGCGTTCCGATAACGTGCGTGCTTCCCACCATTTGGAAATCACATGTCCTTTTTGGAATAATATTAAAATATTACTCCCAAGGCTTAAGCCTTCTGGGCTCAACACTTAGCCCCTTTTCTACCTCCAGCCCCTAATTCCTTGCCTACTCTGTGGATGCTCAGTCCCCCTTCACTCATTCATCGTGGTCGGTCTGCACATGGCGGTGTTTATATTTTATTAATCATTCTGTATATATATACGAATACCTCAGCAGGCTCCTGGCCTTCAACACTTAGGCTCCCTGGCCTATCAACACATAAGCCTACCAATTACACAAAACTTGGCTCACCAGCCTATAAAACATAATTACAATTCCTTTCAA
>JZKD02S1921030.1:548482-563897 GCA_000966675.3 Picea glauca | reverse complement strand
TGGTCTCTCCTGGCAAACCCCCCTTTCAGCGATTATGCAACACTTATCCATTTACTATTAATAACAAAAATTACATTCATTGACCTTTTATACAAAGGTCCATCAAATCAAACATTCACACATATCGAGTTTGCCATGGTCTCTTGGCCAATATAGTTATATTTACAAATTGGGGGAAACATGGGTGTTACATGAGTTATAGATAAATGAGTAGAACATAGCCCAATGACTATGGTTGATCCCATAGTCATTGGGCTAAATATAGAAATCTGAGTACTTAAATCTTGCTTGAAAACAAATTTGTTGGAAAGGAAATCGTTGTAATAGAATCATTACTTGATCATCTTCCATCCCATTTAAAAAGAGAGAATATTTTTGAATATTGACCCTCATCCTCATAGAAATATAATTTATAGATCTAAAATTTCCTTTAGTTTAGAGGCATCTCTTCTTGAACCATCACAAAATCAAAGCACATCAACAACAAAGAGAAAATGAGTCAAATATAAAGATATGCCCAATTTTATACCTTTAGAGTGCCTTTGATCTTCTTACCTCCGAGAGAGACTACTAGGACCTTCAACCATTGTAAAAGAAAAAAGGAGAGGTGACAAGGGCATGGCATCCTTATCTGAAGCCTCTTTCCTCTTTCGGGTTTGAAAAAAATGGAGGCTAAGCTGTTGATTAACACTGCAAAGAAAATAAGGAAAAACAACTCATTATCCAATTTACAAAGTGGACAGTAAAACAAATGTGAATCAACATGAGCCTCAGCTACATCCAACTTGCCAAATCATATGCATTTAATAGGTCTAATTTCAACACCATAACTATTGGTTTCCTGATTTTAATTTTATTCATACCTTCTAAACAACTCCTATTGCATCATGAATTTGCCTATCACATAGGGAACCAAACTGCTCATTAGATATTAACTTAGAAAACATCGTTTTAACCATCAAAACCATGATCTTTGTAATTAAAGTTTGGCTACCCCTCACATTAAAGTGACATCATGATAATGCAAAAATAAAATCCATAACTCCTCTAATAACAATATATACTTTAACTAAGTTTTAAGTTTGAAAGCTCCCCACATTGAATTGACATCAAGATAATCCAAAAATAAAATATGCAACTCCTCATGAATTAAATTATAGTGTTTATCCTTTTCCTAAAAGTGAAAAATGATGGATGGACTTTTTATTTTATTTGGGGAAACACAACTTAGGGTGTTTATCCTTTTCTTAAAAATGATGGATGGACTTTTTTTATTTGGGGAAACACCACTTAGAGTTGTTTATTTAGTTTATTTTTATTTTTCTTGTAATAGGGTCATCGATAGTGCACTCGAAGGACATATCTGATCGACCACAATGTGACGTGTCTAACCTCGGTGGACTCGAAGAATTCCCTTCCCCGCCTTTTACTTGAGTATGCATTTACGTATGCGGACCATCATATTTATTATTATTTTAGCAAGAAAGAACAAATGACATGTAATCTTTTTCTTTTTAACTACATTTGAATTTTTTTATTACATGAATTTGTGATTATCAGAATTATGTGGGCCAGGTCCGGGATCAAATCGAACAAAAGACATTTACTAAAAACAAACAGTGAGGAATAATTAAAAATATATTCTAAATGCAAGCAATATACTCTTGTACATGATGGAATATTGTTTACATCTTTGTGGGACAATGAGTTCAAATGGGCAAACATCTTTTCTTGAAAATGGAAGTGTCACATCAATCAATGTTAATATCGCCATCCTCATTCAAAATCAAGTGTCACTTATGTTAGTGTGTATGCATAAGGGACAATAAGATATAAAGCTTGCTTGAAGTTATTTTTAAGGAAAACTTTGTATGGAAATTCAAGAATGTTTTTCATATTTATGGATAATATTTCTAATAAAAAATTTGGTGTAGATTAGTGCATTTAATCTAAAGGGATTAGAAATAGGTACTTGTTGATATGGAATTAGTCAAATGTCCAACAATAATGGTAATAGTTAGTTGAGTTAACCTTTTGGGATTTTTTTCTAAGGAAAATCTAGTGTAATTTTTCCCTTATCCTCCAAATATTTAGATAGAGGATGACTTAATTGTTGGCAATAATAATCATTAGTAACCCCAAAAGACTCGACCCAATTTAACCCTATGAACTATAGCCTCCCCATCAACAACATACCTTAGATGGATAATTAAATCGATTAAACTATCTTTAAAACCTTAAAACTTATCAAAAATTTTATACAATGTATATATCAATAAATATACTTATTAAACATTGCATCATAAGATATCTATATCATAAGATATCTATTGCTTACTTGTCTTAAGAAATTTTATTATGTGCATTAATGTAAGCATTATAATATTTCTCTAAAATTTATTAAAAAAGTGCATGCTTTTATCTTCAAATTATGATCTTTTAAATGAATGGGCATTGTGCCTTCTTTATTCTTAGGTTTTGTCACGATGATGTGCCTTTGTAAGGGGTTATACATGTTAAATTTGGCACATTGCTTAGAGTTGAGATTTAATAAACTATCTAATGTTTTTAAAAATAATTATTAATTTTTTTGCTAGAGTGGGTATAAAAATTTTGAAACATGTTTTAGAGATTTCCATCTAGATGAGAGAAGACGAGAAAAGTGTAAATATCAAAACATTGAGAATTGAACTTGGGGTAGTTGAGTTAAGATCTCATTAAATAATAGTTGAACCACAATTCAATGATTATAAAATCCCAAGTTTCAAGGAGAACATGAGGGTGAGATTTGATCCACTTATGTGTGTGGGTAATGTTGGTTATTTTCTTTTATATATAAGATTTCTTGCAAACATGATTAAAAATAGACCGAGCATATTTATGTAAAAGATACACTTTTATTACAAAGAAGTCATTTGATACAATGTGGTTGATCCCCTTTTATGTCAATGACTAAGTAGTCATGTTACTGTTACAATGTAAATTCCTTATTTAAATATTATCTAACTATTATTTTATTAGTCACTTATATAAACACAATTTTATTACATCAAATAAACCTTATATTCCAAGAGTGCTACATGTGCCTCACATGTTTGTCTACTACTTCTAGATACTTCAATGACTACATTAAGACACTAGAACAATCTAAAAACATTGCAACTTAACAAGATTTAAACTTTGACTAAGAATGTAAAACTGTTCACTACCCACCCCTAATCTCAACCCCATTGGACAACCTAAAAAGTTATATCTACCTAACTAATTTACAGTGGCAAGAAAGTCATTACTTAAATTAACAATAAATCCACAAAATACATAGCTATAAACACAATATAATCTTAAGGTAATCTAAAAAAAACACAAATACATTTAATTCAAAAAGCATATCTTATACATTAATTAACATATTGTATAATTACACATAAATACTTTTATCTTTCAATTAATCACAAACACAATATTCCATAACCTAATATAAACACCCAAAATACACTTCCACAAAAAAAAACACAACACCATAAAATAGTGCTACATAACACATTCACATTGCAATTTTAATGAATATCAACTACCATTGTACTTGTCTATGTTCATCATGTCTATATCTTAACCTTGACTTGGCCCTCATCCCATTCCATCCCTTTTGGCTTTGTCTTTTACCTATCCATAATTTATTTTCACATTTTTCGTTAGTACTCACAATTCCATGATTTCTTTTCACATTGTACATGAGTACTCATAATTCCAATCCACTGAAGAAATATTACATGCCAATTTGGAATATAACATCACCTTTAGACAAAGAATACTTTCTTAGCACGACATACATGTGAAGTGTTTTCCATGTTTGAGTGGAGTAGAAATCGCCCAAAGAATACTTTCTTAGCACGACTTGTCAAGTCTTTTCCATGTTTGAGTGGAGTAGAAATCGTTTTGATCGATTGAGAATTTGAAAAGAATAATATTGTTACATACCACATAATTTTTATCCTGTGGGAATGTCTCATGAGTTAAATTTCTATCTTGTGGTGGGGAATGTCTCATGAGTTATTGGTAGAGTTTTTTTTTGCTCTTGTATAAGAGAGTTGTAAAGTTGATCTTTATGTTGGGTATTTGTATTGTATTAATGTAGAATTGAAATTTATAACTTCTCGAAAATTAATCACAAACATTTACACATAAAAAAAAGAAAAAATTTCAAAATCATAACAATGTGTTGTATCAATTATAAATTTATAAAATTTTCAAACTCAATTTTAAATACCCACCAAAAAAAACTAATGAACAACAATGTTCAAAAAGCTCATGTGTGATATTCTTGACACTATTGTCTAGAACCATTCAAAAGGAGAATATCAAGTGTTCAATTACCTTGCCACAATAGAGTAATTATTTGATCAAAGTTACTTAAAGCTTAAACTTTGATGGAGGAGCCTCTACACTAATTAAGTTAAATTAAAGCAAAGAGTATGTACAACAAATGGAGTGAGTGAGAGATGAGGCAAACTCATTTGAGGGTGGTGAGAGTCCAGAAAATTTCAAAGTTGTGTTGATATATAAAGTTGAGAAGAGGTAAGAGTCTATCTCAGAGATTAGAAGTTGAAGTGACATCATAAGAACATTGGACATAAAAGTTTAAATGGAATCTAGACATGTAATATTGGACATTAGGACAAAAAGGAGAAATACTCACATCAATTCAATAAAGGACGTTGCAAGGTGTGACCTTTTGATGAGCATTATTGGAGGTCACGAGTGAGATGGATCTAACACAAGTAATACCTTTGAAGAAAAGTTATTGAGTGGTGAGCAAATAGTCACATTAGAGGTCAAGGCTTGAAGAGAGTTTTAGAGTGTGTAAGAGAATTACAAGGTGGTTAGAGTATACGTGGTATTGTGTGGGAGAAGTGAAGTCGGAAATGAGATATTGAAGGTCATGATATCAAGGAAAATATTTAGAAAGTGAATAGGATAAAGGTCATGAGGTATGATGACTTATCAAATTTCATAGGGTTGGAAGGAAGGTAGCGAATAATTTTTTTATGAAAAGGAGATTGAGTTTGAGATAAAGGAATCTTGGTTCATCACAGGAAAACAAGAGTGGTTGAAGGAATCATGAAGAAAAGGGAAATAAAGAAAGTGAGTGAAGATTGATGCCCTATATCATGGGAAACATCTTAACCAATGGAATGAGTATGGAGTCCAAGAATGAAATCTTGCTAAGGAAGTGTAGTGGAAGATTACGAAGATGATAGGAAGTCACCACATGCACCAATTAGTGCATAGAAATTTTGGCGGTTAAGGAATTTAGAACATTTGTTTGAAAATAAGATGGAAGACCAAGCATTGAGAAGTGGTTCCAACAATTACATGAGTATAGGAATAAATAGATTAAAGACCCATTTGAAAGAGGCTCAATCACTAAGGTTTTGAAGACTAGTTAGGGCATTAGAAATTGTAAATAATGCTGCCTAGGCACAAAGCTATGTACCTTCTTTATGAATTATAAATAAATGAGTAGAACATAGTTACATACATGTGTGTTAGACCTATGATCTTAGAATCGCTAGTCATGTGTGCATGTGCATTGCCAATATCAATCATAATGGATTGTAGGGTGTCGACATGGGGCCTTCACTTAATGAACTTGGACATAGCTCGCACGTTCATGGGAGAAGGGTTTTCTGATAAACCCTAATAGAGAAGACCCTCACAGGTCAGGTACAGGGTGTCCCGTGAGATCCCCGCAGGTTGTCATGGTTTCGTCATGCAGGGCCCCACGAGATGACCAACTCTGTCCAACGAGACTGAGGTAAAGTTTAATGAAGATGCTATTCTTTTTTTGTTGAAGATGAATATGATGTATTGGTTTGTGATGGTATGCACCAAGTTGTTCACATGTTGAAAGATATGCTCTTATATGGTTGAGGCTTGTATATTGGATGTTATGGCACATGCTTGAGGCATGTCTTGGAGGTCTTTGATACATGGATTGATGCATATGTTTTAGGTATATACATTGGCTTATTGTGGTATATCCATTGAGGCATATCTTGAGGGTTATGATACATGGTTTATGGCATATCTCTTGGTACATGGTCTATGGTATATATTTTGGTACATGGTTGAAGCATATCATGAATGATATGGAATATTCTTAAGGAATACCTTTGGTACATGGATTATGGATGTTATGGTACATGATTGAGTGACATATGTTGGTAGTATTGAACATATGATTGAGATATGTTCTTGGTGATCTCAGAATATGATTTATGTGAATGGATCTGGCTTTGTTGATGACGAGGTATCAATATCAGTGACATTATATCAATAACAATGATAGTGATAGAGACAGTTACAATGACAAGTTGATGATGATGTATTAGTATCAATGATAGTTACAGTGACAGGTTGATTATCAATGACGGTGACAGAGACATTGATAGTGAAAGGTTGATTATCAGTGACAATGATAGGTTGATTATCAATGACAATTTCAGTGACATGTTGAGTCTCCATTTATATTTCATGGAGGATGGAAGGGGAAAGGAAAGGGGGTTGGAGCCTCCTTCCAGTTGGAGTCAGAGAATCTAGGGATTTGTAGCTTCCTTCAGGTTGGAGCCTATAAATTAGGGGGTTGGAGCCTCCTTATAGTTGGTGCTGAAGAATCTTGGAAGTTGGTGCTTCCTCTGAATGTAATTCTTGACATGATATAAGAAAATCATTCTATGGTTTTCTCCCATTTGGGTTTCCACATAAAAATCTCTTGTGMATTGTGTATGATGTTATGCATTGTTGAATGGTACTATTTATGGTTATATGTTCATGACATGTTAAATGCAATCATAAGTGAATGGAATTGTTGATAAGTTAATGTTTACATGTTCTGGTTAAAAGTGATAAAAAGTGCTCAATATGGATTCACCCACCCTCTCAGTATTGGTGAATATTCCAACAATTGGTATCAGAGCAGGTTCCTTCAGAATCAGTCTAACCACTGGAAGGTAGATTATGGAGTGCACATATAATGGAACGCTAGTATTTGATGGTAAGAGATATGCCTTATGGAGCCTCGAGATGAAAGTATTTTTATAGACACACATATTTGACGTTTGGAAATCAGTTTTTATAGTATACATTTCTTCAAAGAAACCTATGAATACTACAACCAAGAAGGAATTAAAAAGGAACAACAAAATAGCAATGGATTCCATACTAGATGGATCACTTAATTTGGTAAAAGTCAAAGTGGGAAAATGTTGATCAACCAAAGAGATTTGGATAAGCTACATAATCTCTACTATAAGGAATCTCCTCTTATCATAGAGCCAAAATATATTGATCAATATAAATAAGATGTTGATATAGAACAAGAAGAACGAATCTCATCATGTTAGATAGATTCAAAAGAAGAAGAAGGTGAAGTAGATCTTGAAGCAAAACTAATAAATGCCTTAAGTGAGGTAAAAAGAGAAAGGAAGAAAAACAACTCTCTAAAGGAAGAATTGATCAAGCTAAAGGACGGTTCTCATAATATAAATAAAAACTTTGAAGAAGTATAGAATATTATTATAAATCTAAAGAATCAATTGGAAGAAGCCAAAGTGATTGAAGAAGCACTCAAAAATCAGTTGGAAGAAAAACAATATTTGGAAGCCGAAATAGTATCACTAAGAAAGAAAGCAGAGAAGAGATAATTTTTTTGACAAGTCATATTAAGGAAAGATATGAGGAATTAAACAAGCTTGAAGTAGAATTCAATCAACAAGAATGAAAACTTGAAGAAGAAATCATCTCCTTGAAAACCAAACTTGAAGAAGCCAAGAGAACGAAATAAATAATGAAGATCCAGATGATGAAGAAAGAATAAGATTGTGAGATGATTGAAGAAGAAGTCGTCACATGAAGGGTTGAAGTTGTCAAACTCAACAAGAACATTGAAGAGAGAGGAAGCTCCACACTGCCAGTGAATAAAGTTGAAGAGAGATGTTATAGTTTACTGGAAAGAAAGAATGAAGAAAATGCTAAGAGTTATGTGTAAGTCATCAAAGGCCCTATCAAGAAGGAAGAATGAAACCCCTCAAATGAGAACATTCCAAAAATGGAGAAGACTAAAGAAGAAGATTATAGAAGAGATGGATATCCAAGAATACCTTCTACCTCCAAGAATCAAAGAATCTTTAATAATTGTGAAGGAAACTACATAAGAGAAGACCGTAATCAACTAAGGCATGAATTCAAAAGGACTATATCACAAAGAAGAATATTCACTCCCAGGTATCAAAGTTTCTTTTTCTGGTTGTTGTTTTACTTGTAATAAATTTGGACACAAAGTTGTATATTATAGAGCTTATGGAAGAAATGTTCAAGCAAGAAATGTTTATGTGGCTCCATACTGTTGGATCACTGAGAGGGGGGGTGAATTAGTAATAGCATAATTATAATCCTTTTTCTCCAAATAATCCAAGTTTTACATCAATGTAGAATTGTTATCCAATAATGAGCAATAAGAAATGAACAATCACACACATACACAGTACACCAGTGGTTTATGTGGAAACCCAAATCGGGAGAAAACCACGTAATGCTTTATATTATATGTCTTGAAGATTTACATTCATTGGAAGCACCAAATTCCTTTATTTTCTAGCTGCAACTGGAAGGAGGCTCCAACCCCCTAGTTTCTCAAGCTACAACCCGAGGGAAGCTCCAACTCCCCAATTCTCTGGCTACAATCAGAAGGACGCTACAACCCCCTATGTTCTACGGCTACAACCACCTGTCCTTGCCCCATCCAACCACCCTGAAGTAGAAGTAGAATGATGGAACCACTATCACACTATCACTGTGAGATATACCGCTACAAACATGTACCAATAAACCTGAACCATTTATCAACCATGCATCAACCTGTACCTCAACTTTTAATCAACATGTACCATAAACAAGTGCATCAACCATGCACCAACCTGTACCAAACAATCTGTTATCAACCTGTACCATAAATAAGTGCAACCAACCATGTGCCAAGTATGTACCAATCATGTGTCAAGTACTCATAAACTGTGAATCATCAATATGTACCAACATCATCAACTATACACCTCATGTATGTGCCAACTCATCAACTACTTGCCTCAACCATGTACCCAACTTGTACCTCAACCAAAATACCTCATCAATTTCATCATCCAAATATGATTTGTAACTCTATAATAGACCTGATTTATATTATAACATACCTGCAAACCTTCCTTAACTTTAACAACAAGAGACTAACATTTTCATCAAACATTTCTTTAGTCTCACAAGACTAGTTTTGGATTAGTCAACAACCCTAACTTGAAATAATCATAACTTTGTAATTGTAATGAATAAATCTCTAAAACTGATACACAATGTTAGTCAATGTGTTTTATGAAATTCTTGTAGGTGTCACTACTTGGAACCTCTTATAAAGGAGTTATGGAAAAAATGACACACCTTGTTGAATTATGGATTATTCTAGAGAGCGACCTTGTAGAGCGTGCCCCACACAGAATATTTTTTGAATTGATCTGAAACTGTTACATAGAATACTAAAGACTGTACTCTAACCAACACATTTTGTCTTACTAAATTTGGATATGTTATGAAGAATTTATGACGTTTTTACCCGAAACACCTATTTTTGACTAGTTTCAGGACTAGCAACAAACCCTATTTTCCACAGAGTGTGACTCAAAAAATACAAAGAGCCACAAGATGAATTTTTTACCATAGATACTTGGATATGTTTCCTCAATAGAATAACAATTTCACTGTCTGAATTATCCTAGAAATTTTTTTATTGCAAAAATGGTGAGATGACCTGAAAAAAACATACCTTAGAAAGCATCATCAAAAAAATTTATCCTTCCTTGAATTCCAGCCTTCTTTTCTTCACTTTCCTCATAAATTCGGATTAGATATATTTTGGTTACCTCAGACAACTATAGGTATTCAATATGCTCAAGTGTGGCTTAAATGAGAGAGCCTTTCCTCTTATTTATACTCTCCAAGTAGCTTCCTTAAAAACATCTTCTAGGTCACTTTGCCCACTTTCCTTATTTTAGGGTTTACCCACTTCTAATTTCTCCATTAAATTGATTATGAATTAATTTATTTTGTATTCACTTTGAATTATAGTACACTCATCACTTCACTTCATTATTTACCTTTTAAAATCTCTTAAACCACTTTGACTACTTTGACCTTTTGGTGCTTCTAGATGACATATGAGGGTCATTCAACTTTGTAAGGCCATAACTCTCAAACCGTGAGGAGTTATGTGACGTTCCACATACCACCAGAAATGGAATGACATGTACTATCCATATAGAATAGTATTACCTAAAAATATATCAAAACTCATACCATTATCCATCAAACAAACTTGGGTCCATTACCCAAACCCTGGTTTTCCAACTTCTCATGGACATAACTCTCTAACCGTGATGAGTTATGCGACGTTCCACATACCACCAGAAATGGCACCACAAGAAATATCCATCTAGGATAGTTTCACTACAAATTCACTAGCATTCATCTCATNATTGTGTATGATGTTATGCATTGTTGAATGGTACTATTTATGGTTATATGTTCATGACATGTTAAATGCAATCATAAGTGAATGGAATTGTTGATAAGTTAATGTTTACATGTTCTGGTTAAAAGTGATAAAAAGTGCTCAATATGGATTCACCCACCCTCTCAGTATTGGTGAATATTCCAACAATTGGTATCAGAGCAGGTTCCTTCAGAATCAGTCTAACCACTGGAAGGTAGATTATGGAGTGCACATATAATGGAACGCTAGTATTTGATGGTAAGAGATATGCCTTATGGAGCCTCGAGATGAAAGTATTTTTATAGACACACATATTTGACGTTTGGAAATCAGTTTTTATAGTATACATTTCTTCAAAGAAACCTATGAATACTACAACCAAGAAGGAATTAAAAAGGAACAACAAAATAGCAATGGATTCCATACTAGATGGATCACTTAATTTGGTAAAAGTCAAAGTGGGAAAATGTTGATCAACCAAAGAGATTTGGATAAGCTACATAATCTCTACTATAAGGAATCTCCTCTTATCATAGAGCCAAAATATATTGATCAATATAAATAAGATGTTGATATAGAACAAGAAGAACGAATCTCATCATGTTAGATAGATTCAAAAGAAGAAGAAGGTGAAGTAGATCTTGAAGCAAAACTAATAAATGCCTTAAGTGAGGTAAAAAGAGAAAGGAAGAAAAACAACTCTCTAAAGGAAGAATTGATCAAGCTAAAGGACGGTTCTCATAATATAAATAAAAACTTTGAAGAAGTATAGAATATTATTATAAATCTAAAGAATCAATTGGAAGAAGCCAAAGTGATTGAAGAAGCACTCAAAAATCAGTTGGAAGAAAAACAATATTTGGAAGCCGAAATAGTATCACTAAGAAAGAAAGCAGAGAAGAGATAATTTTTTTGACAAGTCATATTAAGGAAAGATATGAGGAATTAAACAAGCTTGAAGTAGAATTCAATCAACAAGAATGAAAACTTGAAGAAGAAATCATCTCCTTGAAAACCAAACTTGAAGAAGCCAAGAGAACGAAATAAATAATGAAGATCCAGATGATGAAGAAAGAATAAGATTGTGAGATGATTGAAGAAGAAGTCGTCACATGAAGGGTTGAAGTTGTCAAACTCAACAAGAACATTGAAGAGAGAGGAAGCTCCACACTGCCAGTGAATAAAGTTGAAGAGAGATGTTATAGTTTACTGGAAAGAAAGAATGAAGAAAATGCTAAGAGTTATGTGTAAGTCATCAAAGGCCCTATCAAGAAGGAAGAATGAAACCCCTCAAATGAGAACATTCCAAAAATGGAGAAGACTAAAGAAGAAGATTATAGAAGAGATGGATATCCAAGAATACCTTCTACCTCCAAGAATCAAAGAATCTTTAATAATTGTGAAGGAAACTACATAAGAGAAGACCGTAATCAACTAAGGCATGAATTCAAAAGGACTATATCACAAAGAAGAATATTCACTCCCAGGTATCAAAGTTTCTTTTTCTGGTTGTTGTTTTACTTGTAATAAATTTGGACACAAAGTTGTATATTATAGAGCTTATGGAAGAAATGTTCAAGCAAGAAATGTTTATGTGGCTCCATACTGTTGGATCACTGAGAGGGGGGGTGAATTAGTAATAGCATAATTATAATCCTTTTTCTCCAAATAATCCAAGTTTTACATCAATGTAGAATTGTTATCCAATAATGAGCAATAAGAAATGAACAATCACACACATACACAGTACACCAGTGGTTTATGTGGAAACCCAAATCGGGAGAAAACCACGTAATGCTTTATATTATATGTCTTGAAGATTTACATTCATTGGAAGCACCAAATTCCTTTATTTTCTAGCTGCAACTGGAAGGAGGCTCCAACCCCCTAGTTTCTCAAGCTACAACCCGAGGGAAGCTCCAACTCCCCAATTCTCTGGCTACAATCAGAAGGACGCTACAACCCCCTATGTTCTACGGCTACAACCACCTGTCCTTGCCCCATCCAACCACCCTGAAGTAGAAGTAGAATGATGGAACCACTATCACACTATCACTGTGAGATATACCGCTACAAACATGTACCAATAAACCTGAACCATTTATCAACCATGCATCAACCTGTACCTCAACTTTTAATCAACATGTACCATAAACAAGTGCATCAACCATGCACCAACCTGTACCAAACAATCTGTTATCAACCTGTACCATAAATAAGTGCAACCAACCATGTGCCAAGTATGTACCAATCATGTGTCAAGTACTCATAAACTGTGAATCATCAATATGTACCAACATCATCAACTATACACCTCATGTATGTGCCAACTCATCAACTACTTGCCTCAACCATGTACCCAACTTGTACCTCAACCAAAATACCTCATCAATTTCATCATCCAAATATGATTTGTAACTCTGTAATAGACCTGGTTTATATTATAACATACCTGCAAAACTTCCTTAACTTTAACAATAAGAGACTAACATTTTTATCAAACGTTTCTTTAGTCTCACAAGACTAGTTTTGGATTAGTCAACAACCCTAACTTGAAATAATCATAACTTTGTAACTGTAATGAATAAAGATCTAAAACTGATACACAATGTTATTCAGTGTGTTTTATGAAATTCCTGTAGGTGTCACTACTTGGAACCTCTCATAAAAGGATTTATGGAGAAAATGACACACCTTGTTGAATTCTGGATTATTCTAGAGAGCGACCTTGTAGAGCGTGCCCCACATAGAATATTTTTTGAATTGATATGAAACTATTACATAGAATACTACAGAATGTACTCTAACCAAAACAATTTTTCTTACTAAATTTGGATCTGTTATGAAGAAGTTATGACATTTTTACCCGAAACACATATTTTGACTAGTTTCAGGACTAGCAACAAACCCTATTTTCCACGGAGTGTGACTCCAAAAATACAATTAGACACAAGATGAATTTTTTACCATAGATACTTGGATATGTTTCCTCAATAGAATAACAATTTCACAGTCTGAATTATCCTAGAAAAATTTTTATTGCAAAAATGGTGAGATGACCTGAAAAAAACATACCTTAGAAAGCATCATCAAAAGAATTTATCCTTCCTTGAATTCTGGCCTTCTTTTCTTCAATTTCCTCAGAAATTTGGATTAGATATCTTTTGGTTACCTCAGACACCTATAGGTATTCAATATGCTCAAGTGTGGCTTAAATGAGAGAGCCTTTCCTCTTATTTATACTCTCCAAGTAGCTTGCTTAAAAACATCTTCTAGGTCACTTTGCCCACTTTCCTTATTTTAGGGTTTACCCACTTCTAATTTCTCCATTAAATTGATTATTGAATTAATTTATTTTGTATTCACTTTGAATTATAGTACACTCATCACTTCACTTTATTATTTACCTTTTAAAATCTCTTAAACCACTTTGACTACTTTGACCTTTTGGTGCTTCTAGACGACATATGAGGGTCATTCAACTTTGTAAGGCCATAACTCTCAAACCGTGAGGAGTTATGTGATGTTCCACATACCACCAAAAATGGAATGACATGTACTATCCATATAGAATAGTATTACCTAAAAATATATCAAAACTCATACCATTATCCATCAAACAAACTTGGGTCCATTACCCAAACCCGGGTTCTCCAACTTCTCATGGTCATAACTCTCTAACCGTGATGAGTTATGCGACGTTCCACATACCACCAGAAATGGCACCACAAGAAATATCCATCTAGGATAGTTTCACTACAAATTCACTAGCATTCATCTCATTATTCCACAAATACGCATGGGTTCTCTAACCATACTTCTAGGATAACTCAATCTGCAAAGCGTCTTTCCATGAGGGCTTTCACCATAAGGGGATCACTTTGGAGTTCATCCATTTCTATTTATTATCAACCATGATAAGAAAATAATGAGTCATATTTATATCAAAAAATCTTGGGTCCATTACCCAACCTTTGTGCTACGAGGCTTTCTTCAAAAGTTGACATCAATGACAACCAACCTTAATCAACAATCTCCCCCTTTGGCATTGATGGCAACACTTTGATGCAATACTAAAATCATATCACTCATGCTCTCCCTAAAACCATTCCTCTGTCCTCTGCCTCTGGCCTATGCATCTGATAAATCTCTCCCCCTTTGTCATCAATGGAAAATGTATCTTTCCATCCGGGGTTTCTCCCCTTGACTAAACTGTCCTCTTATGGTGCTTCCTCGTGTAAATGTAAGACATATAATATAAGCATTCAAAAAGCATTCATTTTGGAGTAGAAATAAATCCAAGTCTCTGGCGAATATATTCAAAGGATTCCCATGGAAGTGGTTTTGTGAAGATGTCTACCACTTGTTCTTTTGTGCCCACATACTCAATTCTGATGTTCTTTTCTGCAACCTTCTCCCATAGAAAGTGACACTTTATTGGAATGTGCTTCGTCTTGGAGTGCATCATCAAGTTTTTTGAGATACTGATGGTGCTTGTATTATCACAATAGATTGGAATGGGCTCATCATACTCAACCTGTATATCTGTCAGAGTTTGTTTCATCCAAAGAACCTGTGTACAACATGATGTTGTTGTAATATACTCTGGCTCGACTGTAGATAAAGATACTGATGATTGTTTCTTGCTTAGCCATGATACTAAAAAATCACCCAAGTAGAACGCTGCTCCATTGGTGCTTCGATGGTCATCAATACAACCTGCCCAATCTGCATCTGTGTAGGCAATAAGTGATATATCCTTTCCTTTTGGATACCATAATCCAAACTCTTATGTTCCTTTGAGATATCTGAAAATCC
>JZKD02S1921030.1:538227-548472 GCA_000966675.3 Picea glauca | reverse complement strand
CTTCTTCTATTTGAACCTTCAATCTTGTGATCATTTGTTCTAGTTCTCGAGTGTTCTTTTTCTTGTCTAGTTCTGCTTGTAGTTTCTTGTTTTTCTTCTTTTCTCTTCTGATAACATCTATGGCACACATTAATTCTTCCCAATAGTCAACTTCTGCCTCTTCAATTTCGTCTTCAACTTCTTCATATCCTTCTTCGACTTCTTCATATTCTTCTTCGGAGTCTTGTTTGTTAGAATCTTTTACTGTCATGAATATAACTCTTCCTGTCTCACTGTCACTGATTTCATTTTCATATGATGACAAGATGTCTTCTTTGATGCATAAGCTTTTCTTGAAATATTTATTTGTAGTTCTTTTGCCTTTATATGTGTGTTTGACTTTTGAGTAACCTTCACCATTTCTCTTTTTCTTATGAGGAAATTTGTTAGCAAAATGACCAATACCATCACAATTAAAACAAATTAAAGGAAGATTACCTCTATACCTACCATTGGTTCCCTTGTTCATTCTTTTGACGAAGTTGGCCACTTCTTCATCATCTTCCGAGACGTCGTTGCTGCTACTATATTCTTCTTGTTCCTTTTTCTTTTTCTTTGATCTTTTGGATGCTTTGAAGGCTGCTTTACTTCTGGATTTTCCTATTCAGTTCTCATTTCACATGATGTGAAGATTCCATGCAGTTCGTCCATGCTTATTGAGTTTATATCCGATCTTTCTTCTAGTGATGATATCTTAGGGTTGAATCTCATAGCAAGATATCTTAGTACCTTTTGAATTGAGCGTATCCCCTTCAAGAGGTATGCAACGACCAAGGCGTATTCAAAATCTTTGGGCACACTATCTCGATTGATTGCACCGCTCAGTGGTGGTAGATAGGTGGGTAGTATACTCAGGATTAACTTAGCATTCACAAGATCATCCCTATGCTTAGTTCGCTTTTCATCTACTGGCTGGGATGGGCCAGCTCAAGCAGTGGATGGCGAGGCCGACAGTCCTCTCGTCGAAGATGCTTGTACACCTATAGACACTCCTCTCTCTAACATGACTCTTTTAGTCATCAAGTCGAGGAGAACTTCCGTTACTGTTTCTTCAACTATGGTGAGCTCGTTGAACATATGCAATCGGGATTAAAATTATCGGGGTCACGATGAACTTAGATACAACACTAGAACAAACAAAAATAGCACAATGATCACTGCATACAATTCACTTAGTATGTGGGCTCAAACTCTTAGTTAGAAAAAGTGTTCTTCGTGCATGGCACGACGGGAAAAGTAGGAAACTCGACAACGATTCGCTTGTAATGGGTGTAAAGCCTCATTAACTCTTGTTATGTCTGTTATGGTGCGGTCCAATGGTCTAGTGTCAAGCTGTAAATGATTTTCGACCCATTCGTAGCAGGAGTCGAACGGATATATTGGCCCCAATGACTATATTTCTTTGCCCTAGCGAAGTACCATGTGTCGATGTTTTGATATCCCGATAAAGTTCTAATTCTGCAAATTTTCTTTCTGTGAAGTTCCCTCTGGAATATTATGTAACTTTTCAAACTTATCCCTCTTCTTATTTAGCTTTCTAGCCTTCTTTCCAGGAGCTTCAGCTCGATATGTCTTTTTCAATTCTGATTCTTATCTTCTTTTAACATAGTTACTACGCGTTGTTGAGATTCTTTCCTAGGATTCATGATTAACACCTCTTCTTTATCTGAGATAGGTACTTCAGTCTCTTGTGAGTCTTATAATCTTCTTGCAGCTTTGACATATGGGTCTCTAGTGTTAAGTAGATTTGACCTACTCTCCAGTTCTTCAATCAAGTATGCGATCCTACTAGTTATGAAATATTTTAACTCTTGTTTCTAACTCTTGTTTCTTCTACTTCAAAAATTCTTCTTCTTCCTTTCGTCTGGCTTGAGCTCTGTCAATCCAAGGTTTTCCTATTAACATGGTAAACATGGAGCTATCCTCAACAAATTGAATAATCTCAAAATCTTCCTCTTTCGAAGTTCCATTGATGGTCATAGGTATTTGAGCGAGCCTTCCACACAGGTTTACGAATTTTTCTCTGAATAACCCTAGTCCTCCTAATGAAGGATTCATAGCAGGCCTTCCTATAGCTTCCCAAGTTCTCTCTGTCCTGATATTCACCTGCGTTTCTTCATCTAGAACACAGTCAATGTCAAAGTCTCTTATTTTTTCTTCAAGGCATTCAAGGTTTCTAATATGTCGATGGTTATTCAAGGTTTCTCTCATCTGTAGCAATATTTTCTCTCATTCTTACTGGGGTTCTTCTATAGCCTCTGGAGATTCCTTAGGGTTTTATTGATTCATATTCATTCCTTTAATCTTAGCAATCATTTTGGGGCAATCCAACACTTCATGGTCCATAGCTTTGCAACAAAGACAACTAGGTCTTCTCCCAGGGCATTCTTTAGCAAGATGTCTCGATTTTCTGCAACTGTAACAGAGGGTTAATCCTCTCTTTCTTTTAAATGATCCCTAGACTCTTCTATACTGCGCACTAGGATCATAGGAGCTAACTTGCAATAAATTCTTTCTGGGATCCTGCATCCATTCGTTAGTCCAAACTTTATTTCTATGCATAGGTATAACATGTCGTTCACTATTCTTATCATATTTACTCATATCAAATCTTCTTTCATCTATTAATACCCTAGTTTTCAAGCTAGGACTGATCCTATCAATCATACCTAGATTCATACTCTAGAAACCAAAATTTCCACTTATCTTACTTCTACACAGCACAAAGCTTCCAGATCTAAAATTTTTAACTATTCTTACCTTTATCAGAGCACAAAGCTTGCAGATCTTACCTCTTCTAATTAGAAATTCTCACTTTTACCTTTCTTAGACCACAAAGCTTTCAGATCTTGCTTCTTTCCTTCAGATCCGACCTCCTTTCTTCAGATCGGGTTTCCTTCTTTAGCACAGAGCTTTATAAATCAAGTAGAATACTGTGCACTAGGGAACATATCTATGCACAGAGATTTCACAATCTCAAGTTGAATCTTTGCATAAATCTTCTTCTTTCTTAGTTCCCAACAATCACGGTTTTAGGTCCCGGCAATGGAACCATTTGTTGGCACAAGGGGTAGACCCAGGGTTCAACGCTACAACAACACACCAACAAAGCCCTAACTACCGACCCTTTCGGAAACACCTGCGAAGCAGATGAAGTCTCACCCGAGGTAGAGGCAGGGGTGGTTGCAAGACTCAGGTGTTTGCAACCTTAGTTCGGACAAAGATCTGTGATTGTACTACTTAATAAATCACTTAGCACCATCAGTTCCTCAACATATACTCATTAATCACTTCGTTGATAAAGCAGGGCTTCACAACATGCACACTGTTATAACATATTTAAGCACTTAGCATCAATAGATAGGTCATATCTAGAAGATCAATCACTAAGCACATTCATATGGATCAGATCTAATATTGTTACATATCATTAGCACTAAGCATAAGTAGATCTATCTAATCATCTTAAAGAACTTAGTAAAAGAAGACATAAACACATTAAGACAAGCACAAAGCAAGGCAACACAACGTTTACGTGGTTCACCCCCACCCTGGGGATACGTCCACCAACTCTTCTTCTTTATTGTCTTTATTCAATTGGTTACAAGCACAAAGCCATCAAAACCCTTACTCTGCACAAGACAAAATATCTGCGCAGCTCGCTAGATCCTTCTTCCTTGCGTTACAATACTAAGCCCTCCACAATCTGCTACAAGGACCTTCACTTAGCTCTGCAAGTCTCTTACAATCATGCACAAAGCACTTACAGACTCTACTCACACATAGCATACATTCACATCACATAGATGCACTATTTGACTACTTCTTACATTGCCTAGCCTTCTATTTATACATACAAAATAGGCCTAAACATGGGTAAACCCATGGGACGACATCCCCTTCCTATTACATATTCCCCCAAACCCTAAAAGGATCCAAAAGTGGGCCGAGATCCCATGATATTCGCTTCATCTTGCGCTCCTCCTTCGACAGGTCGTCGAAGTCCCAAAATAGGTCACTATGACCAAGAATCTCCCAAAACTTGGTCAAGGGCCAACAGGCCCCCAACACTCACCTGTGACTTGTCCCGAGTCACTTTGATCTGACCAGTTCTACTTCAAAGGCCTCGATCTTCGCTTGAACTACTTTGACTTGCTGTTGTGCTATGACCTCTTGCTTGGTGAATTCTTGGATCACTATGTCGTTCACTAGCCCTTCTAAGCATTGTTCTGCTGCAATGACAACCTGTTCTAGCTTTGCTCCTCGACTTTCAACATCTGTGAATAAATGGCACACTTTATCTTGTACTAGTTGGAGCTGTTGAGTAACTTCCATCACTCTGCTTTGAATTGTATGGATCTGTTGTTGGGTGGTTCGTTTCTCTTGAGACCGCTTCATTCTTTCTATGGCTAACAGGGCTTTCAGTTGTGCTTGTAGTGCGTCTGCGTGTTGTTTTTCTTCCTTGAGATGCAACTCCAATGCCCGTAACTATGCATTTTCGGTGAGGTTCTCGTATGTCTGGGCCCTCCGGTTACTTAGCTGCTTTCACTCTAAGGAAATATCTTTTAGTCTGTCAACTGTGCTGCAGGCAGTTGCTTCCCTTAGGTCTCTTACATCCCGAGGGGTCTTAGGCATAGTGCAGAGTTCCAAGTCTGATATGCATTGCTATAATTGTTGAATTACGTCTTCTAGTTGTGCCACCTGCTGTGGAACTTGTTCTTCAACCTTTACTTCGACAACTGTCACAAAGCGAAGTGCTCTGTGAATCATTTCTTTTACTTTGAGTTGATCGATGAGAAACTATTCCTCGCTTTTCTATAATTTTTCTTTTTCTTCATCCCACTTCGCTTGTAGAGCAATCTTTTCCCATTCTATAGCACTGCATTGCTCCTTATGGTCTTTCTATACTTGCGCTAAATCCTGGGTGGTTTATGCTGTCTCTTCCTGAGTTCATCGAAGGCGAGCTTCGACTGTATCAATGATGCAGTGTAGTTGAGCTGGCTCATCACCTAGATCTGTTGTTCCTGCTGATAGAGGCGTAGTAGAAACTACGCGGCTAGACTGTAATGCCTGCTGCACCCCTTGGAGCTCGTCCTTAATCCGATTGAACACCTCCTCCTTCTTAGCTTCTTACTTCTCTGCTATCTCCAGTGAAGCATCGTTCAATGATGTGATGATGAAGTTGAAGTTGTTTGAGGTGAGGGTAGTCTCAAATTTGGTCCTGGTTGCTTTCACTTTCTTCCGGGATGAGGGTTTTGGTGGGGAAACCTTCTTTTTCATGGGGTCCTCCTCGTCTCTAGGCGGTGTAACCTCACCTTTCTTTTGTTCAAATTTTTCGCCATCTATCTCTCTACCATATCCTCCTTGCTTTGCTGAGATGGAAGCAATATTCATGGATGAACTGTCTAAATCATGGACCTCTTCAGTGTTCTTTATATTTCTAGGTCCGGTTGTATTCAACACAGTTTCTGGACTGTCTATATCGGACATCTCTGCAAGGTCTGCTAAAATGAGGAGGTCCACCAAGCATTCCTTGGTAATTTCTTCCAAGTCATCCTCTGTCAGCTTGTAGTATGATTGTAGCTGTTGTTTATGTCCATCTGCGTGCACTATGATGTAAATAAAATGGTGGTCCGCGTTGAATTTCATTAAGGGACGAAACCTGTGGAGGGTATTTGGGTTCATACAAGGCGTGGACTGGATGGCTACCTTCAACTGGTTGCAATACGTATGGAACATGGAGTTTGAATGCCACTGTTTATTCATGTCGTTCGAGTACCACAATGTACTGAACTTTTCGGCCAAAGGTTCAAATCGCTTGATGTCTGGGAAGGTCGCACCTTTTGGCATTTCCCATGCAATGAAAGTGATCAGGATCAATAGCCAACTGAAGTGGAATTCATATCCCTGATCTTGGGCTTCCCTGCAGTCCAGTTCCAACTGGTTTACCTAGTACTATGCCCAATTCATTTGAAGTCCTTTTGCGCACTTCCCTGAGAGGTCGACTACGAAACCAGTGACTTGGGTGGGTTGATTCTTTCACACCAACTTTCCTGTGATCAATTGGCAAGTGAGGCGCACTGCACTGCTCTGGATAGAAGCTACCTTGTAGCCTCACATGCCCTTATCGACATCTCCGTAGGTGTCTTTAATCTTTTGCGCAAGAGCGCGATCCATGGATTTTCTTGGGTAAAAATATCATGGGTTAGGGCCTTGCATGCTTAGCCCTATGATCCGATTGATCAATGTCAGATCCACTGTGATACGACAATTTAACCACAAAAATCCGCCATGGTAACAAGACAACAGTAGCTTGACACATGCGTTCACCTCTTGGTGTCTTCCGAAGTGTGGGATCTTCCTGACGGTGCGCTGTGTGGACTACGCGAGGTTATGGGTCCCTGATTACGGAATTATCTTTGAATTCTTTACTTTTGTTCTTGTCAGATACTTATGTGGGGTGAACATGCCATAGACCTTCCTATCGCTGAGGTTGAAGTCATTAAACTTCAATGCTGCAATTTTATCTTGGTCGATGCGAACTGTGCATATCCTCTTTGGGAGGTACACAGTGACCAAGGCATATTTAAAATCTCTGGGCACACTTTCTCGATTGATTGTTCCACTCAGAGGTGGTAGATAGGTGGGTAGTATACTTGGGATTAACTTAGCATTCACGAGATCATCCCTATGCTTAGTTTGCTTTTCATCTACTGGTCGGGATGGACCGGCTCAAGTAGTGGACGATGAGGACGATAGTCCTCTTGTCGAAGATGCTTGTACACCTGTAGGCACTCCTCTCTCCAACATGACTCTTTCAGTCATCAAGTCGAGGAGAACTTTCGTTACCGATTCTTCAACTACGGTGAGCATGTCGAACATACATGCTCAGGATTAAAATTATCGGGGTCAGGATGAACTTAGATATGGCACTAGAACAAACAACAATAGCACAATGATCACTGTATATAATTCACTTAGTCCGCAGGCTCAAACTCTTAGTTAGCAAAAGTGTTCTCTGTGCATGGGACAATGGGATAAGTAGGCAACTTGACAACGGTTCGCTTGTAATGGGTATGAAGCCTCATTAACTCTTGTTCTGATCATTATGGTGCAGTCCAATAGTCTAGTGTTGAGTTGTAAATGCTTTTCAACCCATTCAGAATGGGATTCGAATGGATATATCGGCCCCAACAACTATATTTCTTCGCCCTGGCGAAGTACCATGTGTCACTATTATGATATCCTGACGAAGTTCCAATTCTGCAAATTTTCTTTTTGCGAAGTTCCCTTTGGAATCTTAGGTAACTTTTCAATCTTAGCCCTCTTCTTACTTAGGTTTCTAGCCTTCTTTCTAGTGAGCTTCGGCTCAGTATGTCTTTTTTCATTCTGATTCTTATCTTCTTTTAACATAGTTACCGCGCGTTGTTGAGATTCTTTCCTAGGATTCAGGATTAACACCTCTTCTTTATCCGAGATAGGTACTTCAGTCTCTTGTGAGTCTTCTAATGTTCTTTCAACTTCGACATCTGGGTCTCTAGTGTTAAGTAGCTTTGGACTACTCTCCTATTCTTCAATCAAGTATGTGATCCTTCTAGTCATGAAATCTTTTAACTCTTGTTTCTTCTGCTCCAAAACTTCTTCTTCTTCCTTTCATTTGGCTTGAGCTCTGTCAATCCAAGGTTTTCCTATTAACATGGTAAACAAGGTGTTGTCCTCAATAAATTGAATAATCTCAAAATCTTCCTCTGTTGAAGTTCCATTGACGATCATAGGTATCTGAGCGAGCCTTCCACACATGTTTACCAATTTTCCTCTTAATAACCCTAGTCCTCCTAATGAAGGAATCATAGAAGGCCTTCCTATAGCTTCCCAAGTTCTCTCTGTCATGATATTCACCTGTGTTTCTTCATCTAGAACATAGTCAATTTCGAGGTCTCCTATTCTTGCTTCAAGGCGTTCCTTGTCTTTAAAGATCTCTGATAATCTAATATGTCGGTGGTCATTCAAAGTTTCTCTCATCTGTAGAAATATTTTCTCTGATTCTTCCTGGGTTTCTGCTATAGCCTCTGGAGCTTCCTTAGGGTTTTCTTGATTCATATTCATTCCTTCAATCTTAGCAATCATTTTGGGGCAATACAACACTTCATGGTTCATAGCTTTGCAACAAAGACAACTAGGTCTTCTCCCAGGGAATTCTTTAGCAAGATGTACTAGTTTTCTACAACTATAACAGAGGGTTAATCCTCTCTTTCTTTTAAATGATCCCCAACCTCTTCTGTAATGCACACTAGGATCATAGGAGCTAACCTGCAATAAATTATTTATGGGATCCTGCATCCATTTGTTAGTCCAAACATTCTTTCTATGCATAGGTATAACATATCGTTCACTATTCTGATCAGATCTACTCATATCAAATCTTCTTTCATCTATTAATGCCCTAGTTTTCAAGCTAAGACAGATCCTATCAATCATACCTAGATCCATACTCTAGAAACAAAAATTTCCACTTATCTTACTTCTACACAACACAAAGCTTCTAGATCTAAAACTTTTAACTATTCTTACCTTTATTAGAGCACATATCTTGCAGATCTTACCTCTTCTAATCATAAATTCTCACTTTTACCTTTCTTAGAGCAGAAAGCTTTCAGATCTTTCTTCTTTCCTGCAGATCCGACCTCCTTTCTTCAAATCGGGTTTCCTTCTGTAGCACAAATATTTATAAATCAAGTAGAATACTGTGCACTAGGGAACAAAGCTATGGATAGAGCTTTCACAATCTCAGGTTGAATCTTTGCACAAAGTTTCTTCTTTCTCAGTTCCTAGCAATCACAGTTTTAGGTCTCAACAACGGAACCATTTGTTGGCACAAGGGGCAGACCCAGGGATCAACGCTACAATAGCGCACCAACAAAGCCCTAACTATTGGCCCTTTCAGAAACACCTGCAAAGCAGATGAAGTCTCACCTGAGGTAGAGGCAAGGGTGGTTGGAAGATTCATGTGTTTGCAACCTTAGCTGGGACACATATATGTGATTCTACTACTTAATAAAGTACTTAGCACCATCAGTTCCTCAACATATAATCATTAATCACTTCGCCAATAAGGCAGGGATTCACAACATTCACACTGTTATAACATACTTAAGCACTTAGCATCAATAGATAGGTCAGATCTAGTAGATCAAACACTAAGCACATTCATATGGATCCAATCTAATATTCTCACATATCATTAGCACTAAGCATAAGCAGATCTATCTAATCATCTTAAAGAACTTAGTAAAAGAAGACATAAACACATTAAGAAAAGCACAAAGCAAGGAAACACATCGTTTACGTGGTTCACCCCCACCCTGGGGCTACGTCAACCAAATCTTCTCTTTATTTTCTTCAATCAATTGGTTACAAGCACAAAGCCATCAAAACCATTACTCTGCACAAGATAGAATATCTGAGCAGCTCGATAGATCCTTCTTCCTTGCGTTACAACACTAATCCCTCCACAATCTGCTACAAGAACCTACACTTATCTCTGCAAGTCTCTTACAATCATGCAGAAAGCACTTACAGACTCTAATCACACGTAGAATAAATTCACATCACATAGATGCACTATTTGACTACTTCTTACATTGCCTAGCCTTCTAATTATACATACAAAATAGGCCTAAACATGGTTAAACCCATGGGATGACATCCCCTTTCCATTACATATTCCCAAAAACCCAAAAAGGATCCAAAAGTGGGACGCGATCCCATGATCTTCGCTTCGTCTTGCGCTCCTCCTTCAACAGGCTGTCGAAGTCCCAAAATAGGTCACTATGACCAAGAATCTCCCAAAACTTGGTCAAGGGCCAACATCTCCCAATCCTATGATTGCACTCACTCTTTTGTCAACTCTTAAGAAGTAGGCTGCAATATTCTTATATTCCTTCATTTTTAGTTGTTCGAACTGACCTCTATAAGTTTCAAGTTTTGATGCTTTGAATTTTGTATCTCCTTCATAAATATTTCGAAGCTTGTCCCAAATCTCTTTGGTAGATTTACAATGTGCAACTTTGGTGAATACTGTTTCATTGAGACCATTCAAAAGTACATTTGTAGCCTTGGAATTATTATAACCAAGTTTCAGTGCTTTTTCATTTGTTGGTGGAACTGCTGGTACTGTGTATCCATCTACAATTGATTGCCAAATTT
>JZKD02S1921030.1:510840-525617 GCA_000966675.3 Picea glauca | reverse complement strand
TCTTTGGCAACACACATTGTAAGCTACATTTCATAAGCTATTCACCCCTCACTTGAGTGAATAAGCTTGGAGTTCTTTCACCCACATTTCATATTTTCTTTGTAAGGAGAGCAATTAGTTGAGGGCCTCAAGAGCCTTCCATTGGAGAGGGAAGAGACCCAAGTCCTCTTTCTCCATTGTGTATCTTTGGATTTCATCAATCAGACCAGCTTATATATTGGTGATATTGGTCCATTTTCATTTGTTTTTATTTTTGTTCCTAGACTCATAGTTTCATTTAGTTTTTGTTTAATTCTTGTTAATAGCTTTGTTGTTTTCTTTATAACTTTTTACCATACAACTGTCGTGCCTAGAAGATCCCAACTGGGCATGTAAGCACTCACTTTTTGCTCACACAGTGACGAGAAGAGTGCAAACACTCTCATAAGTACATAAGAAATTTCATTGAATATCTATCAAGTGAGCAAGTGATCTCTTGGCGAATCTGAAGCAATGAAGAAGTGTGAAGGTCTCAGAGTTGCAGACGGGATAAGGGTTTTCTGATAAACCCTAATTGAGAAGACCCCCATGAGTCAAGTACAGGTTGTCCCACGAAACCCCCGCAGGTTGTCAATGTGTCGTCACGCAAGACCCTGCGAGATGACCAACTTTGTTTAGCAAGATTGAGGTAAAGTTTAATGAAGATGCTATTCTTTTGTTGTTGAAGATGAAGACGGTCTATTGGTCTATAATGGTATCTACCAGGTTGTTCACATGTTGAAAGGTATACTCTTATATATTGTTGAGGCTTGTATCTTGGATGTTATGGCACATGTTTGAGGCATGTCTTGGAGGTATTTGACACATGGATAGATGCATATGTTTGAGGTATATAGATTTGATTATTTTGGTATATCCATTGAGGCATATCTTGAAGGTTATGGTACATGGTTTATGGCATATCTCTTAGTACATGGTCTATGGTATATCATTTGGTACATGGTTGAAGCATATCATGAATGATATGCCATATGATTAAGGAATACCTTTAGTACATGGATTATGGATGTTATGGCACATGCTTGAGGCACATATGTTGGTAATATTGAAAATATGATTGAGATATGTTCTTGGTGATCTTGTAATATGATTTATGTGAGTGGATCTATCTTTGTTGATGATGAGGTATCTACTGGCACAGGGGAAAACCCAGGGTTCAACGCAACACACCAACAAAACCCTAACTACCAGCCCTTTCGGCAACACTTGTGAAGCAGATGAATTCTCACCCGAGGTAGAGGCAGGGGTGGTTGTAAGACTTAGGTGTCTGCAACCTTAGCTGGGACACAGATTTGTGATTATAATACTTAATACAACTCTTAGCACCGTCAGTTCCTTAATATGTAATCACTATTCACTTCGCTGATACAACATAGCTTCGTAGTATTCACACTAATATGCAGTATTCAAACACTTAGCATATACAAATGGATCAGAATGAGCATATCAAGCACTAAGCACCAAGCATGAATAGATCTACCTAAACGTATCAGAGCACTTAACATATAACATATGAACACATAAAGACAAAGCACAAAGCATATAACACAGTGTTTATGTGGTTCACCCCCACCCTGGGGCTACGTTCACCAACTCTTCTTCTTTATAGTATTCGGTAAATTAGTTACAAGCACAGATCCTCAAAACCCTTACTCCGCACAGGACAAAAAATTTGCGCAACTCACTAGATCCCTCTTCCTTGCGTTACAACACTAAGCCTCCTATCATATCACACATGGACTTGCACTCAACTCTACAAGTCTTACACAGAAATCACAAAGCCTTGATCACACAGATCCAACTCTTGGCACTTAGCCTACATCACATAGATATATCATCCCCCTTACTTCTCTATATGGCCTAGAAATATATATATACATACAAAATAGGCCTAAACATGGGTAAACCCATGGGATGACATCCCCTTCCCGTTACATATTCCCAAAAACCCAAAAAGGGGGCCGAGATCCTGTGATCTCCGCTTCGTCTTGCACTCCTCCTTTGATAGGCTGTCGAAGTTCCAAAATAGGTCATTTTGACCAAGAAATTCCCAAAACTTGTTCAAGGGCCAATAGGCCCTAAACACTCACCTGTGACTCATCTCGAGTCACTCTGGTCTGAGCAATTTTGCCTCAAATTCCTCGAGCTTGGCTTGAGCTACTTCAACTTGCTGCTTTGCTGTGGCCTCTTGTTCAGTGAACTCCTATATCAATGCATCATTCACTGGTCCTTCTAAGCGTTGTTCTGTTGTGAGGATGACCTGTTCTAGTTCTACTCCTTGGCTCTCGACCTCTGTAAACAACAAACATGCCTTATCTTTCGCAGGTTGAAGTCATTGAGTGACTTCCATGACTTTGCTTAGAAGCATATGGATCTGCTACTGGGTTGTACGTTGTTCATGAGACCTCTTCATTCTATTTACAGATGATAGGGCCTTTAGATGTGCCTGTAGTGTATCTACGTGTTTCTTCTAGACTGTCGATATCAAATAGCTCTGTAGGGTCCACTGGAACAAGGAGGTCCGCTGACCATTCCTTGGTTATCTCTTCTAAGTATTCCTTCGTTATCTTGTAGTATGACTGCAACTATTGTTTATGCTCATCAGTGCACACTGTGATATAGATGAAATGGAAGTCCACGCTGAATTTCATAAGGGTCTAAACCTGTGGAGTGTGTTCGGGGTTATACGAGGCTCATATTGGATAGTGGTATTTAGCTGGGTGTAATAAGTGTGGAAGACAACATTTGATTGCCACTTCTTGTTCATGTCACTGGAGTACCAAAATGTACTGAAATTCATGACCATTGGTTCAAAGGGCTTGATGTCTGGGAAGGTCGCACCTTCCGACATCTCCCATGCAATGAACGTGATTAAGATGAGAAGCCAACTGAAGTGGAACTCATATCCTTGGTCTTCTGCTTCCCTGCAGTCTAGTTCTAACTAGTTCACCAAGTACTTTTCCCAATTCATGTGTAGGCCCTTTGTGCACTTCCTTGCGAGGTCGACTACAAATCCGGTTACTTGGGTGGGCCGGTTCTTGCGAACTAATTTCCCTACAATCAGTTGACAGGCTAGGCGTAATGCATCGATCTAGATAGAGGCTACCTTGTAGCCTCACGTGCCCTTCTCTACATCTCCATAAGTATCCTTTATCCTCTGGGTGAGAGCGCAATCCACTGTCTTTCCAGGGTAGAAATCCTGTGGGTCGGGGCCTTGCATGCTTAGCCCTATGATATGATTGATCAATCTCGGATCCACTATGATGCGGCGGCTCAACCATAAATAACCTCCATGATAGCAAGACAACAGTAATTTGACGCATGCTTTCACCTTCTGGTGTCACCAGAAGTGTGGAATTTTCATAACATTCAGTAGGGTGGACTGCGCGAGGTTCAGGGTCCATGACTGAGGGGTAATATTTGAGTTCTTTCTTTTTGTTCTCGTCATATACTTATATGGGGTGAGCATGTTGTAAACCTTCCTGTTTCCGAGGTTGAAGTATCTAAACTTCAACGCTATGAGCTTATCCTAGTCAACATGAACTGCGCGCACCTCTTTCGAAAGGTACACAGTGACCAACGCGTATTCAAAGTCTCTCGGCACACTGCCTCGGTTTATTGCGCCACTTAGAGGTGGTAGATAGGCAGGTAGGATGCTCAGAATCAACTTAGCATTCACTAAGTCATCCTTGTGCTTATTTTTCCTTTCACGGGACGGTCCAGCTCCATGGGTAGTGGATGGAGAGGCTGGTAGTCCTCTCATTGACAATGCTTGTATACCTGTAGACACTCCTCTTTTTGACATGACTCTCTCTGTCAGCAAGTCGAGGAGAAATTATGTCACTGATTCTTCAACTGCGGTGATATCGTTGGACATACGCACTCGGGATTAAAATTATCGGCATCAATATGGACTTAGACACTGCAATGGAATAATAACAAGGGCGCAATGATCACTGTATGCAATTCATTCAGTCTATGGGATTCAAATTCTCAGTTAGAAAAAGTGTTCTCCATGCATGGCACGAAGGGATAAGTAAGCAACTCGGCAACGGTTCATATGCAATGATTATGAACCCCTATTAACTCTTGTTCGATCCATTATGGTGCGGTCCAACGGTCTGATGACGAACCTTTATTTATTTTCTATCTGTTCGGAGTGGAAGTCGAACGGATATATCGGCCCCAAAGGCTATATTGCTTCGCCATGGCGAAGTGCCATGTGTCGCTGTTCTGATATCCCGACGAAGCTCCAATTCTGTAAATTTTCTTTCTGCGAAGTTTCCTCTGGAATCTTTTGTAGCTTTTCAATCTTAGCCCTCTTCTTACTTAGCTTTCTATCCTTCTTTCTAGTGAGCTTTGTCTCAGTAGTCTGTTTTCCATTTTGATTCTTATCATCTTTTAACATAATCACTGCATGCTGTTGAGATTCTTTCCTAGGATTCAAGGGTAATACCTCTTCTTTATCCGGAGTAAGTACTTCAGTCTTCTATGGGTCTCCTAATGTTCTTCCAACTTCGACATCAATGTTTCTAGTGACAACTAGCTTCGATCTGTTCTCTTGTTCTTCAATCAATTGTGCGATCCTTCTAGCCATGAAATATTTTAAGTCTTGTTTCTTCTGCTCCGAGGCTTCTTCTTCTTCCTTTCGTCTGGCTTGAGCTCTGTCAATCCAAGGTTTTCCTATTAACATGGTAAACGTGGCATTGTCTTCAATAAACTTAAGAATATCAAAATCTTCCTCTATCAAAGTTCCACTAACGTTCATAGGTATCTAAGCGAGCTTCCCACATAAGTTTACCATCTTTCCTCTATATAGTCCTATTCCTCCTAATGAAGGGATTGTAGCATGCCTTCATATAGATTCCCAAGTTCTTTTTGTCATGATATTCACTTGTGTTTCCTCATTCGGAACACAATTAATGTCAAAGTTGCCTATTTTTTCTTCAAGGCACTCCTTGTCTTTAAAAATATCTGATAGTCTAACATGTTGATGGTCATCCAAGGTGTCTTTCATCTGTAGTAATGCCTTCTTTGATTCTTTCTGGGGTTCTACTATAGCCTTAGTTTCTGGATCTGGCTTAGGGTTTTCTTGTCTTATGTTCATACTTTCAATCTTAGCAATAATTTTGGGGCAATCCAACACTTCATGGTCCATAGACTTACAACAAAGACAACTAGGTCTTCTTCCAGGGCATTCCTTAGCAAGATGTCATGTTCTTCTGCAACTATAACATAAGGTCAATCCTCTCTTTCTTTTAAATGATCCCCAGCTTCTCCTGTACTGCACACTAGAATCGTATGAGCTAACCTGCAACAATTTCTTTCTAGGATCCTGCATCCATTTGTTAGTCCAAACATCTTTTCTATGCATAGGTATAACATATCTTTCATGATTCTTATAAGATCTATTCATGTAAAAACTTCTTTCATCTATTAGTGCTCTAGTTTTTAAGTTAGGACAAAATCTATCAATCATACTTATATCCATACTCTCCAAAAATGAAAAAATTTCACTTATCTTACTTTTACAGAGCATAAAAGATTTCAGATCTAAATTTTTTTTAACTATTCTTACCTTTATCAGAGCACAGAGTTTGCAAATATTACCTCTTTTAATAAAAAATTCTTACTTTTACCTTTCTTAGAGTTCCAAGCATTCATATCTTGCTTCTTTCCTTAAGATCTGATCTTCTTTTCTTCAGATCATGCTTCTTTCTTTCAGATCTGACCTTCTTTCTTTGGATCGGTCTTCTTTCTTTAAGATCAACCTTCTTTATTTAGCACATGGATTTATAAGTCAAGTAGAATACTACGCACTAGGGAAACAGATCTATGCACAGAGCTTTCACAGTTTCAGGATGGATATTTGCACAAAGCTTCTTCTTTCTCAGTTCCCAGCAATCACAGTTTCAAGTCCCGACAACATAACCATTTGTTGGCACAGGGGCAGACCCAGGGTTCAACGCTACAACAACGCACCAACAAAACCCTAACTACCGACCCTTTCGGCAACACCTACGAAGTAGATGAAGTCTCACCCGAGGTAGAGGTAGGGGTGGTTGCAAGACTCAGGTGTTTGGAACCTTAGTTGGGAAACAGATCTATGATTATAATACTTAATACAACTCTTAGCACCGTCAGTTCCTTAATATGTAATCACTATTCACTTCACTAATACAACAGAGCTTTGCAGTATTCACACTAATCTACAGTATTCAAGCACTTAGCATATACAAATGGATCATAATGAGCGTATCAAGCACTAAGCATGAATATCTAGATCAGATCTAACATTCTCACATATAATAAGCACCAAGCATGAGTAGATCTACCTAAACATATCAGAGCACTTAGCATATAACATATGAATACATCAGTACAAATCACAAAACATATAACATAGTGTTTACATGGTTCACCCCCACCCTGGGACTAGGTCCACCAACTCTTCTTCTTTATAGTCTTCGGTCAATTGGTTACAAGCACAGATCCTCAAAACCCTTACTCCGCACAGGACAAAAGATTTGCGCAGCTCACTAGATCCCTCTTCCTTATATTACAACACTAAGCCTCCTATCGTATCACATAAGGAATTGCACTTACCTCTACAAGTCTTACACAAAATGCAGAAAACCTTGATCACACAGATCCAACTCTTGGCACTTAGCCTACATCACATAGATATATCATCCCCCTTACTTCTCTATATGCCCTAAACATCTATATATACATACAAAATAGGCCTAAACATGGGTAAACCCATGGGCCGACATCCCTTTCCCGTTACATATTCTCTAAAACCCAAAAAGGGGCCCAAAAAGGGGGCCAATATCCTGTGATCTCCGCTTTGTCTTATGCTCCTCCTTCGATAGGTTGTTGAAGTTCCAAAATAGGTCATCTTGACCAAGAAATTCCCAAAACTTGGTCAAGGGCCAACAGTATCGATATTAGTGATAGTGACAGAGACAATGATAGTGATATGTTGATGATGATGTATCAATATCAATGAAAATTATAGTGACAGGTTGATTATCAGTGACGGTGACAGTGATAGTGACAGTGACAGTGACATGTTAATTATCAGTGACAATGATAGGTTGATTATTAGTGACGGTGACAGTGACAGTGATAGGTTGATTATCAGTGATGGTGACAGTGACCGTGATAGGTTGATTATCAGTGATGGTGACAGTGACAGTGACAGTCACAGGTTGATGATTGGTGATAGTGATAGGTTTATTATCAATGACAGTTTTGGTGACATGTTGAGTCTCCATTTATATTTTAGGGAGGAAGGGGAAAGGAAAGGGGGTTGGAGCCTTCTTCTAGTTGGAGTAAGAGAATCTAGGGAGTTGTAACTTCCTTCAGGTTGGAGCCTATAAATCAGGGGTTTGGATCCACCTTCTAGTTGGTGTTGGAGTGATCCAGGAGGATCTAGAATGCTCATAGAGCTCCAGGAAGATCCATAATTCTCACAGAGCTATAGGAGGATTAAAAAATGATCAAAATGTGGTTGTCTCAAATTTTCTCAAAAATTAATTCATTGCGTAGAGATCAGTGATAGCTTTCCAATGATGTAAAAATCACCTCAAACAAAGTTCGTATGCAAAAGTTATGGATGGTCAAAGTTTTGGTTAAACTAGGAAAAAGAGTCAAAGTCAAAGTCAAGGTGACATGTGGCACTATCGTATAGGCCATATAATGCTAACATGGAAGAACCACAAGGAACAACATGAAATACCATGCAACTGACTGGGTAGGTGATAAGGCATATCGTACAACACAAGTGGTCCAATTAGTATTCGGCGCAGGGGAAGGTTGGCATAGGTGGACCAATGAGAGACTGCCATGTGGTCGTCTCCCATTAGCCCTTTATGATTATTTTTTAATCAAAATTATGGTGGATCAACATGGATCAAACCCCCAACCTTATACAAGCAATGGAAACAACTTACCATTACACCACATGGCTAGGAATTAACCATATGTGGCATCAAATTTATTTAAAGTTGTTTAAATGTTTTGTTGGATGTAAAAAGGGTCGAGGGCTAATCCCTCGACCCTTGGTATATATGGATCTAATGTAACTATAACCTAAAGTTCACATGGCTAATGAACATATGCCAAGGGATAAAAAACAGACCATACTATATATGAGTTATAGTTATAACAAAAGCGACGACACGGGAGAGGTTCGTAGACTTGAACCTGTGACTTTCACCCCCACAAACCAATGTCTTAACTGATGCAACCAAGGCACCTTCTATGTCAGAGATTCCACACAAACACAATTTAATGTGGATGCCATTAGTTACCTAAGGTGTGGGCCTTGGTCAGGTCTGTGGCCTATTTAAGACTAGGCACAGATCCTGAGACACACACATCCTGAGGTCAGACACACATCCCGAGACAATAATGAATCTCAAGACATAGTACAAAGTATGATGGAAGAAGTGCATCGAAGTGCATTCCCAAAGGAGCCAAGATTTGGTTTTTCTTAGATTTGTGTGCCATGGAGTATCATTTCCAAACATAGGCATGTTTATACTCATTTTTTTTTGTTTTCTCGAGAGGAGCATGATCATGATGTTATTTTTGTGCTAAGACACTCCCTATGAATGCCTTAGTCCATATTTTGATTAATGAGTGCCATAGTTCATTGTTTGGCATGTAAAGAGGGTGAAATTGAGCCAGTTCAAAATATGGTCAACTTTATACTCATTTTTATCAAAACTTCGCAAATAATTCAATGGTAAACTCTATTCTTGAGTTTGAGCAATGAAATTGGAGAGTGACTTCAAATTTGGCTTTGTAAGTCCATTTTGTATTGTAATTCAACATTTGAGATTATCTGAACCAGTCTCACTATTTAAAGGGAACTCAGAGATGTAGTTAACTCTGTCATCAATATTGTATATTTTGAGTTCTTTTATTTTCTTCTATGTTATCTCATTATTCTTCAAGTTAATCATCATTTCACGAGGTTTTGGATAATAAGAACATCATCATTTGTTCTTCAAATCACCTCAACAAGATCGTGAATTATTTTGAATCAAGTTAGATGCTAACATGGTTTTTTAATGATTAAGATTGGTATCTAAGGATTTTCGAATCAATTGGTATCATAACTAGCTTTGACGTGTATTTGCAAGTTGATGTGATGAGATTCAAGATTCAAGTTGGTGAAGGTTTTGAAGAATCTGGTTAAGAGGACAAAATGAGTAAATCTCTTATGAAGTTAAGGCTACAGAAGGACATTAACCGATAGATTCAGAAGGACAATTATGAATTAAGGATGTAGCTACAATCTCTCAAGGAGGAGGAGAAGAAGCTTCAAGATTGATTGATATGTCACGAGGAATTCCATAGAAGTGTTTTTCATGAGTTGGAAAGGAAGTTGCAGACTAAGGATAATGTATTGGCACCATCAAAACCATTCCATGAATATTGGAAAGTAGAGAATGAAAATTCTTTGATGCAAGAGAAACTGGATCTTTCAAAAGGAATGATCGAGAAATATGATTCCTCATATTATTCTTCTCCCTGTCAATATGGAGAATTTTCAAGGACGACTGAAGTAAGGATAAATTCATATGAAGAGGTACTTCATAAGAAGTTAGTCTTACCTTCCAACCTAGGGAAATATAATATATGTAAGACATCTCCAGGAAGAGATATGCAGTCTAAATAGGGAGTGAAGACATTTCCCATGGGTAAGATTGGTATATGGTCTACGTATCCATGTGCTTCTTGTGGAACTAGTAACCATAATATGGTGAAATGTTGAAGAAGATAGTTCGTGCAAGAAAATCCATCCAAGAAAAAGTCTAAAGGTAAAGGTCATTTCTCAAAACAAAGGAAAAGGAGGAATGATAAGAAGGGATCGTGGTTCCAATATGGGAACAAGACACTCTGATCTTATTGTGGTAAGAGTGGACATCAGATTGAGAAGTGTTGGACACTTTATCCACACTTATGTTTGAATTAGAACAAAAAATATGTAAGGGCACTTGCAAGAAGATAGGTAGAAGCCCCAAGTGAAGTTAATAGTCTTGCTGAAAGATTTAAGAAATAATACTTCCTAATGGCTGGTCTTAACAGAGTGACATATGAATACATTGAGGTATGGTTCATGGGTAGTGGCTCATCTCACTAGATGAAATGGATGAGATCAATATTCCTTACTTTCTCAAAGATCGACATAGATTACTATGTAGGATCTCGAGCTAACACCAAACAAACTATAAGAGGGTATGGATATGTAAGATTTCGGCTCGAGTCAGGAGGATTTATGGGAATAGAACATATGTTATATGTTCTAGATTTAAAAGTAAACCTACACTCAGTTGCAACTTTTGAAGATGAAGGATATGCCATCGCGTTCTAGAATGGATAAGTACTTGTGTATTCAAGGGAATCTACTCAAGACACAACAATAGTGCTTGGTGTTCGCAAGGAGAGGTTAGATAGGTTATTGAGAAGACCTATAATTGGGTCTAATGGTTTCTTGGATTTAGCATGAGATTCAATGTCAGATTCAACATCAACGTCATAAGCATTGTTAGAGATAGGACGTTGTGAGACTCCTTCTAGTACTAAGGGAAGAATGAGTCTATGAAGAAAACCATTTTTAGAAAAAAATTCATTGTAAATGTGTATATTTGTAAAATGCAAGTTAATATGCATATGCAGATACCTTCCAAGTCTATTTCTATTGTTGTATTAGAAGGCTTGTAAGACACTCATTGCATATTGTAAGAGAGAAGAATTTTGTAAGATTTCTATATAGCCACCTTATACAATGTTAAGAGTGAGAGGAATATTATAAATATTTCTATATAGCCACCTTATACATTGTTAAAAGTGAGAGGAATATTGTAAAGGTTTCTATATAGCCCCATTGTTTAAGAGTGAGAAGGATATTATAGATATTTCTAAGACTTTCGACAACAATAAAGATAATGGTAATTATCTTGTTATCAACCAAGAAATGCATATGGATCGAATTGTCTATGTCAACATTCTTATTCTGAAGTACCGCAGGTGAATGAACAAAAGGATGCAGGAAATTGAAGCATGTAGATCAAAAGAGGGAAGAGCATCGAAGTAATGTAAATCTTCCTAGAGCTGGTAGAGAAATAGTCTTATTTGTAAAGATAAGAGGTACATACTTGTGAATATGTATGCTATAAACATCTCCAAGATATTATGTCATCTTCCTTGAGCATAAGAAAATCAAACAATACAAATGTATACAGAGAATATAATTTGAGTTGCTTTCAGGGAAGGAGAGAGGAAATGAACAATGAATTTATTCAGAGACTCCTACAAATACATCAACAGTGCAAGAACAATGATTCCAAATGGGCAAGGCATAGATCAACACTTGACTTGGTTTCATGATTGGTTAAGATAGACTATCCTCAACAGAGAAGGAGATGGGAGTGGATGCTGAGTACAAGATTCAGATTTAGATATTGCAAAGATTTAGTAAGGAGATTTTTGTTATGAAGGAATCTATGAGTTAAAACCTGAACTAGATTTGAATTAGCGTCAGTTTCCAAAGAGCCAGAGTCAGTGCCATATTTCATAAGGAGAAAAAAGTACACTAATCTAGTATTCAAGATCCAAGATGAAAATTTCAGTCCCAAAATACTCAACAAGGTGGAAGAGTTAAGAAGCTTCATCACTAAGTTACTGAATAAGAGCATATTAGTAAGGTGGAAGAGTGAGTAAGAGTTATCATCACTAAGTTGTTGAAATATTCATACTTTTGGAGGACCAAAAGTTCTTCAATGGGAAGGTGTAATCCAAGAGGATCCAAAAAGCTCACAGAGGTCCAGGAAGATCCATAATGCTCACAGAGGGCCAGGAGGATCCAAAAATGCTCAAAATGTGACTGCCTCAATTATTCTCTAAAATGAATTCATTACGTAGATCTTGGCGATAGATTTACAACAATGCAAAAATTGCCTCAAATAGAGTTCGCATGCAAAAGTTATGGTTGGTCAAAGTTTTGGTCACACCAAGCAAAAAAGTCAAATTCAAAGTCAAGATGACATGTGACATGACCATACAAGCTATACGATGTTGATGTGGCAACACCACAAGGTTCCATGTGGTATACCATGCAGCTAACTGGGCAGGTGGCAAGTCATACCGTACAACAAAAGTTGTCCAATTAGCATCCGACACATGGGAAGGTTGGCACAAGTGGACCAATGAGAGACTGCCACATGGTAGTCTCCCATTGGCCCTTTATGGTTTTTGTTTATCAAAATTATGGTGGATTAACAAGGATCAAACCCTCGACCTCATACAAACAATGAAAATGACTTACCATTACACCATGTGGTTAGGACTTAACCGTATGTGCCATCAAATATATTTAAAGTTGTTTAAATGCTATGTCGGTTGGAAAAAGGGCTGAGGGATAAGCCCTCGACTCTTGGTATATATGGATCCAATGTGACCATAACCCGAAGTTCATGGGGCTAGCGAAATATATGCCAACGGATAAACACCATACCATATTATATATGAGTTTAGCTATAGTTATAACAAAAGCACCGACGGGGTAGAGGTCTGCAGGCTTGAACCCATGATCTCTACCCCCACAAACCAATGTCTTAACCGACATGTCCAAGGCACCTCTTATGTCGGAGATTCCACACGGACACAGTTTAATGTGGATGCCACCAATTACCCAAGGGGCAGGCCTTGGTCAGGTCTGTGGCCTATTTAAGACCAGGCACAGATCCCATGACACACACATATCGAGGTCGGACACACCTCTTGAGATAGGCATGGATATTGAGACAAATTACAAAGTACAAGGTATGGAGTGCATGGAAGTGTGTGCCCAAATGAGCCAAGATTTGGTGTTGCCTAGATTTGCGTGCGATGGAGTATCATGTCTAAACATAGGCATGTTTATACTCATTTTTCTCATTTTCTCATTTTCTCGAGAGCACGATGTTGATGTTATTTTTGTACTAAGATGCTATCTATGAAATTCTTAGTGCATGTTGCTATTAATGAGTGCCATAATGCATCGTTTAGCATGTAAAGAGGGTGAGATTGAGACAGTTCAGAATATGGTCGACTTTATACTCATTTTTCTCAAAATTTCACAAGGAATTCAATGGTAAACTCTATTCTTGAGTTTGAGCAGAGGAATTGGAGAGTGACTTCAAATTTGGATTTGTAAGTCCATTTTGTATTTTAATTTGACATTTGAGATTATGAGAAGCAGTCTCACTGTTTAAAGGGAACTCAAAGAAGTAGTAAACTCTATCATCAATATTCTGTATTTTAAATTCTTTTATTTTCTATTGTGTTATCTCATTATTCTTCAAGTTAATCATCATTTTAGGAGGTTTTGGATAATAAACACATCATCATTTGTTCTGCAAATCACCTCAATACGATCAATAATTATTCTGAATCAAGTTAGATGATAAAATAGGTTTTTAAAGATCAAGATTGGTATCTAAGGATTTTCGGATCATGAAGAATCTTGAAAGTTGTTGCTTCCTATGAACGTAATTCTTGACATGATATAAGAAAAACATTTTGTGGTTTTCTCCCATTTGAGTTTCCATGTAAAAATATCTTGTGCACTATGTATGATGTGATGCATTGTTGAATGGTACTATTTATGGTTATATGTTCATGACATGTTAAATACAATCATAAATGAATGTAATTGTTGATAAGTTAATGTTTACATGTTTTGGTTAAAAGTGGTAAAAAGTGCTCACTACTAATTCACCTCCCCTCCCTCTCAGTATTGGTGAATATACCAACATAGATTAGATGTTGTAATCAACATCAATAAATTTACACTAAGTACCATTTCAAAGTTTTTTCATAAAATTTTCTTTGAAAGAAAAATATGATATTCATAATAAATCCACTATACTAAAATCTTTAAATAAAAAATAATATTTATCATAAATCTTATAATAAATTAGAAAGAAAATCATATTAAGCAACAATTAAGTAAATGTTCTAGCATTTTAGCAATAAGAGCCAAATTTGTACATGGAAGAATGTCATAATAATTTCAATATCCTAACTTAATCATTTTTTATTATTACAAGTATAGAAATCTTGATTAATGTTTATAATTACCAAAATGCTATTTACAAAAGATAAAAATTTATTTATAAAAAAACAATATATAAAAATACAATTTGTTTTTTAATTATTTTAAATTTGAAAACATTATAAAAAAATAGTTTACAAATAATTTTAGAAAATATTTATATTAAATTAAATTGATATAATTTTTAAATCAGTATTTGATATGATGCAATACAACATAATGTGAATGTGGATGTTAAGTCAGATATACCAATAACTTGTGACTCAGCAGGGGCTGAGACGTCTCGAGGCCCATCGAAGTGAACCTCTATCCTAGAGGTTGTCTACCCTTCTAGCCTTGTCACAACGGGTCAATATGAGCATCCCTACCCCCTGCCGGTTTTGAACCTGTGACCTCCCCAGAGATAACACATGTTCTTAACCATTGGGCCCACTCAGGTGCTCTCATTTGTGTTACTTAATTCTTAAAATTAGACTCCTGTAAATGCATAGGGCACCTTTATACTCAAAATGATAACAAATTTCTAAAAATAGATGAAATGGTCTCTATGATGGAATCAAAAGAGAAAAACAAAATCATATGCAAATTATTTTTAAATTAATTACTAGTTATTAAATTATGTGTT
>JZKD02S1921030.1:432758-450364 GCA_000966675.3 Picea glauca | reverse complement strand
CTGGTTAACTATCGTGCATAGATATACAGTTGAAAAGAAAGTGCTCAAATCAGCATCTCTTGGTGTTTTTCGGACCCCCCCAACCGATCTGATTTTAATAGAGGGGGGGGTCTAGAATGGAATATTCTCTGGTGGGCTCTTTTCCTCTACGTGGCATCAATTCATTGGTCCAGTTTTCCACCACCTATCATTTTTGACATGCCCCGTCACCCCATGATGTCATCATCCATGTTTTTCCTAAGAGGTCATGTCCCATTACTTTGTTAGTCCCCCTCCCCTTGTCTGCCCTTTACAAGTCCTCTCACCAAGGTCACTCCCCAATGAGCTCCCGCCACGTTGCCTGGTTGTATTCATCATTCATTATTACCTGCCATCTCATGCTCTAAATGACCCATTGGCCATTTATGATTGACAAACCTATCTATTAGCCCACTGACCTACCCCCCAAGCCCAACAGATATCTGTTCACTCAAAAAACCACCGTCTCCCTCCTTTTCTTCCATTGCTTACCGTGTCGTCTCACTAGAAAATACCTTTTCCTGTCACACTAGAGCATTTTTCCCCGTTTTCTCTCTGTTTCAGTCAAACATCCCAAGCCACCATCATCCCTATTAATGACTGTTTTATTTACAGGTATTTTTATAGCGATGGCACCAAAATCAAAGAGGACAGAAGCTGAGGAAAATCCTTTCCTCCCGCCCCCTGCTAACCTCGACCGGATTCCCCTGGCCGACAAAGACCATTTAATTGCAGACACCAGATGTGAGTTCAAATTTGCGGACTTTCAGTCATGTCTTAAGGAAGTTTTCCTTCACCAGAGCGATGATATTAGTCTCTGGGAATCAAATCTTCTCTTGTATTTGCTCCCCCAGATCCACCACTTTCCCGAATTTGTCCTCAAATGCCAGGCCCATTATATCCGTGAACAAAGAGCCATTATGTCTTCGTCTGGAGAAATCCTTTTCCTCATCACATCAGAAAGCCCACAAATACTCCACCAACCAACTAGCCGAGCAAAATAGGACCAAAATTGAGCATTTTTGAAAAGTATGATCTGATCAAGAAGAAAAATCAGACGCTGACTAGCGGCATGTATGCTTAGTTCTGGAAGAAAAAATCCACTACACAACATCGACTGTTGTCTGTAGTCAACACTGAGAAGGGTAGAATGCACATGGCGTTTCTTCAAGCACAAGTGCCTGACCCAAAGGTAATCATTGATTACAAAAGGGCAACGTTTGAGTTTCAGACTAAAGATGTGCATCCAGCTGATCAGATGGATCTACACAAGAAAATTGGAGAAATGGTTTTCTCCACATTGGCACATGCTTCCACTACTGCCTCCAAGTTACAAGTATCTCTGAATAATGTCCAGACGTAGTTGAAGTTAGAAAAAATATCGTCCTTTTCTAAGGATAATAGGATTAAGACGTTGGAAGAACTGGTCCTCAAGATTGGATATGATCCCTTGAACGTGAAAGAAATCGAGGAGATGCTCAAAAATAAAAATGCCGATATAGCATCCCTGAGGAAACAATTGAAATTGCTTCCAACAGAGGATTCACAGGAAAAGGAAATAGAGGATACAGAAGGGGAAAAATATGAGATACTCAAGCTCATCATGGAGTAGAATGCACAGTTGAAAGAAATGGAAGCATAATTGGAAAAGTTGGTAAAAGAGAAGGAGCAGTCAAAGCCCATGGAGGTCATTCCATTGAGTGCAGTTCCTCTCACAGGAGTGAGCACAACGTCTGTTGTAGAAATTCCTTCGGCAACTCCACTAATAGCCCTGGAAAATACTGTTAAACTAGCTAAATCCATGGAAGAAATGAATTTACAAGAGACAGAGATTAGCAGATTAAAAAAGGAGATGGAGAATCTTCAGGAACTCAAGTCTTCTTACCAAACCAATTTCTCCAAGGAAAAACAAACCTCAGACCAGCTCAGATAGGAATTGCAACAACTTCAGAAGCAAACAGTGGCATGCAAGACACTGGCTAAGGTCAAAGAAAGTGTCTGGATGGACATCACCAAGTCCATGAATGAAATATGGTCGATGATACAAATCATGTTCGAGAAAAATGAGCTAGTGCAAAGAAGTCACCAGGCCATCGAGAAGATAAGAGTAGAACTGGGAGAGATTCCCATAGAAGCTATTGAGATCATAAAATTTCTAAATTCCAAAACCATAGAGGAGCTAGAAGAGTTGAAAATTGAAGATAGGACAGAGACCATCCTCGAGGTCAAGAGGGTCCTGACCAAGAGAGGACTGATGCTATAGCTGGAGGAAAAGGTCCAAATCATGGAAGCAGGAATACAAAGATTTTTCAGCAAGATCAAAGTTCTACAGAAGAAAGGCCTTCCTGGTATGAGAGTTATAAATGATAAATTAATGACACTCCCCGATCATAAAAAGAGATTAGCCACTATGGATAAGGATGGTTCAAAATTCTCAGGAATACAAGGTACTATCATTGGTAAGGCATTCCTAGATGCTTTATAGTTGGACATCAACATACAACACGAAATCTGATACATCTTCACCACCAAGCCAACTTTTGCCAAGTACACCGAGATGGATGAAGTATGTTGTAGATTGCTCAAAGTCAGCATTCCCAGTCACCTTCGATGGGAAGAGCTTTGCAATCTGATCGAGTAGTTGATGAGTAGTCCAAGTCCAGTCAACTATCTAGTCATAAGAGGTCGTGTAGAGGCCTCACCAATGGTTCACCCAGAAAACAACATGAAGTTTCGACACATCATCAAACAGTTTCCTAGATTTTTGTATCCTGTTAAGTTAGTTAGCTAAATTTAGATTTTCCACGTCCTGATCTTTAATGACAGGATTGTTTGTAATTTTTGGTTATAAATACTTCACACTTTGAAGTATTGAGGGTTGATATTTATGCCCTGCAAGCTACAAGATTGTAATATTTTTCAAGAGATCTTCCACTAATACAAAGAGGCATTTTCATAGGATTCTCGCATGTTATTCATTGGTGATGTTTTCTTTTCTATGTTGAATGTGTTCTTGCTCAGTTGTCATATTGTTTTCTAATCTAAATCTTTAAAAGTAATGCATGTTGCAGGATTTATCTTCGTATACCCTGTTTCAGACTTTGAAAGATCTTAATGTTTATCTTCTGATGTTACAGTAAAGAAATTCTTAACTTCTTCTTTACTTTAATTGATATTCTCATCTTTTCTGCTTCTCATCATTTTATTGCTAAAAGAATCCAACGAATGCATTATCCTTCCCTGTGAAAATAATCTTTGTTTTTCGGTTATATTTTTACCTCTATAACACAGACCCCATAGCCCAATGGATGTGTAAACCCCTTTCAGCCAACTCAACAAAAACAACAAACCTTTCAATCTTGTTTATTTAACTAACCTAATATCTTTCTTAAATTCACAACACATCTAAATGATACAGAGAGATCCCTCTCTGAAGCTGGTAGGGATAGATTCCAATTTTAAAGTGGTTGGATAAAGTTACCTCTCGTAGATTTATTCTTTCCTAATAACCTCTAGGAATTTATAGAGCATTAACACCCTCCGTGATGCTGTGCGGCTGATGCTTCCATGATCCTTGTCACTAGCTGTTGCCTTAATTCTTTATTCTCCTGATAAAGCTTGACAATAGCCAGATTTTCGTGCTTCAGCTGCTGATATGGAGTTCCCTCACTTGCTCCCACGAATTTCTCTTTCCTTTCTCTATTCCCACGTTCATGGCTTGATTTCCCGACAGGTTCTAGCCGGATGATGCATTCGAGTAGATATTGAGCTGCCAATCCGACGCGCGGTCCTTCTAGAATTTTAGACTCCATGATATCCTCATTATTTCTTGGCCTTCCCCTCCTCCGAGGAAGTTGAAGTTTGGAGGAGGAGGCTCTTTCCATCTCCCTCTCCTGTATGAATTTCTCTGTTTTGACTGTTCCGTGACTTGATCTGGTCTCTTCTGTACACGAAAGAATGGTTTCTTCCACGTCTTTGGGAATGGTCACTGCGGGTGCAAAATAATTCCAAACTCTTTGAGCTTCAAACCTCACAGTTTTTCCACTCCATGTGCACTTTCCTATGCTATGAGAATCCGCCATGGCGCGACCAAGGTATACTCTACGCGCAATGTTTTGAACGAATGCACCGGGGGAGCGGTTTTGAACCAATTGGATTGGCAAGGGGGAACTATGAAAAGAGATTAGGCCTGGTTCTATGACTGGAGGGAACGCCGAGCACCTTAAAATTTATAACGAATCGACCAAGAGAGGAAAACATGCTGGAAACCAATGAATTTATGGCGACAAGATATTTCAAGTCAAATTTCAGGTTGTTCATGGCAAATCCCCACATGTGGAATGCAGATGATATGGTTTTCTGGGCATGTATAATACGAATGCCACGGTTGTTGGCCCTTGACCAAGTTTTGAGGAACACTTGGCCATAATTGACCGTTTTTGGACTTCGACACCCTGTCAAAATGGAGCGCCAGGCGAAGCAGAGATCACGGGATCTGGGTCCACTTTTGGGCCTCTTTTAAGGTTTTGGGTTAATGTAATGGGAAAGAGATGTTGGCCCGTGGGTTTACCCATGCTTAGGCCCACTTTTGTAATCCATAAATAGATACTTAGGTAATGTAAGAATAGTTGATGGCTTAGTGATAGTAGTTATATTTGTGTGATCGGATGTGGATTGTAAATTCTCCATGCATGATTGTAAGAGGCTTGCAGAGCTAAGTGAAAGTTGTTGCAAGAGGTTGTAGAAGGCTTTGTGCTGAAGTACAAGGAAGAAGGATCTAGTGAGATGTGCAGATCTTCTATCCTATGCGAAGTAAGGGTTTTGAGTGGCTTTGTGCTGTAACCGATTGAAGACACTAATAAAGAAGAAGAGTTGGTGGATGTAGCCCCAGGGAGGGGGTGAACCACATAAATTTGTGTATTATGCTTTGTTCTTTGACTTGATGTGTTTATCTCTTTCGTTGCTAAGTGCTTCGATATATTTAGATATATTTACTTAGGATTCATGCTTCTTAGATGTGTATGAATGTTAGATCTGATATGTATGAAGATGCTTAGTGTTGATCTACTGGATCTAATCTATTTTACTGTTGCTAAGTGCTAAAATATCTTAGATCTAAGTGAATGTTGTGATGCTCTGTGCTATTTGCAAAGTATAAGAAGGGTTGAATATTGATGCATAATCGATGCTAAGTGTGCTATAAAGATATAATCATAGATCTGTGTCCCGGCTAAGGTTACAGACACCTGAGTCTTGCAACCACCCCTGCCTCTACCTCGGGTGAGACTTCATCTTCTTTGCAGGTGTTGCTGAAAGGGCTAGTAGTTAGGGATTTGTTGGTGCACTCTTGAGCATTGAACCCTAGGTCTGCCCCTGTGCCAACAAATGGTTCCATTGTCGGGACCTGAAATTGTGATTGCTGGGAACTAGAGAAGAAGAATCTTTGTGCAAATAAAGCTCTGTCCGTAGATCTATTGCCCTAGTGCATAGTGTTCTAATTGACCTGTGAAGCCTTGTGCCAAGAAAGAAAGGCCAGATCTGAAGAAAAGAGATCAGATCTACAAGAAAATAGGTTGATACTGAAGAAAAGAAGCAAGATCTGAACGCTTTGTACTCTAAGAAAGGTAAAAGTGGGATTTTCTAATTAAAAGAGGTAAGATCTGTAAGCTTTGTGCTCTGATAAAGGTAAGAATAGTTAAAAGTTCTAGATCTGAAAGCTTTGTGCAATGTATAAGTAAGATAATTGGAAATTTTGTTTCTAAAGCATGGATCTAGGTATGTTTGATAGATTCAGTCCTAGCTTAAAACCTAGGGCTTTAATAGAAGAAAGAAAGCTTGATATGAATAGATATGATAAGTATAATGATAGATATGTTATAACTATGCATAGAAAGAATGTTTGGACTAACAAAGGGATGCAGGATCCTAGAAAGAATTTTTGGCAAGCTAACTACCATGATCCTATTTCGCAGTACAGAAGAAATTGGGGATCATTTAAGAGAAAGATCGGATTGACCCTATGTTACAGTTGTAGAAAACTAGGCCATCTAGCTAAGAAATGCCTTGGTGGAAAACCCAGTTGTCTCTGTTGCAAAGCTTTGGACCATGAAGTATTGGATTGCCCTAGAATGATTGCTAAGCTTGAAAGAATGAATCTACATGAATAAAACCCTAGGACAGCCCCAGAAATAGCAGAACCTCATAAAGAACCAGAGAAAGTATTAATTCAGATGAAAGGAACCCTGAATGAACACCAACATGTCAGATTATCAGAGATATTTAAAGAAAAAGAATGCATCGAAGTAAGGATAGGGGACTTCGACATTGATTGTGGTCTAGATGAAGAAACATAGATGAATATAATGACAGAGAGAACATGGGAATCTATAGGGAAGCCTGTCATGATCCCTTCACTAGGAGGAATAGGACTCTTCAGAGGAAAATTGGTAAACCTATGTGGAAGGCTCACTAAGATATCTACGAATGCTAATGGAACTTCGACTGAAGAATATTTCAAGATTATTAAATTTATCGAGGACAACACCCCGTTTACTATGTTACTTGGAAAACCTTGGATTGACAGAGATCAAGTTAGACAGAAGGAAGAAGAAAATTTTTTGGAACAAAAGAAACAAGAATTAAAAGATTTTATGACCAAGAATATTGCACAGTTGATTGAGGAACAAAAGAATAAATAAAATCTATTTGACACTAGAAGCTCAGATGTCAAATAGTTAGGGGACTCACAAAAGATTGGAGTATCTATACTAGATACAGATGAGGTAGTTCTCCTAAGTCTTGGGAAAGAACCTCAGCAGCGCGAAGTGACTATGACCAAGGAAAATAAGAACCAGAGCGAGAAATAAACTACTGAGACGAAGCTCACCAGGAAGAAGGCTAGAAAGCTAAGTAAAAAGAGAGATCAGATCAACAGGTTACAGAGGGTTCCAGAGGGAATCTCTCTAAAATAAACTTTACAAAATTCAAGCTTCGCTGGGATAACAGAACAATGACATAGGTCACTTCGCCGTGGCGAAGCAATATAGCCATTGAAGGCCAATATATCCATTCGAATGTCACCCCGAATGGATCGAAAAGCATTGATGGTTCATTACCAGACTATTAGACCACACCATAACGTATAGAACCAGAGTTAAGGAAGCCCCATATCCATTGCAAATGATCTGTTACAGAGTTACTTACTTAATCCATCGCACCATGCACAGAAGACACTTTTGCTAATCGTGAAACTGAGTCCGCAGACTACCTTAATTGTGAACCGTGATTTCCCCGCCCTTGCTCTCTACCTTACTACAATATCTATATTACTTTAAGAACTTGAGCTATTGATCCTAAGCGTATATGTCTGAAAAATTTAGCGTAGCTGAAGAATCTGTACTAGAGGTACTCACTAGTCTCAGAGCCAAAAGAGTCATGTTAGAGTAGGGATTGTCTACAGGTTTACAGGAATCATCGATGAGAGGAGTGAAATCCTCCTCGTTGACTGCTCGAGTAGGAACATCCCGAGCCGATGCAGAAAGAACAACTAAACATAAGGATGATATGGCCAACGTGAAGTTGGTTCCATCCATCCTACCTGCTTACATACCACCTCTGAGCGGTGCGATCAACAAAGATAGTGTGCCTAGAGACTTTGAGTACACTCTAATCACGACGGACCTGCCAAAAGTAGTACGTGCAGATTATGACAAGATTGTAGCATTGAAGTGTAGTGACTTCAACCTGGGGGATTGTAAAGTTTACAACACACTTTCCCCATAAAAGTACCTAACCAGAACCAAGGGAAAGAATTTGAAGATCATCCCTCAACAATGGACGATGAACCTAGCGCAATCTACTCTGCTCAACGTTACGAAGATACCGCACTTTGGCAGACACCAGGAGGTGAATGATTGTGTGAAGCTACTGCTGGAAAGTTACCATGGAGGATACTTGTGGTTGAATCATCGCATAACAATTGATCCAACGTTGATCAACCGAATCACCAGGCTTAGCATGCAGGGCCCTGATCCCCATGATTACTATCCTGGAAATACCATGGATCGTGCTCTTTCTCAAAAGATCAAATAAGCCTATGGCGATGTTGAGAAAGGCGCACAAGGCTAAAAGGTAGCTTCTATTGAAAGTGGCATAGTGCGCCTCGCCTGTCAACTGATTGCAAGGAAGTTGGTACCCAAGAATTAACCCACACAAGTATCCATCTTTGTAGTTGACCTCGCAGGAAAGTTTGCAGAGGGACTACATATGAACTGGGTGAAGTACCTGCTGAATCAACTAGAGATTGATTGCAGAGAAGCCCAAGATCAGGGGCATGAATTTCATTTTAGCTGGCTCTTAATACTTATAGCTTTCGTTGCATGGGAGCTACCGGAAGGTTCAACCTTCCCCGACATTGACCCCTTTGAACCACTGGCTCCGAATTTTAGTACCCTGTGGTACTCGAACGACATGAAAAAGAAATGGAAATCCAATGCCGTATTTTATACCTACTACACCCAGTTGAAGATCGCCATCTAGTTCGAGCCTCGCATGACCCTGAATACTTTACATAGGTTTCGACCTTTGATAACGTTTAGTGAAGACCACCATTTTATATATCCGATAGCACATGCTGATGAGAACAAGGAACAACTTCAGTCTTATTACAAGTTGACAAAAGAAGACCTAGAGGAAATCACCAAGGAATGGTTGACGAACCTCCTTATTCCAGCAAACCCACAGAAGTATCTGACATTGACAACCCAAAAGCTGCGTAGAATACACCTGAACCCAATAAGACAAAGAAAACAAAGCAGACAAAGAAGGATGAGGATAGCTAGGATGTAGACAGTAGATCTTTAAGAACCGCATCCATTACACCAGAGCAGGGAGGTAATGGCGTATACTTAGGGGAAGTTGAACAAAGGCCAACACACGAAGTAGAAATCGTAAAGAAAAGGAAGCGTTTGCCTCCAGAACCTTCCTCTCGAAAGAAATCAAAAGCACCTGTGACTAAGCTGAAGACCATGCTCACTCCAGATGACTTCCATTTTCTCATCACAGTTATGAACGAAGACATAGAAGAGGTAACATAAAATAAGGAAGCAAAGCAAGAGACAATATACAACAGAATCGAGATCGAACTCCAAGGAGAACAACAAGCTCTCCAATCTAGTCGCACAATCTCCTCTGAGCCCCTTCCAGAAGAAACAATAGAAGAAGGAAATGAACCAATGAACCTGTTCAACTTTTCCAAATTGTTGACACGGTCGAAGTATGCCTTCAGAAGGAATAAGAATAAACAGTGCAGGCCACCCATGCCTTAAAGAAAGCACAAGAGGAAATCATCAAGCAACGCCGAGCTGTGCAATAAGAGAAGGACACTCTCCAAGCGAAGTTTGAAGAAGACAGAGTGAAGATCCAAAAAGAGAAAGGGCAGCTGGTGGCGAAGAAGATTGGGATTGAAGAAGCAGTCAACAGATCTTTTCACTCTATGATTGGCTTATAACAGAAGGCAGAGGACCCCATTGAACACCAAGTGATGACACTTGCTAAAGTTATTCAACAACTTAACAAAGAGTCATGGAATTAGAGCTTCAGACAATACCACAGACCCCACTAGAAGTGCACGACCAACAAGAAATAACTTCTTGGAGCACCATAAAAAGGATTAAAGAACTCTCTAAGGAATGCAAATAGTTAATTAATAGAAGTGCACAAATCTACGAGAACCTAAATGATAACCCAGAATTGAATAAATTGGAGTCACAGCTCCAAGAGGCGAAGTACGACGTTGAAAATCCACAGGTGCGGCTGAAGGACCTATCACCCGTAGAGAGAATGGAGAGGTTTCTAGAGAAATGTACAACCCAACAACAGATTCACACACTTCAGAGTAAAGTAATGGAAGTCTCTCAATGACTTCAACCAGTGAAAGAAAAGGCATGCCAACTGTTCATTGAATTTGAAAGCCAAGGAGTAGAACTTGAACAGGTTGTGAATACAGTAGAACAATGTCTAAAAGGGCCGGTGAACAAGGCACTCATCCAGGAGTTCACCAAGAAAGAGGCAGTAGCAATGTGGCAAGTCGAAGAAACATGAGCCAATCTTGAGGAATTCAAAGAAGAATTGGTTAGACCTGAGTGACTCAATATGAGTCACAGGTGAGTGTTGGGGGCATGTTAGTCCTTGACCAAGTTTTGAGGAACACTTGGCCATAATTGACCATTTTTGGACTTCGACACCCTATCAAAGATGGAGCGCCAGGTGAAGCAGAGATCAAAAGATATCGATCCACTTTTGGGCCTCTTTTAGGGTTTTGGGTTAATGTAATGGGAAAGGGATGCTGGCCCATGGGTTTACCCACGCTTAGGCCCACTTTTGTAATGTATAAATAGATACTTAGGTAATGTAAGAATGGTTGATGGCTTAGTTCTAGTAGTTAGATCTGTGTGATCGGATGTGGATTGTAAATGATTAGTGCATGATTGTAAGAGGCTTGTAGAGCTAAGTGCAATTTGTTGCAAGAGGTTGTAGAAGGCTTTGTGCTGAAGTACAAGGAAGAAGGATCTAGCGAGTTGCGTAGATCTTCTGTCCTGTGCGAAGTAAGGGTTTTGAGTGGATTTGTGCTGTAACCGATTGAAGACACTAATAAATAAGAAGAGTTGGTGGATGTAGCCCCAGGGAGGGGGTGAACCACGTAAATCTATGTATTATGCTTTGTGATTTGACTTGATGTGTTTATCTCTTTCATTGCTAAGTGCTTCGATATGTTTAGATAGATTTACTTAGGATTCTTGCTTCTTAGATGTGTATGAATGTTAGATCTAATATGTATGAATATGCTTAGTGATGATCTACTAGATCTGATATATTTTACTATTTCTAAGTGTTGAAATATATTAGATCTAAGTGAATGTTGTGATGCTCTGTGCTATCTGTGAAGTATAAGAAGGGTTGAATATTGATGTATAATCGATGCTAAGTGCGCTATAAGGATAGAATCATAGATATGTGTCCCAGCTAATGTTGCAGACACCTAAGTCTTGCAACCACCCCTGCTTCAACCTCGGGTGAGACTTCATCTGCTTCGTAGGTGTTACCGAAAGGGCAGTAGTTAGGGCTTTGTTGGTGCGCTCTTGAGCATTGAACCCTGGGTCTTCCCCTGTTCCAACAATGATTTTTCATTCCCTCGCCCTTCATGATGAACTGATAATAACTGTGGCACTTTATGACATGACCTTTATTAACCACTTGACTCGACCAGGGTACGTAGAAACTAGATTCTTAAAGGGATTCAACCTTTTTGGAAAAGACATGCCTGTACTGTTAACGATAAAAAATGCACTGGCATTTTTTTTTTTTGAAGAATGATACTTAATAATGCTGGGAAATTTTGAATACCTTCCTGAAATCCAAATGCAGATTTGAAAGTACCATTGGAAAGCTTACGATTTCTATATGTCAATCGACTATTCAAGCATGTAAAACAGACTCTCCACGACTTAGAAATTCAATTTTTCCCAAGGCAGTTTATTTTTGGAAAACCTGCATTTTCGGTGGTTTAGGTGAATAGGACGATTGTTCATTAACCACCGAAAGCAGTGATTTCAGTAGTTAATCCACCCAGAAGTCTTCTATGTTAACCACCGAAAGCCTGTTACTGCTAGAATGATCGAATTTTTGCCCAGATCGGGATTTTTTGAGTTGGAATGGTTTGAAACCTCTTCGAATGGACAGTTGTTGAATTATCAAATCAGATCCAATAGCTATTTTTGATGGATAAGGGAAAGAAGAGGTGTTTTAATCATTTTTGGTATCTTTTTCAAAGGCAGAAAATCAAGATTTTGGCACACCTCAGCAAATTCGAATTTTATCTCTTGGAAGAGTCATCAATAAGCCTTGGAAGTCTATTCTGCACTACACAAGGATTCTACAAGATATGAGGACCATGAAATGTGGGATTGACCCCATTTTGGGGATCATACCATATCTTTTACAAACTGAATTTTGACTTTCTATCTTTAGCATATTTGATCCATGTTTTCAGGATCTCAAGACTGCATTGTAAAGCTATAAAGCTAAAGGTAGAATAGGAACTACAGGTTCAATTTTGGAGACTTTTTCATATTATGTACTCAAACTTCTCATTTTAATATTGAGTAATACAAGCTTCTTTTGCCATAACTTGTTCAGATTTCATCTTCTTATCTATTCTGTACTTGCACCTAGATATTATATTCATGTTGTTATGTTTGTTTATGCTTGATAATTGTCATCTTATCATTGCATTCATAAGTTAAACTTTGCAAGTATTCCTATGATTATTGTAATTAGCCATTCATATATGCTTTATATGTGATTCTGCTGATATAATAGTTATTTCTTCATACATCCCTTTATTTGTAAACTCTCTAAACATTTGTGGTTGAAAGTATTGTCCATCTAAATGTGTTTATGCATGATTTGAGTGAGAAATGATTTAGTCCTCTGACTTGATCCAAACCCACACTTTTTATTGAGAAAACAGTTACCAAAAGATTAAGTTACCAGGCATCTCTAACTTACAACCTAGGAGAGTTTCCTGGAGCGATAACAAATTGGTGTCGTTGCCGGTGAGAGGAGATTGAAGCTCAACTTCCTTGGGAGAGGACATAGATCCAGATTTGATGATAGACAAAGCCTGGACATCATTTGGTTGTAATCATCTATCTGGCGATTCCATGAAGGATGAATCTATTGGTGACTCCACTGGTATGACATGAACATAATCGTAGCAAAGAGGTATGACTTTTGTGATTTTTTCAAAGATTGTTGGTTCCCCTAATCCAGTACCTACTAGAGATGAATGGGAAAGAAGTATTCCCAGATTTCGAGGAGAAGAGTGGGAAGTGCCAGCTGAATTCTTGTTAGATTTTCATGACTTTATTCACCGACTTGAAATTATACATGAGGATGTTCAGATCAAGCTCTTCGAGTTTTCTTTAGAGGGGATCACTCATGATTGGTGCCGGTCACTTCCAGTTTCCAGTATCAACTCTTTGGAAGATTTTCATGCTGCCTTTCATTTGTTTTGCAAAGAAATGTTTTCAGCTGATCTTTTGTATCCCGAATGTTGTTATGAATTTCATTTATTGACTAAAGATTCAAATAGTCATGAAGAGTATATTGTTCTAGGGGATACCTCTCATTGTGATCGAGAAATTGATGATCTTCACGATGCTGTCCATAGTATAGATTTTTTTGACACTGTACCAAATGAATTTACTATCTTAAATGGCCAAGAAGATCAGATTGTCCCATTTGAAAAATTGAAAAATGATAAACATATTTTTATTTTAGCATGTGACAGAGTTGAATCTGTAGAAAATACGGAGAACAGTCTTCAGCTTTTAGATTTGTAGACAAAGGGAAATTGCAGCATACATGAAAAGGAAGATGATGAGCAGAAAGGTTTAGATCAGTAGTACATCATGCATGTTTTTTTGATCGAGGTTGAGCAGTTTATAGTTGACATGGAGATCGGTAAAAGACATCGGCAACAACATGTCAATCTTCAGTTGGAATAGCTTCTTAAAGAGGTATTGCTTGACATTTTTAATGACCCTATTGCCGATTATTTGGAATCTATGAACAACATAAATGTCAAAATATTTCCTTCAGAAGAAGGATGGTTCTGTCATCCTTTTAAAATGCATTTCTGCATTCTAGGCATTCCTTTACTTTTCGGGTCTAGATCAAGGAGGTTATCATTAAATCATTTCCTGACATGGATTCATTGGAAGCATGCCTTCACTTAATAAGAGCTAGTACAGTTGGTTAAGAAGTAGGAGTAGGCAAGAAAATAAGCTCCCCATACGAGCAGTCAGATCCTTTCAGTTATTGGTTGTTGAATAAACAGACAGTCTATAGGCAGGCTTCAAGTTTTCAGGCTACAGGTTTGTAGGGGATTAGTTATAAAGGCCAAATGACTCCAAATTCTTCATGCAACTCCCATTGATCTCTCTTGCCCAAAATCCTTTGGGTGCTCCAAAATGTATTTGGCGTTATATTCAATACAAAAATAAGACAAAAAACCTGAGCTTTTTGCAAATACTCTGCATCGCATGGATTCCTTCAAGACCAAAGATCTGCACGGGCCTAAAAACTCCATTCCCCTCTCCCCACAGTGGCTGCTTCCAAAACCCGGGGAGAATAAATCTGTGGCAGCAACAGGGGATTCCCCTATTAATTACAGTCCCACACATGTCAATCACACTGATTTCATAGCTAAAGTATCTGGGAATGGGTATGAGACCATTGATACAGAGAAGAGGAAAGACATTTGGCGATCTCCCTTGGTGGAAGCCGAACGTCGTGAGAACTGGCGAGATGAAGAAAGAGAGAACACTAACATTCGTTGGGACTGGTGGAGAGAAGGTGACAAAGATCTGGGTAATCATCGTAGGTTAGACCATTAGGCAGAGAATGCAATGGGTAGAAGTCTAGGGGAAATAAGACGACTCCCTTCAGATCATTGGAACGACACTGGAAATTGTGAACCTAGTTATGATGCACGCCGTGAAAGTAAATGGGACACTCGATGGGGATGAGACAACAGAGAAAGATGCTTGTTGAGAAGCATTAGAAGGAGCACATGTTCAGAGAGACACAAGGGAGAGTTGATGCTTTATGTCATCGTGTATTTATTTCTAGATTTTCAGTTGTTAAAACTCATATTTCAATGCATAAAATCAGTAACCGTGAAGATCATATTAAGATTGATCGTCATCATGACGATCAATACCAGATTTTTAGGCACATAATCGGTGGTAATTAAAATGAATGAAGATAGTCGAAGATAAGAAGACACCCACTATCAGATTGGAGATATCATGATTTGTTCCAGATTTTCAAGAAGAGTAGCCAGAAGTGCAGATCTGATGGCGAACATCATTTACTCATCCAGTAGCTCGATATCCTGTAGTGCTATTCAGGCCTATGACGTTGGAGGAACAGAGAGGGATCTAAATTGGTATGTCTATGGGAAGAACAATGCACTTTCCTTTCCATCATATTATATTGACGAAGATGCAATTGTCTGTTTGGATGGAGATGGCTGCAGAATACGAGTTGGAGTTACTACAAAAGAGGAGGAATCTTCATCTCTTGATACTTCTGTTGCATGTGACTCATGTGATCTCTGGTATCATGCTGTCTGTGTTGAATTTAACCCAGAGTGTACAATTGAAAATACTTGCAAAACAAGTGGGGTGCTGAAAGATGCAATATCTACTTTCTGTCAAACTTCACCAGAAAAAGATGTTAAGAATTCCGAGTCCAACAATGACACTGTACTTAACAGCAAAGTGTTAGTCCATGTTGCAGATGCAGGGGAGCCAACTCTTTTTGTTTCAATGGTTGAAGGTGAAAACTGTGGTCAAAATACCAAGGACAAATTTGTAGAGGTTGCACCTGTTGAAGAGAAAAAAGAAGCAGATAGAGTATCTATGCAATTATGCACTGATCACAGAAACTTAATGCAACTTGGAGGAGTTGAGCCAGTAGAGCAATTAACAGATAATATAGTAACCATTAGTGCCTGCAAAGGTGGCTCAACATTTTCCGCCACAAATGATTCAACATCACTGTTGGTTGATAATTGGAGTCAGAAGCCTTCTATTTCATTGCCTGATAAAGAAATCGATGGTGCAGATACATTAGTGGGAAGTGAAATATCTCATTCTCTTGCAAATTTAGAGGACATGGCCAAGCCTAGTTCCTTGGTTGAAAACATTGAATGTTGTGGACTTGCGTCTGATGGTCATCATATTGTGAAATTTCCAACTGGCAAAAGTATGGAAGAGGAAAGTGAAATGATTGTGCATTTTGGTAATGCTTCAAGTGGTAAAAACTCAGATAAATCACATGTAGAAATAGGAGGTGATAAGCATGGAGAAAAGAATGACACTATAGAGGAGAGAGTTATGTATGGAAGGCCAGCTAAAATAAGCTATGGGAGATTAAGCACTGAAAAGAGGAATCTGGACCCAAAATGTAGAGATGCATTTACCACAACAGATTCTATGCAGTATGGCCAAAGGTTTGAAAATACTGCAAAGCATAATGAAATATCTATTAAAAGAACAAGGCCAAGTGGATGGAATGACCAAATTTTCCCCCCATCTACAAAAGGCCAATGTGATGCGAATGAAGCAATTGTTTCCAAAGATAATTTTGGACTTAGGAAAAAAAAAAAAATTGAGATCTAACAAGTTGCAAAATCATACTCAAAATGATGTTATCTCACCTCAAGTTATGAGTCTTGTGAAGGGACTGGAATTTCCTACTACTGCAAAGACACTACAACATTCTTCCACCAGAAAGACTGTAAGTAAAATTGTTACAAGAAGTTGTGACTCAACAACAAGAAGAAGGAGTGAAGCCTAGAAAACCAAGAGAGCACATCCAAGAATCAGATATCAAAGCTGGGGGTCATCAGGAACCTATGCAATTGTCACTGTCAGGGGATATATTGTTTGAAAATGGACATTGGAAGTATATTGATGTATTCCATAACCCCGAGACAAGATCATGGGAATGCTAGAACGGTCTTCCTTTGATAGAAAATGATAAAGGGAAACAAGGGATAGAGGAAGCACAAGAATCTGAATTAATGTTTGACCATTTGCAAACAGAGACGAAAATCATGGGCGCCAAAGCTTCATCAGTCCTCAGAGTCTATTTGGAGGAAGATGTTGGTGCCTTAAAAGAACAAAGTGAAAGTCATTGATCTCATATTGAGTCTCAAAATACTGACATCCACAAGCTTCAGGACCATTTGCGGAGACAATTCCAGGGAGTTGTAGGTCAGCTGCAAGTAACAGAGGCAGGAATGTGTAATGAAGTGGAAACTCAAGTTCATGAATTAGATATTTCTACAACATGTCAATTTTTAAATGAGAAAAACCAATACCTTTAAAAGCAATGAAGCAGAGGGTTTTAGATCAATAGGTTTATCATCAGTTGTTGAAGGTTTGCCAACACCAACAGTCTTGGGTGCAGTAATTCGGTCTACACAACAGTTATTGACTCAACAGGCTGGAGCTTCACTTGACCAACTTACCACATAGATGGAAGGTGAGGCAAGAGTAATTGAGGCATGGCACTTGATGATGCTGAGTAGGAAATGGCCTGTGTCACTACACCCACCATAATAATTCTAGTCAGATTGATAGTAAATTGGCTAGTGATTTTGACAATCTCACATTGGATAGTCTTTATGAAGATGCAATGGTTAGGAAAACTGCATACAGTGGAAAAGGAGGCTATGAAAATAATTAAGCAAAAGAGGATGTTCAATCTCGATCAGTTTTCTTTTGCCACGGAGGACATCAAGGATGCTCAAAATACGATGACAGTCATGAAATCTGCCAACAACAAACTTTGGAAAATAACCAGATGATAAATTGTAAAGGCTTAATGACTCCATGCCCAAAAATAAAGGCACAAGGTCTGCCAGGTTCTTGAAGACCTTGCAGGGAGGTCTTCATCCCAGTTGGAGCCAATGTTAGAGATAAAAAATGCACTGGCATTTTTTTTTTTTTTTT
>JZKD02S1921030.1:397933-432708 GCA_000966675.3 Picea glauca | reverse complement strand
CCAAACTCCAAATTCAGATTTGAAAGTACTATTGGAAATCTTAGGATTTCTAGATGTCAATCAACTATTCAAGCATGTAAAACAGACTCTCCACGACTTAGAAATTTGATTTTTCCCAAAGAAATTTATTTCTGGAAAACCTTCCTTTTCGGTGGTTTAGGCGAACAGGACGATTGTTCATTAACCACCGAAAGCAATGCTTTTGGTAGTTAATCCACCCAAAAGTCTTCTATGTTAACCACCGAAAGCCTGTTACTGCCAGAATGACTGAATTTTTGCCCAGATCGGGATTTTTTGAGTTGGAATGGTTTGAAACCTCTTCGAATGGACAGTTGTTGAATTATCAAATCAGATCCAATAGCTATTTTTGATGGATAAGGGAAAGAAGAGGTGTTTTAATCATTTTTGGTATCTTTTTCAAAGGCAGAAAATTAGGATTTTGGCACACCTCAACAAATTTGAATTTTATCTCTTGGAAGAGTCATCAATCAACCTTGGAAGGCCATTCTGCAATACACAAGGATTCTACAAGATATGAAGACCATGAAATGTGGGATTGACCCCATTTTGGGGATCATCCCATATCTTTTGCAAACTGAATTTTGACTTTCTATCTTTAGCATATTTGATCCATGTTTTTAGGATCTCAAGACTGCATTGTAAATCTATAAAGCTAAAAGTAGAATAGGAACTAGAGGTTCAATTTTGGAGACTTTTTCATATTATGTACTCAAACTTCTCATTTTCATATTGAGTAATACAAGCTTCTTTTGCCATAACTTGTTCAGATTTCATCTTCTTATCTATTTTGTACTTGCACCTGGATATTATATTCATGCTGTTATGCTTGTTTATGCACGATAACTATCATCTTATCATTGCATTCATAAGTTAAACTTTGCAAGTATTCTTGTGATTATTGTAATTAGCCATTCATATATGCTTTATATGTGATTCTGCTGATATAATAGTTATTTCTTCATACATCCCTTTATTTGTAAACTCTCTGAACATTTGTGGTTGAAATCCTTGTCCATATAAATGTGTTTATGCATGATTTGAGTGAGAAATGATTCAGTCCTCCAACTTGATCCAAACCCACACTTTTTATTGAGAAAATTGTTACCAAAAGATTAAGTTACCAGGCATCTCTAATTTACAACCTAGGAGAGTTTCTTGGAGCGATAACATGTACCACGTATAAAGTTTCTAATTCTAACACCCTTTCCTATTTCCAAGGGCTAACTGACCATTTGATGACTTCGACCTCACGGTGCTACATACTTGACTTCACATTTTTGGGCGCATGGATCATAACGTGATTTAAAACCAACTCTAAATGGAAAGAAAAATGGTGGAGCTAACATCTGGCTCCAACGGAGATGTTATCCTCCCTGTGAGGTAGAAACGAACAATAGACCAGGTGCCTAACCATTGGGCTTTATTCGATGTCTAGACACTAAGAAATATAAATGACAGATGAAAAACAAACTAGAATCGTTGACACAACTTCTAAGACTTCAGCATAAACTTAGGGACTTCACCCCAAGCTTCAATTCTCTACTGACCTATTGACTCGATGCAAAATGAACGACTATTTACAATGAAAAATAACTCAAATGGACTTTACTTCATCAAGTAACGTTTGAGGAACATGCCATTTATAGGCCCCCAACCAAGACACTCTCCATCCAGTCCTTTTAGGAAATAAGCATTGTCCCTGCACTACGCACCGATTTTGTATGACCCTCTCCAAAGGTGATCAAACTTCCTGTGCTTTCCTTTATCTTCATTTATCGCATCCTATCTCAGTACTAGATATCCCACCTGAAAATATTCCTGGTTGGAATGTTTGTCAAAAGCTTTCTTTATCCTCTCCTGATGGAGTTGAGATCGATTATACACCTTCTCCCTCACCTGTTGCATATGAATTAGCTGGTTTATCCTCATATGTGCATCATTTGGCTCGGCCTCCTGCTCTTGCAAAAATTTTCTAATAGGCGGTCCCAACGCAGTAGGGAAGATTGCCTCTACACCGTAAACGATCTGAAAAGGTGACGTTGATATGGATTTTTTGGTGGTAATATCATCTGCCCACAACATGTAGATAAGCTTCTTATGCCATAATCTCTTATTGTCTTTCAAGAGCCTTTTGATGATTCTGGTCAGGTTCTTATTGAGGATTCCGCTAACCCGTTTCCTTGTGGATAATATACCGTGGAATGCCCCAAGGTTATGTTATAATCCTGGCAGAACTTGTCCATCCTTTTAGAATTGAATGTATCTGCATTATCTATTATGATCTTAATAGGACACCCGAACCTTGACAAGATGTTTGTCTCCAGGAACTGTATGATGACTGCGTCGGTGGCTTGCTTTGTGGGGATCACCTCAATCCACTTCGTAAAATAATTGGTGGCCGTGAGAATCCATTTATGTTGAGTGAAGGATGGTGGGTTTATCTCTCCTATGAAATCTAGGCCCCACTGCATGAAAGACGCTTCTACTGATATTGGATTTAACAACAGGGGCTCTAGCTTTCTCCTCCCATCGAAAATATGGCACTCGTAGCAGTGGGAGACCTCTTTATATACGTCAGAAAAAAATGTTGGCCAGTAATAACCCACCCTCAGGATCTTGTGCATGATCATCTTCCAATAGTGGTTCCCTCCGCAGTCACCTCTGTGAAATTTTTGTATGGCCCGTTTCACCTTGTCTTCTAGCAAACAACTTAACAGTATTCCTCCAGGATCTTTCCAATATAGTGAATTATCCAAGACACATAACTTAACCGCTTTAAGATTAAAGAATCTTGACTTAGTCTTACTCATGCCTAGAGGTTCCTGGAGATTCTCTAATATACGTATGATGTCTTCATACCACGACGAATCAATGAAACAATGAGGCATCTGCAAAAATTTTTCTTCTTGAGGACACTCTGACAGATCAGAAATGAAGTTCATACCTACAATGTCACAGTCCAATTGTGCCATCAACTTCATGAGGCCTTGAACCTTGACCAACTTTGTCGGCTTGATCTAAAGATTGTATTCTAACATGGTTGTTATCCACTTCCCTCTCCTTCCTTTCAGGTCAGGCTAAGTTAGGATGTCCTTTACTGAACGGCTGGGCACACAGGCTATGACATGGGATTGGAATATGTATGTCCCGAATTCCTTCAAAGATTTTACTAAGCCATACACCTACTTTTCCATAATGTCATACTTTAGGGGACCGTCACACAGTGTCCAACTGAAGTAGGCTATGGGTTTCTCGAAATCCTATTCTTCCTTCTGCAACAGTACTCTGACAATAGTGTGTTCTGAGGAAAATGAAAAAACGAGGAAATCCTTCATAAATTCCAGGCTGGCTAGCACAGGGGATTTAGTCAAATCCATTTTGATATCTTTGAAGGACTTCTTGGCCTCTGGGTTCCACTTAATCGCGTTTCCTTTCCTGAGCATACAAGTTAAATTTTTTATGATTTCCACCAGGTTTGGGATAAATCTCCTCAAAAAATTCACCTTACCCAGGAAAGATTGTACCTCCCTTTTACTACATGGGGTGTCGATCTTAAAAATCCATTCAATCCTTCTGGGCTCTATTTTAATACCTTATTTGGAAATTATGTGCCCCAAAATATTGCCTTCCTCCACCGCGAAATGAGATTTCTTTGGATTTAGTGATATGACGAACTTTCTACACTTCTGGAAAACCCTCTTCAGGTGCGAGATGTTGTTTGTTGGAGGTAGAATACACTGTGATGTCATCAAGATAAATCACGATGATTTTTTTATTCTCATTGGAAAACATGATTTCCATTGCCCTCTGAAAAGTGGCACCAACATTCATCAAGTTTAACAACATATTAGCATACATGAACATTCCCCACGAAGTGGTGAAAGCCATCTTCTCTCTATCGTCTGTGTGGACCATGATTTGGTTATATCCTGAGAAACTATCCAGCATGGACATCTTCTGAGATCCCACCACCTTTTGCAAGATGTAGTCCATTTTGGGAAGGGAGTAGTGGTCTTTGAGAGACACCTTATTCAAATTTTGGAAATCTACGCACAATCTAATTTCACCACTTTTCTTTCTCACAGGTACTAAGTTAGATACCCACTTCGAGAATCTTAAAGAAACAATAATTTTGGCGTCAAAAATATTCTTTACCTCTTTCTCGATCAACGATAGCAAAAGGGGATTTATCCGTATCAACTTCTATTTGAAAGGTTTATGTTCTTCCTTGAGAGGGATAACATGTTGGATCACCTTTGTGTCATACACTTTCAGATCGTTGTAGCTCCATGAAAAGACGTCCAAAAAATATTTCATGAGTTTTATGTAATCCTGCTTAACCTCTGTATTGAGCGTTTTTTATAATTTTACCATATTTAGCTCTACCTCGGTCCTGATGTTGTAGTCTTCCACGTCTTATGTGCTTGCGGTGATCTTGGGGTTCTTAGCCACATCATTTTCGTCAAACAACTTTTCTAGTGGCACCAACCCCTTTGGAATAATATTGTTTTTTAGTTGTATTATATCCCTTCCCATGATCTGGTTTTGGAAATGGTCATCATCACTACACACGTCTGCACCCTCATCTTCATCACCGTAGTATTCCCCGTCAATGTTTGTGTTAGTGAACTCGTCACTCATGAGGAGGAACCTTTCCACCTGTTTTTCATCGTCAAACACCTACCAGTGTTTGATGTTGTCGGGTACTATTGACCTGTGCTTGACCTCAATTTCATATCTTTTATCTGGAAGAATGGGAATCTTGAAAACTGAGGCCAAGGTGGCCAACGCGTTGGTGATATGATTCTATTCTCTGGGGATAACAATTAGGTCATACTCCAAAAATCCTTCGAGAAGGTCCAAAGCCATATTTACGTATGCTCGCAGTCTGGGTTGTTTGGTCTGATACACACCCTTCACCTGATTTATGATCATCTTGGAATATCTGAACACTGCTATCCTCTGCTCGCCTAGTTCTTTCAAAACTTGTAAGCCCAAGATTAGTGCTTCATACATGGCCATGTTGTTAGTGCATTCAAGCGCTAGCTTGAATGAACGCAAATTCATGCTTACTTTAGGGGGGCTCATGCATATACCATCCTCGGCTCCTTCCCGACTGACTGCACCATCAAAACTCATGTTCCACACCCCATTTTCCATGTGGTCTTCTGGGTCGATGCACTCTATTGTTTCCTGCGTGGTTTTCTCGTCAACTGTCATGATGGTTATCGATCCCTCTTCTCTGAAGTTAAATTCATTGTAGAATATAGACAAACCTACTTCGGTGTCGACGACGTATATAGGATGATTATGGGGCTACGTCTTGTTGCTTACCATGTATTTCAGCAGCACTTGTCTGTACAACCTTCTGTCGTGGCCAAAAAGATGGATAGTGGCATAATTCATATCCATCTGCAACGTGCCCTTCAACTTCACAGCCCATGATCTTGAAAGAAACATGCCAAACTTCGGGGGTATGTCTGCGATGACTATGTCCATGACCATATTCTTAGCGGGGATTTGAGGCAATGATACAACCAGGTATTTGATAAGACCCAAATATTTGAATTTCCTTGAATCGAAGGAGAAAAGGTCCTTGTATGGTCTAGTGACTTCTAAACCCAGCTTGTCCATGACCACCTTCGTCATGAGATTGTGTGATCTGCCAGAATCAAGCATGGCATTATGTAAGTTCAGATCATGGATCTTCAGACTGACATAGAAAGGGGGGACATCTTCATCATCGCTTGTCTCTTCGATGCGCAGACCAAACAAGATGGTGGGGTGGTCCTCTCGAATGTTCAGAGTATCGAGGGCCCCTCTTGTCTTCATCATTTTAATGATTTGTTCCCGATACTCACCCTTTCTAATAATCTCATTGAATGGGACATAGATTTTGATTTTGCCTATTTCGTGTTCAAAATTGAAAGGGGAACAGGTTTTTAATACCTCTTTTACGCTCATCTCCCGGCCTGTCTCCAGGAATTTTTTGGGGACTTCATCCTTTGACTTATCCTTCTTGACTGCATCCTTGGTTGCACTATCCAGTCTCGATCGGCTCATGGAAGGTGTGTCCATTGTAGGCTTCTTTATGAAATCTGTTTGTTTCGGCTTGGTAGGTACATCTTTACTCCGAAGGTTGTATTTCTTCTGGAATTGCATGATATCATTTTGATAACATTTCTTGAATTATTCCATCTCCCAAGATGATGCATCATCTATTTTTATTATCATACCATCATTGGTTTCCAGCGCAAAGTCTTCATTTTGGCTCATATATTGATTGTGTTCACTCTTCGTCAAGAACATGCACGATTTTTTGTCATCACAACAATGCATCTGGTCATCGAAAGACTGGCTGAAATCCTCATCTGTGTAGTTGTTCTGGAAACAAGGTCTCTTTTGTTGGTCACCTGGGTCCCACTGCTTGATTTGAGGAATCTGACCCATCCAAAGATTCTTATTTCTGGGTTGTGGGTCGTCTTTTTCTCATGTGACAGGCCTATTTCCCATGGACATTCTCTCCATCAACTTTTCCATGGTCTTTATAATCATGTCAAATTTTTCATTTGAGGACCATGACGTCGACGACTGTGCATCTCCCTGGGGTATTTTGTCACCCCAATTGAACTTTGGTTTAATTTTTCCTGACACCATCATGTTCACTTCAACCTTGACAATGTTACTCATTATGGCATCCAAACTTACCGATCTTCTTTCTCTCAGTAGCAGAGCAAGTTCACTGTCGAAGGAATCTGAGTACTGCAACTGTGTAGCATTGGGAGGGGGATTTACTTTAGTAGGGATGGAGTTGTATACCTTCAAAAAGCAAGATGAGAATTCCTGCACCATTTCCTTCAATGCTTTCTTCATGTTATTGTACTGTGTTAGTAGCTGCAAAGGGTTTTTCTTATCCCCCCATTTATTTAGGAATGACATTTCAAATGTTGCAAAGTCCCGAATTCTCATGGGCGGGAGGGCCTTGAACCACTTTCTTATGTCTCCTGAAAGGCTTTGTGCAAAAAGGCTCATTTTTTCATCCCTGTAGTCTACCTCCTCTAGGTCGACAAAGTCGTTAAACCAGTCCAGGTGTTTCTCGGCAGAAACATTTCCCTCAACGTCGTAGAGTCTAATTATTTGGCTATGATTCTGGGGCAAGTCGTGTAATTGGGCTGGTAGGATGAGGGGAGTGAATCTGACATCCATAGCCCTAGGGGGATTCTATTTTTTGGGGATATTATTTATCACCAGGGCTTGGAAATTGTTCGGGTCAAAAATGGTCTTGTCCAAACTAGTTTCTCACTTAGACCTGAACAGAGTTTGCTCGAAAAGTGCGTCAAACTCAAGGTCATCAATTCTCTGCGTGTCATATTTGGGAAAGGACAAACTTCTGTCCAGGAAATAAAATGGATCAGGCACCTGCTATCTAGCCTTGCGCAAAATCTTCTCAGGGTCATACATAGGCTCAAAGGGGTTTGGGTTAGGATTCACTTTGGTGTAAAAAGTATTTGCAGCCAGGTTTCCTGAGTAGTGCTACTTGGGGCTACTATTTTGTTTGGACTGGATTCGCTAGGGTAAAGGTTTCAACTAGTATGGGTGTTTTTCCCTCTGTTACCCTTAAGGGTCAAACTATAATGTTTGTCGTTCTCCTGGGGAAAATATTTTCAACTTCATCCCCAACAACGACACCATAATGTTAGCACTCTGTAAATCTATTTGGCTGATAAATAGACGACGAAGGTAAATTTTTCAACCAACTTTGAGACCCGAAACTAGCCTTTCATATCTGGAGAGGGCTCTCTCAGAAATGGCGTGATCTTCGCGCAGGATAAGACTTTGAAAACAATGGCTAGATTTGACACCTATGGTAAAATGGTTTCTGGTTATATTGGCACATAAAAGTAAAACTTGGGCTATGGGGTCGATCTGAGGAAGAGTCTAAGAAAATGACTCAGTGACTGGATTCAAGAGGAGAAGGCTAGGCGAGAAACAACCTTCAGTGTAAATCGTAAAGTGTGGTGGGAGAAAAACACAGGAAGTAACTCAAGAGCACTACTGTACAACGAATCCACAGGTTCGAAAATTTGTTCTGAAATAGACAACATAAGATATGAAATAAAATGTAACAGGAAACACATATGCAAAGAAAGAGACATAATACATCTGACTATCACAACTAGAATCTTTTCATCAAATCACAGGACCTTTGCATTACATTTCGGTCAAAAACTCAGATTACATACAATAGCAGTCGTTTACTCAATTTTCCAACCAACCTGGCTTACATCAAAAGGATCACATATATAAACAAGGGCACCACTTGGGCTTCCATGCTTTCTAACTATTAACCCTAAACTAGAAAAAACACACCACATGTGCTAGAGACTCTTCGCATGGTACTATCCTAAATTAGGCAATAATCATGCCTGTCCACTAACGATTGTCTTCAGGTTTTCCACGAGGGTCTGATCATCAGTCAGAATCTGAGGTGGGAAAAATGTTTTGTTGTGTCTCTTGATTAGGTATCCTAGTGAATAGGTGTGTATCAAAAAACTTGTTGTCTGCACTATTGGTTTCACCTTTTATTATACGCTTGTTTGCTAGAGAGCTGTGTGCTAGAGAGACTGTTATCAAAATGGTAAGGTGATTTGGAGGATGCGTGTCACTCAAAAACTGTCATGAAGAAGATGTTGCCTGTTAAACTTTCTCTTTTTATGTGCTGGCAAGAGCCACGCAGATTTCCCTTTTAGTCGCTTCACATTCTCTAGGAATCTCTGTGTGCCTTTATTCTTCCAACCTTTCTGCCTCTCTAAGTTGCCTTTTCAGCCATGCTACGTTCCCTCCGTGACTCTGTGCGGCTGATGCTTCCACAGTCCTTATCGCTAGCTGTCGCCTTAATTCCCTGTTCTCCTGATAAAGCTCGACAATAGCCAACTTTGCTTGCTTTAGTTGCTGAGATAGAATTCCCTCACTTGCTCCCGTGACATCCACTTTCCTTGCTCTATTCTCATGTTCGCGGCTCGATTTCCCGGCAGGTTCTATCCGGATGATGCGTTTGAGTATTTCTTCAGCTGCTAATCTGATGCATGGTCCTTCTGGAATCTTAGCTTTCATGATCTCCTTATTCTTTCTCAGCATGCCAGTCCTCCGAGGGAGCTGTTGTTTGGAGGAGGAGGCTCTCGCCGTCTCCTCTCCTATATGAATTTCACTATTTCGACTGCTCCACGACTTGATCTGGTCTCTTCTGTAGGTGAAAGAATGGTTTCTTCCACATCTTTGGGAATGGTCGCCGTGGGTGTGAAAGAATTCCAATATCTTTGAGTTTCGGACCTCGTAGTTTTGTCGCTCCGCGTGCCCTTTCTTGTGCTCTGAGAATCCTCCATGGCACGACCAAGGTATACTCTGTGCGCAATGTTTTGAACGAATGCACCAGGGGAGTGATTCTGAACCAACTGGATTGACAAGGGGGAACTGTGAAAAGAGTGTAGGCCTAGTTCTATGACTGGAGGGCACACCGAGCACCTAAAAATTTATAACAAAAAGAGAGGAAAACATGATGGAAAATAATGAATTTATGGCGACGAGATATTTCAAGTCGAATTTCAGGTTGTTCATGGCAAATCCCCGCATGTGGAATGTAGGTGATATAGTTTGTTGGCATGTATAATACAAATGCCGTGATTTTTCATTCCCTCGGTCTTCATGATGAACTGATAATAACTGTGGCACTTTCCGATGCGACCTTTATTAACCACTTGACTTGACCAGGGTACGTAGAAATTGGCTTCTTAATGAGATTTGACCTTTTGGGAAAAGACATGCCCATACCATGTATACAATTTTTGATTATGACACCCTTTCCCATTTCCAAGGGCCAACTGACCATTTACTGACGTCAACCTCATGGTGCTACATACCTGACTTCACATGTTTGGGTGCATGGATCATAACGTGATTTAAAACCAACTCTAAATGGAAAGAAAAAATGCAATGCTAACACATTCATTCCTTAATTGATCACAAGCTTAATTCATTTTTATGATAGGAGGGTCTTATTGTAGACAACAAGATTCAGGGCTGAATTACATCATTCCGACACTTGTTTCTCAGAGGTGTTGATCTATCTTTGATAGTCTGTGTAGACTTGTCTGTTTGCGAATTAGTTTTCATGGCTGACAAAGGCTATTGTGCAGAGTCGAGTGGGAAACATTCTATGGCAAGCTGATCCATCTTTTAGATTTTAGTTTTTGATTCTCTATTAGAGGTGCTTTTGTATGTTCCATTGGGGATGTCTAAATTTGACTTTGGTCTGAAATTTCTGCATGAAATTTTGTAAAAGGAATGACTCTTTGCTTAATTGGAATGAAATAAAGGATTTCTTTATGTCTCATCTGTCTTGATTATCATCTTGGTGTCTTTACTTATGTCTCTACATTTATTTCAACAACTATTATATTTAGAAAATCATATTTAAATGAATTTTCCAGCAAGCTTTTAATTATGAAAAGGCTAGCCTAAGCACTTGTAATCAATACTTGTGAGTTATGATTTTATTTTTGATGGCTATAAACATAGGGTGATATTCCCGTCTATTTTGATTTAGCCAAGAAGAATCTGAAAATGCTTGAGTAAGATCATTTCATATATTTTCCTCAACAGACATGAATCTAACGAGATTCTTGAACTCATTGGATTTTCACCTTCTATAGAGGCATAATCATATAATAATTTAGAGATGAAGGAACAAGACTTCGAAGGTGGAGAACTGAAAGGAGGTTGGATTAGATGCTAAAAAGGGGAATGGATAGAAGAATACATCCACTTGTTAGGTTATCGCTGTTCTACACAGTTTGTAGAAGATGGTGAGAATGACTAGAGAAAGGTTGAGGTACTAGTTAATGAAAGCAATTATTTTTTGTATTTCCTTTGAGTTATCGTAGCTAGAGAATATAATAAATGTAATAGAACCATTAATAATAACCAAATAAATATATCCATTAAAAATCTAGTGTTTCCCCAATTCATGTTTATCTATGGTATCTCATGTGTTTATTGTGATCATGTGATTGAATTAATAAATCCAATTCATAGCTTGTTCCAGATGCCACAATTAATTCTTTTGTACAATAGGTTATCATTACTTTTTGTTTAAAGCTAATATTATTCCAAATTAAATATATATTTTGGTGAATTATTTGGACATAGGCCTTTGATTTCATATCATATTGGTATCAGAGTGTAATTCCTTATCCTACGGGGGAGATACCGATGAATGTTGACTATACTAAGAAAGATACAAGAACATAGAGACTGAGTTTTATTAAATGTTGGATGGGCAGCTCAAAGAACTAAGTTTTGAGGGTGTGCACAAAAGCAAGAAGGACAACAGTTAGTCATGCAAAAGCAGATAGATGTGCAAAGCAAGAAGAACACCAATCAAGAATGTAAAAACATCATGCAATCACAAAGGAAATAAAAACATGCATGGACAATGAGTTTTCATGAGTTGTAATGAGTCATCATGAGTTGTCATAGGGTTTCGGGGATAGGAAAGTAGGATTTTGAGCCCTAAATTATATGTATAGATATGTAATGGGTTGGGAAGAATAGGATACTGAGCGAATAGGAGGATGAAGAATAGGTTGTTGTTGTTGTTGTTGTTGCTGAGAGAATAGAATGAGAATGAGAGAGTCTCTATGTCTGAAGGTTTAGGGAGGTTTTGTAGAGAGAGGCCTGCACTACAGAGTGACTAGGTAGGATGGGGAATGATATAATGATGTATCTATTGTAGCATAGTGTGAAATCCTGAGATGAATGCATGAAGAATAATAAATAAGCCAACCATTGTGTACGTAGCCCAAGAATTGGGTGAACCACATTAAATTCTATGTCTGAATGTATTTTTATGCGATTGTTCATGAATGTTCTATTTTTGCATAACTATATCTAGATCTGTTTATTAGATTATTGTCGTGCATTAATGACGAATGTTATAATGAAATGTTTATGTTGCAATCTGCGTCATAATGGTGCTGCATAAATAAATTTTACTAATTAATAAAGAGAAAATAGACACAAAATATTGCACATAGGATAGATAAGTAGGAATGAATATGATGATAGCCTCCCATCCCCTCATCCCTGCAGAAACTTGGTTCTTCTAGCCCCAATTGATTCCTCAAGTGAGACTTCACTTGCATGCAGGTGATGCCAAAAGGTCCGATGTCTATAGGGTTTTTGGTAGAATAAATTGAACCTAGGGTATTACAACCATGCACCAACAAATGGTTCCACTGCCAGTACCCAAAATTTATGACTGAGGGAATGTTTTGGAGGTCGAATAAGAAAGAGATGACCGAATGAATAAGAAGGAAGGAATGATAATTTTCCTAAAAAGAGAATAGAAACCCTCGGATAAGCGACGAACAATGGATGCAAGGCTATGTGTACACAGAGATGCATGATATTTTCTTTGGTGGATTTACGATTATCTTAACAAAGTGGTTAGAAAGATTAATGAAGAATACCGAAAGATACCATATTGTAGCACCGTGGAAATGGAATCTTAAGTTGGTAAGATAATTGAACTCTGTAATTAAGAACACTTCTCGTGCCATTGATTTTTGGTTGAACATTATATTGGGAGGTTATATTACAAAATTTGTAGTAGATTTTACCTAGTATTACAGTGTTGTAGAAAGGGATTTCTTTAAGGGCCCGCATGAAATTTTTATGAAAGCATTGGGTACCTAGATAAATATGTTGTTGTGTGAAAAGTGTGTGATGATGATGGAGTCTGGTTTCTAAGGGGATTCATGCACATAGGGGAATTGGGGGATGACTAGAGGATAATATGAAGGTAGGAAATAATGAAGGAATAAATGAGGAAGGAAGGAAGGGTCTGAGGATGCATAGAAACAAAGAAGGTGTATTAGAAGAGGAAGACGAGTTTGTAGTACTGCATAGTGGAAGAAGGTACAAGATGTTGAATACTAGGGCTGAGAAAGGAGAGTCACATAGTGAGTTTGAGAGGAGAGAACCCTGTGCAATAGTCCAGATCGTAGAAATACTACACATAGAAGGAGAGGAAGAGGATTCTTAGTTCAATCCTATAATAGAAGAGACATTAAGTCCTACTTAGACGGGATCTTGTGTCAATTCCATGACCCCGTGTGCATCACCTATATCAGAAGTAACATTCGATGATTTGTAAAAAGCACTTATAGTTAGTAGGGGAAGAAAACATAGTAGTATCCATAGCACCAGAAGTAGTACATCGAGTCAGATTCAAGCAATATCGCTGAGGGGAGGTACTACACAAAACAACATTGAAGGGTTAGAAAACACACTGAGACTTCCTGAGTTCCAGGGAGTTGGGTTGGAGGACCAAAAACAACATATATTTGTATGTGGAACAATTTGGGATGCGAAGAATGTCTAGGATGAGGCTGTAAAGATTGCAAAGTTGGAAACAAAATTTAGAGGTTGTGCATTAGTTTGGTATATGAAACTGAAGAGTACCACACCTACAGGACAAGCAAGAAATTTAGCAGAAATTAGACAAACATTGTTGAAAGAGTTCAAGAAGCCAAATTATGAGTCACAATACATCACATAATTGAAGGAAATCAAACAAGTGTAGAATCAGTCAGTTCGGGACTATGATCAAAGGTTTAAGGATTTGATGGGTAGATTAACATTTCAAATTCCTGATCAACAACACCAAGAATGGTTTAATGCTGTACTACTACCACACATTCACTGGCCATTGATTCAACATAAGGTTGTTTCATAACCTAAAGCTTTAGATATTGCAATGAAGTTGTAACCATCCCTTGTAGGAGATCGTGGGGGGATGGCGCAAGTGCAAACATAGTTAGCGACCTTGAACATTCAATTAGTAGAGCTTACAAAAGGGAATGAAAAGTGGGAACATGTTTTGTGTAGCAAGTTTAGGACTGAAGGCCACCATAAGGATGAATGCCCCAATTTTGTGCAATATTTGGCAACTAGAGAACTGAATCCATTACTAGGAGGGGGATATTGTGAAATATGTAAGAAAGGGGGACATCATCCGACTAAGTGTCCATTACTACATAAATACCATAGTACTCCAAGGAAATTATTTTGTAATATTTTCAAGTAATTCGGGCATGAAGAGAAGGATTACCATGCATTCGATTTGATGAGAGAGAACACTTCAGATATGTATAGGATTCAGGAGGAGAATGTTGGGATAGAAGGATGTGGTCCAAAATATAATAATCAAATAGGATTTAATCCAGGAAACTAAGGAGGATTTGGCATAGGTTGAGGAAAAGGAGGTAGAGGCCCAATAATATGCTACAATTATAATGATCTGGGATATTTGGATCATGATTGCCTGAACCCTTGTACAACCTGCACCTATTGTAGAGCACCAGATCATGCAACAAAATACTATCTTCAACAACTTGCGAAGTGGTAGGTAAGAGGGAATCAAAACTAGAAACTAAATAAGAATGTACAAAATATATCATTCGAGAAACACAATGAAGGACCTAGAATAACAATTGTCACACATAGGTGTTGATAGCAAGCCAAAGTGGGAAAGAAAGAATGCACAAAGAAGAATGACAGCTGGAAGAGAAATCATGGTAAAGGAAGCATGCTAGAGGAAAGCAACAACTGGTAAGAAGCACAACACGTGTGCATGCAAGAAGGAGGTGATAGCTGGAAGGAAGCAAAGCACGCATGCAGAGAAGGAAGACCTAATGACAATAGGGTTAGGGTTTTTGTAAGGTTTTTTTGTAAATGTATGAAGAGCTCGATAGATATAAATATAGATACAGAGGTATCATAGAGAGGTTTGGTTAGGTTTGAGTTTGCTACTTTTGTAGAACCTGATATGGTAGGGAATGTTTCTAAGTAGATGCACTAGTTTTGCAAATCAATTGAGATAAAGAAGGAGAGAAAAGGTAAATGTTGAGGACTAGATCGCAGGTCATGGATCCTGGTGTGATCTAGCTCACCTCACATAGATCTTACCCATTTGAGGAGAGTTGTAAGCGCACAGCGTGAGAATTGGAGAACTGCCATAATAAGAGAGCCAAGAGCCAAATCTTTATGGACGTAGCCCAGGAGGGGGTGAACCATAGTAACACCTATGTAATGTGATGAATGCATGCATATCTTTGTCATACTTTTATTAGTTAAATGCTGTGTGCAATGAATGAATGTGTTATTATGTTTCTTGGTTAATTGTTGTGGGAATATAACGAAAAGATACCATGAAGGTTAAAATATAAAAGAGTATAATAGTAGTTCGTAATACAAATCATAATTAATGGCTCAAAATGCAGATCCCATATCTCTCGCTTAATCCTAGGATGTAAACACCTGAGTCTTACAACCACCCATTTAAAGCTATCTTGGGTGAGACTACGCAGTGCATTTTGTGTACTGTGTTTCCTTATGGTTTACCAGAAGGGCCGATAGTTTTTAGGCTTTGTTGGTACCCTTGTAGATATGAAATCTGGGTCTATGATGCACGGTAGTAGAGAGAAGCTATCCAGTTAAACCAACAAATGGTTGTCTTTCTGGGTTAAGAGGAACAAGAGAGGACTAGGTAGATGATATATAATGCATGAGAAAAGAATGAGTGAAACCGAAAGACCACTGAGACACTAGAAGGGAATGTTGAGACTATGGAACCCCACGAAAGAAGAAATCGAAGCCTAGTTGAGAAGGAAAGAGCTAGAGTTTTCCCAGAGAGATAATAGAAACCCTAGCATCACACCTCACAAATATATGGATAAATATGTGTTTACGGATTTACACGAAATATTTTTCTGTGATTTTCCCCACCTATTGTAGGAGTTGATACTAAGGTTGAAAGATGACCACACGATGAATCGGATCTGACAGCTAGATTGGACCCCAGTACAGATTGAACAGTTGCAACAGGTGAACAACAAATTCACCCACATAGTCTAATTTTGATGTGACAGTATTGTGGCAGGCTTCATCACATAATTCGTAGTTGACACAGCGAAGTCATACAGTGCAGTAGAGTAGGAATTTCTATGCAGACCTCATGGAAGGTACATTCGATCACTGTATACTTCTATTAAAATACTTCTATATAAAAAAGGTGTAATGACAATGGAAGGATACATCTAGACTTCCCTGCGTGCATGGGGGAAGGGCGGAAGCACTGATAGAGGAAGGATAAATGGACGAAGGTGAGGATAAAGGAAAGGAGGAGGAGGAATTATTGGACCTGATCTTGATGGATGATGACCATCTTAAGTGGATCTTGGCGTCATCAGGAACGATGCGTAGTGGAGTACCCTACCAATATAAGGTGAATACCAAGAAAATAGCCATATCCACGAGGGAGGGCTTGACAAGCAATGAATAATAGGTAGAGGATCTCCGAGCTGTGGAGCAAATTGAGGAAATCCTACATGCCACCTATGAGAGGAAAAAAAGAGGCCCAAGACCAGGAGGAGAATATAGCCATCCTTTCCATATTAATGTCAATGTGGAACCCATAAACCCATGTGAGACCAATACACCAAAGAGAACACCACCGTTTAGAAAACCGATGTTCGGAGGAAGTCTGATAGAAAGAAGTACATCTACCGCAAGAGCAACAACTGGAGGAGCCAATCCAGGCAGTACTAGTCAAGTATCTACACCACGCGACAGAGGTAGAAATTCAGTGTTTAGAATGGTAGGACATGATCCCATGATCAGATTACCAGAATTTTGAGGAGAAGCAACAGAGGACCCTAAGAAGCATTTATTCATTTGTGAAAATATTTGGGAGGCAAAACAGATCACTGATGAAGATACAAAACTTGCGCAGCTAGCGATCATGCTAAGAGACCGTGCACTAGAGTGGTACATGAGACTAGACATGAACAGTTCCCCTGGTATGACGAGGACACTGGTAGACATTAAGAAGCTACTAATTAATGAGTTCTAGAAGCCTAGCTCAGAGGATTAGTACATGAGCGAGATGATCGAGATAAGACAGAAACCAAGAGAGTTTGTATGGGAGATTGATCAAAGATTCAAGCAACTGAAGGGGAAGTTAAAATACCTTATGATCGAGATGCAACACTGGAACCTGTTCATCAACTCATTACTCCCACACCTAAAATATCCCTTACAACAGAAGAAGTTTCAGACACAGGCCAAGGCTCTATAGGAAGCCTTGCAACTAGAAGAAAACCAGTACCAACAAACAGACCCAACGATTGAAGAATTGAAGGAGGAATTGAAGAACCTAACATTTAAGTTGAATTAGAACAAGAACAAGGAAAAACGAGAAGTCGTTTGGTGCAGAACATGCAGGATGAAAGGACACCACAAGAATGAATGTCCAACATTCACGCAGTATATGGAAACGAGCATGCCAAACCCACTACCACAGGGAGGATTATGGTGCAAAATATGCAAGAAACTAGGTCACGACCCTTATCACTGCATGATGATGCAAAAGTACCATATAGTTCCAAAGAATTCTTGCTACAGCTTTTGTAAGTTAGTGGGCCACGATGACAAATATTGCAGAATTATAGAGCTGATGTGAGAAAGAACATCAGACGCATACAGGGTACAAGCCGAAATGATGAATGGGAAAGTAGCGCCACTGTTCAATCAAGCCTCATCTCCATACAACATTGCGCAACAACCATACAACAACACATAGCCATAGTACAACCTAGTGCAACCCCAGTATAATACCATGCAATACAATTAGGAACCACAGTACAACAGGCCGAGAGGGGTCTAAGCAGGATATCGATGAGGAGGACGAGCCAGAGGAGGCTTCGGACGTGGCAGAGGACTAGTCACATGTCAGAACTGTTAACAACTGGGACATTATGCATGGGAATGCCCACTACTGCCAAAAACTTGTATGTACTGTCACACATCATATCACGAGATAGAGGAAGGTTTGACACTATTAGTAAAGATCTAGGAAAAGAGGAACCAGAATAACTAGAATGTTCAATGGATTTCTACCGAAGAAAGGGAGGATGCACGAAACATCAACATAGTCACCCATGGAGGAACGAAGACAAGAAATGACACAGTCTGACAAGAACCCACCCAGAACTAATGGGTAAACAAGACCACCAAACCAAGGAAGCAGTTCGATGTGCCCAAAGAAAAGGAGACTTTTAAGCAAGCCAGACAAGAATTTCAGAAGAGGGACACAATGTCGACTTCCACTATGCAACCAACCCATGAAGCCCTGGAATATGAAATGCCGCCATCATTGGATCATACCAGCAGAATGCCACCCGAGAGACAAGTAAGCACTATCAAAGAATTTCTGCAGTCATGAATCAAAATGTTAAGTGATCCTTCATCTGTGAAAATATTGCAAAACATCCTAGAGAAATGTAGCAATGAGATGGAACAAAAACTAGAACAAAAAATTGTCAATCATCTACACACAAGAAGAAGAACAAGTAGGGAATTTCGATTGAATTCCAACATTGGGGATTTCAATATGGGATATATTGTATTGGACCTAGGATCCGAAGTGAATGTGCTACCCAAGAAAACCTGGCAATGCATGGGAGAACCAACATTGGGATATTTGAATGTCCAATTAAAACTAGCAAACCAACATAGGGTCCTACCAATCAGGGCACTGAAAGGAGTAATAGTAGATATTGATGGTGTGCGCACTAAAGTAGATTTTGAAGTCATTGAAATAGTAGATGACACAACAACATACCCGATACTACTCGGTCTAGACTGGGTGTTTGAAAACCAAACCATAATTAACTTAAAGACAAGGAAAATGACATTTGAATATGGAGATTACAGGGTCATAGCACCATTAGATCCATCAGAAGGGGAGAGGATCATAGTACCCACTTGCATAGACCTATAGGAAATCAGCTAGTTGTATAGAACAACTATGCACGAGGAGGACTACGTAAACCCAACTGCAGATGGGGTACTCAGTTGGTGCAACATTACTTCATGTGCAACAGATTCAGACACTGGGCTAGAAAACTAGTAGCAGAGACTACATGAAGTATCCACGAGAAGATGTGTAAGAATAGACCGTGCATTACGGTGGATAGGTATAGAAATCAAAGAACCACCCATCTTCCATGGACTAAATGATTTGGAAACATTCTTGACACAATATGAAGATGAAGTATTAGAGAACCAAAGGCTTCTAGCATTACACTTAGCACTCAAGGACACACCCGCAAGATGGTGGGGTGCACACAAGGAGACTATCACAAACTGGTATCAATGTAAGTGGTTACTGTGCATAAGGTTTGACATAGAATAGAAAAACAACAAACAATGGAGATATGAAGGACTAGGAATACCAGCGAAACACTTCGAGGAGTGCAAAACACTATGGAGAATGACACCACCAAAGGAATGGCCTCACCACTTCATTCACACATTAGAAAGCATACCGACGAACTGGTATACAGACCAGGAACTTCGCAAAGGAACTACAACATGAATGACATTGCAACAAAACTTTACTATCACTTTCTCATTCAACCATGAGAACCCCAACATAGATGCAGCCTTGAAACAGATCAAAGGAGTCATATTCATTGAATAACCAAAAATAGAATTTATTACCGAAGAGCAGCAGCGAAATAAGAAGACAGCCAAGGAACTATTGTCATGTTACCATGTAGAAGAGGAAGCACCAGATGAAGATGACCCATGCGACATTCAAATTTAATAAGTAGAAGGTGAAAGAGATGTGAAGGGACCACCCATAGAATCTGAAGTTATTTTTGCACCAATCAAGGTAAAGAAAGTTAACATAGAGACAGATGAACATCCCAAGATGGCCAACATTGGATATTATTGGGATGATTCAATAGTAGAAAGGATCACAGAGTTGTTGCATGAATATAGCGACTTGTTTCCTACAACATTTACAGAGATGAAGGGCATAGCAGGAGAACTGGGAGAGATGAATATACCTCTCTGACCTCAAGTGAGACCGATTAGACAACGACCATATATAAACAAAAAGTTAAAGAGGAGATCGACTGGATGATTGAAGTTGGCATAATCGAACCAGTTGAGGAATTAGAATGGATAAGCCCGATGATCATACAGGAAAAGAAACAAGGAAGAGGGATTATGATATGCGTCGACTAGAGGAAATTGAACGATGCATGCCTACATGACCCATTCCCTACATCGTTCACAGATGAAGTCCTAGAGAATGTGGGGTGCCATGAAGCTTACTCATTCACTGATGGATTCTTAGGCTACCATTAGATTAAGATAGCATAGGAGGAAAGATACAAGACCACGTTCCCGATGGAATGGGGATCGTACCAATATACAATCATGTTATTTGGACTAAAGAATGCACCAACAATATTCTCCAGAGTGGTTATCATAGCATTTAAATAATTCATCCAATAGTTTCTTGAGGTATACCTAGACAACTGGACAGTCTATAGTTTGTTGAAAAACCATGTGGAAGTTTTACGCTTGATGTTAGAACGATGTAGAGAGTGTCAGATATCACTAAATATAAAGAAATGTATATTTGTAACACTGTTTGGGATACTATTGCACCATATAGTATGCAAACAAGGGCTATTGGTCGATTCGACAAAGATCACAGTTATTGTCAATTTACCAGCACCAAAAAAAGTCCGCCAGCTACGAGCGACATTAGGACACACAGGATACTACATAAAGTTTATCAAAGGATATGCGTAGATCACAACACCAATGGAGAAACTGCTAAGAAAGGATATAAAGTACCAATGCAACGACAAGTGTCAACACGGTTTGGAAACCCTAAAGCAAAATATGGTCACTATACCGATATTAGTATTTCCAGACTAGGGAAAGACATTCCATGTGCATGTAGATGCATCAACGATAACAATTGGAGTTATCTTAGCGCAACCAGGAGCAGGAGACTTGGATCACCTGATAGAATTTGCAAGAAGAAAACTATCTGAATCAGAACAGAACTATAACACAACGGAAAGAGAAGGCCTAGCTATGGTTTACACACTTCAAAAATTCAGACACTACCTATTGGGAAATTTTTTTAAGATGTTTACAAATCACTCAACCCTAAAATACCTAGTCAACAAGCTAGTGTTTGGGGGGAGAATCTGTCGATGGTTACTATTATTTCAGGAATTTGACTTTGAAGTAATAGTCAAACCAGGAAAACTAAATTCAGGACCTGACCACCTATCACGGGTCACAAATGGAGAAGAACCCATGAGCTTAGAAGACAATTTTCTGCATGCACAGTTATTCTCAATACATATTGTTGATGACCACTTCACAGAGATCATCGAGTACTTAAGCACAGGTACCGTGTCACAAGATTAAACCACTGTGCAGAAGAAGAACCTGGTATTTGATGCAGCCGACTATCAACTGATCGTAGGACATCTATATAAAATGGGCGCAGATAGCCTTTTACGGAGGTATGTGTTAGAGCATGAACGACCAATAATTTTAGTACAAGCCCACGAGGTATTGGTAGGAGGACACTATGCAGGAAAAGAGACCACACAGAAGGTACTCCGTGCAGGATTATGGTGGCCAACAATTCACAAAGACTCGAAAGAGTATTGTCAGGGATGCGATGTTTGTCAAAGGGTAGGCAAACCCAACAGAAGGGACAAGATGCCGCTACGATCACAAGTGACATTACAGGCATTTGATAAATGGGAAATAGACTTTGTGGAACCAATTAACCCACCAGCCAAAATAATAGGGGAAAGATACATCATCACCGTGATGGAATACCTATAAAGGTGGGCGAAAACCACACCAGTAAAAGACTGCAACACAAAGACTGCTGCACACTTTTTATTTGAACAAGTAATTACTAGGTTAGGGTGCCCAAGAGTTTTGATGAGAGACCAAGGTACACATTTTATAAATAGCACCATCCGCGTGATGCTCAACGAATTTGAAGTTCACCACTAGAGAAGCACACTGTATCATCCACAGGTGAATGGCACATTAGAGGCCTTTAATGTTTTTTTAGAGAACTCACTAACAAAGATATATAACGTCAACAAAGATGACTGGGACGTCAAAGTACCAGCAATATTATGGGCATATAGGACAACATGAAAAAATATGACAGGGCACACACCATTCAAACTTGTCTACGACCAAGAAGTAGTAGTACCATTATAATTTTTAGTACCCAGCTTATGCGTAGCCTCTATCACACAAATGATAGAATGCGATGCAATACAGGAAAGACTGAACCAACTATTAGCAATGGAGGAAGACTGAATCCTGGAAGGATTCTATCAACAAGTGCAGAAGGCCAGAGACAAATCATGGCATGATCGACACATTAAGAACAATATTTTCACGAAAGGAGATCTAATATTTCTCTATGACAGCAAGTCGTTTAAGCACCCAGGAAAGATGAGAATGCATTGGTTAGGACCATACGAGGTCAAATCTGTAATAGAGGGTGGATCCATACAGTTAATATATTTAGCAGGTGGAAACCTCAGAGGAATGATCAACCGGAGTCGACGAAAGTTGTACAAGGACAATTGACCACCGACCGTGCAATAAAAAAAAAAAAAAACCCACGAAAAATCCACAGGATGATCGAAACACGAATGCAGTAAAGGCAAGAGCAATGGTTACATGCCTAAGACAAATGAGAGGGAAACATAAAGTTGACAAAAGTAGGACCACAGGACAACACTAAGTGAAATTAAGGCATGGCAAGGACTAATGGAACATCACATTAAACAAACCAACTATAAATGACAAGATAAGCATAATGGGAAGTATGAAACTGCCACAGATGCATTGAACCCACAGTTATGGTGCATTAATCGCATCATGGAGGAAGTGTCCTCAATAATATGCATGAGAAACCCATACAACACGTGAGCACTGAAGCAAGTTGTCTATTCACAAAAGGAGAACAGAGAGAGAGAAACAACAGCTCGAATGAACAAAGCAAGACCATAGAGCTCACCGAAGTCTTCTAAAGTCAGTAGACATTTGACACTATGGAACCATCGAAGTCTGTTGAGATAGACCAGACAACCATACCTACCAGAGTTCAAACTAGGTCACGAGGACCACTGGAAGAAATGAGAAGCAACAACCGGAGATCATCGATATCAATGAGATCCCATCCCTAGAGATACCACCGATGAACTTTACACCAATACTGGAGGAGATTTGGCAACCACAACTAAAGGAACTAAACGAGGACATGCTAGCAATGACACAAGAACCTCAGAATGAGGAAGCGGAACCCCAACAGGAAGTGCAGCCAGAAAGGAATGAACCAACCACGAAAGGTAACGACACAACACATAATCAAGGATCAGAAGGGAAACTAGATGAGTTGCAGGTACCTAGCCTAGGTCACCCAATAGAAGAGACCACGGGAACTACCTCAGCTTGGCTAGAATGTCTTACTGGGAAACAACTAGGAGCTGCTAGAACTTTGTACCAACCACCACAACATGAAGACAGAGTTTTGATATCGAGCTCACCTCGCAAGAATCCGACAGCATAAATTATGCTACCACGCATACTAGAGGGAGTCCAGGTAGAGTCGTAGCTACTGGGTCATGTTGGGAAGCTCAAGTATTTCAACCATGACATTTTAGACGAAACCAAGTACTCGAAACTTGCACCGAGGGTTTTTATGAAGAACATAGTGGTCAACCAACTTGGAGAAACGATCAACCAACCACATCAGTGGGTAGTTGGACTGAATTGAATAGACATTTTAGGGTTGCTGAAACTCCCACATTTTGGCAGAGTCCAGTATGTGACAACATGCATTAAGCAGTTGTTAGTATTTACGCATGGAGGGGATATATGGCTAGACAAACCTGTCCCCATAGTTGTTGATCTTATTGCGCAGATAACAGGACTACGCAGCTGGGGTATGGATCCTGCGCTGATTTTGGACGATAAATCCAAGGAGAAAGCATTCTCCAAGGAAATGAAGAAGAAATATGGTACCGCCAAGGGGACAAGAGACATTATAATCAAACAGATCAACAATGCAGCAACACAATTGGGTGCAAAGATATTAGCCTATAAACAACTAATAAAATTCCACAAAGACGAAGTATTGACAAGAGTCATCGCAATTGCAGCTCAGTGTGCATAAGGCACCTTCATGAGCTGGGCGCCTTATCTGTTAAACTTATTCCAAGTGGACTGCAAGGATGCGTAGGAACTCGACACAGAATTCCATTACTGATGGCTGATCACCCTCATAACCTTGATGGGATGGTGGGAACCAGAGTATGTATTTTTTGCTACTAGACCACAGCCAACGGGAGAAAGATATCTAGTACTGAGATCTAGGCCACAGGCCAGAAATAAGAGGGACAATGGAATCATCTTTGAAGCATACCTACGAGACATACAAGAAGTTATTAGCCAGTCATGGAGAATAACACCAGAAGCTATCACGCGATATGGGGACATCACTAACTTCTGAGCTACATGTCAAGCCATGTGAATACAACCATGACAGGATCTAGGTAAACAGTGGCTACCAATGCGCTACTACATCACATAAGGTGATATAGACATGGTCATCAACGAATGACTTGATGAATGGAGGATCCCATCCATTCCTCGAGAAGTACCAGAAGGACCCGCAGAAGGAGAAGCAGTGCAAGTGGAAACACATCCTCCACAAATCCCAGTGCCCAAGAAACCAAGGACGAGCCAAAAAAAACCGACTCAGGAAAACGAAGGGTCAAAGAAGATAAGAACCCAGAAGGGGCAGAAAGAGACCAATGAACAACTGAAAAAGGCTAAGGGAGCGTAGGAGACTGCCCCAAACCCCATCACATAGGAACCAGGGGGAACTAAGAGACCAACAGTTCATACCACAGGAACGCAAAAGAAATCAAAGGCACAACGAACATCACCAGACTATACGATCACAAAGGACTATGGAGAAATGATCGCCAGAATGGTACAAGATTGTCTAGCATAAGACTTCAATTATGCAGCACATCACAGGGATAATCTACAAAAAGAGCTAGTAGATATGGGACAACTCCTCAAGACACTCAGAGAAGATTAAAGAGTGAGTAGCATCAGAGGCATAGATTTGTCGACAACACAAACCAACGAAAGAGTGGAGGTCAAAGAAAGAGACCCAACCCTTCCAATGCCACACACAAATGCAACGGTCCACAAAAAATCGAGCATGCTACAAATGGATGAAATAGTGGGACAGACACCACTGAAGGATTTGGACCACATCCAATTGGTCCTGACATGGATGCCATCAAGGGCACTGCACAAATTGCAGGTTAGCGTAGACCACGAGATGCAGTCTCAGGCACATAAAAACTTAGTTGAGATATAGAAAGAAACATAGCAGCAGGAAGCGCTGGAAAAAGAGTATGAGCAGGCCAAAGATGAAACTCAAAAGGAGATGGAACGTAGGAATGAATTGGAACATAGAGTAGGAAACATTTTTGGGAAACTTCCAAACACTGCGCAAGGAAACGAACTCCCAACCAAAGAAAAGATTGACTAGATTGCACAGGCAATTGCTCGATACCAGAAGGAGATCGAGGATCTCCGAGAACAGCTAACACCAACAACTCCACCGACAGTAAAGGAGAAAAGGAGGTAGGCAGAAATAACGCAACTACAGAAGATGGAGAAGCAAGTTAGCATGATAATTGACTTGCTCAACAAAGCAGCGCATCTTTGGACAAGACTGGAGGAGGATCCATAGGTTCAATGCTAGGACAAAGAAGAGGAAAGGATCAATTCAACAGTCCAAGAACTTAAACAGAAGAAAAAGATCATACCAATTCTAGAATGCGTCAAGGGGACGAAAGAGCCGACGAAGATGCAGGTAGAACTTATCACTGCGCAAACACATAAACAAGAGTGTCAGGCCTAAATAGAACCATTACAGGAATGGGTAGCAGAATTACTCACATAGGCAAAAGCAAATAGAACACAGATGGCCCAGACACAGGCATAATTCATAGGACTACTGAGCGACGAAGTGGTAGTTCAAGTAGTGGATGCCATTAAGGAGAAGACCACATAGGCACCGACAAAACCAACAGAGCTAAGGGAAAAATTACAGATGATCACCAAGGAGATTGAGGCATCTCAAAAAGATTAGGTGACTTGGGATGAGTCACATGTCATTGTTGGGGGCCTATTGACAGCAGGCCGAAGTGGGAAAGAAAGCGTTCACAAAGAAGAATGACAACTGGAAGAGAAATCGTGGTAAAGGAAGTGTGTGAGAGGAAATAAATAACTGGTAAGAAGCACAACATGCGCGCATGCAAGAAAGAGGTGACAACTGGAGGGAAGCAAATAATGCATGCAAAGAAGGAAGACTTAACGATAGTAGGGTTAGGTTTTTTGTAAGGGTTTTGTGTAAATGGATGATGAGCCTGATAGATATAAATATAGATATGTAGGTATCATAGAGAGGTTCGGTTAGGTTCGAGTTTGCTACTTTTGTAGAAGTTGATATGGTAGGGAATGTTTCTGAGTAGATGCACTAGTTTTGTAAAGCAATTGAGATAAAGTGAGAGAGAAAATGTATATCTTGAGGACTATATTGCAGGTCGTGGATCCTGGTGCGATATAGCTCACCTCACATAGATCTTACTCATCTGAGGAGAGTTTTAAGCGCGGCGCAAAAATTGTAGAACTGCCATAATAAGAGAGCCAAGAGACAAATCTTTGTGGACATAGCCCAGGAGGGGGTGAACCACAGTAATACCTGTGTAATGTGATGAATGCATGCATATCTTTTTCATACTTTTATTAGTTAAATGTTGTGTGTAATGAATGAATGAGTTATTATATTACTTGGTTAATTGTTGTGGGAATATAACAAAAAGATACCATGGAGGTTAAAATATAAAAGAGGATAACAATAGTTCGTAATAAAAATCATAATTAATGGCTCAGAATGTAGATCCCATATCTCTCACTCAATCCTAGGTTGTAAACACCTGAGTCTTATAGCCACCCATTTAAAGTTATCTCGGGTGAGACTGCGCAGTGCATTCTGTGTACTGTGTTTTCTTCTGGTTTACCAGAAGGGCCGATAGTTTTTAGGCTTTGTTGGTACCCTTATAGATATGAAACTTGGGTCTACGATACACGGTAGTAGAGATAATTCATCCAGTTAAACAAACATCGATGGAGCAAGAACAAGGATTGATGCGACGAATGAAGGGAGGTAGGTTGAGCAATGGGTGAGGAAATAAACAGGTCCTATGTTGACATTTGACCCTCATCAAGAAAAGGAAATGTATTAGAGAACAAGAAAAGAGACACTAGGACCAAATTGGGTAGTATGAACATCAATTGTGCCTCTTGTGGTCAACATGCCTCCGGTTTATGAATGTACTATACTAGAAAAGTCGCTCAAGAAGGTAAGTACTCTAAGAGAGTTTCTGATAAGTTGTGTACAATTAATGAAAGATGAAATTGTGTTGAATGCATTATTTGAAATGATTGATCATTGCACACAAGAAATGTAAATCCCTACCGTACAGAGGGTAGTGAATCGTGTAGTACCAAAAAAGAGGACCAACAGAGAGTTCAAATTAAGTGTGTAGATTGGGGAATATGATGTGGATAACATTATTTTAGACTTAGGTTTTGATGTAAATGTGTTATGAAATAAGACATGGTAAATGATGGGGAAGCCCAAGTTGCTTTGGTCTCATGTCCAGTTAAGATTGGAAAATCAGTACAAGCTAGTACCAATTGGTTAATTGAAGGGTATACCTGTGAATATAGATGGGGTGTGTAGCATAATAGATTTTGAAGTCATTGAGATCATGGATAATAATCATCCATATCGAGCACTAATGGGACTTGAATGGGACTTTGAAAATTAGGCGATCATAAATTTGAATAAGAGGGAAATGATCTTTGGAGTAGGGGACTTGAAGTTTAGCACACCATTGGATCCGACTGAAGGAAAGAGGGAGGTACATAGAGATAGAAAAAGGGAATGAAATTGACAACTTGTATAATATGACTACGTGAATGGATGACTATGTTAACCTGACTACAAATCATGCACTCAGTTGGAGAAGCATTATATCATGTGCGTTAGATTCAGATGAAGGTATGGAACATTGGCATCAGGGGATGCATGAAGTATCAACTAGACAATGTGCATGCATAACTCGATCATTGTGTTGGATTGGAACGTAGTTATGTGATCCACTCAAGTATGATGGATTGAATGATATAATATCTTTTGTAATGGAATATGAGTTGCAGATACCTGAACAACAAAGACTATTGGCATTAAATGTTGTCTTGAAGGCCACTCCAACCAGATGGTGGGATGCACACAAAGAGGGAATGGAATACTAGTTGTAGTGTAGAAGACTAATGCGAGTGAGATTTGGTATTGAGATTGAGTATAATGCGCAAAAATATGCAGGAGTAAGCGACCCATAAGATCATATTGCATAGCGCATAAACATATGGGGATCAATATTGAAGAAGGAATGAACACACATGTATACATACATTGGATACAATTCCTAATAATTGGTACATATAAATAGAAATGCACAGGGAAACAACAAACTGGGATGAGCTAATTCAAAGGTTTAAGGTAACATTCACTTTTGAACATGAAACTCCATTAGTAGATGCATCTTTACAAGTCATTAGAAACACCATTTTTTCAAAAGGGACGATAAAGGTAATACCTATGTGTAGTGTGCACATAGCTTCTATGATTGTTCATGAATTAGTGTAATGTTATAATGTTGCTAAAGAAGAAAAAGACAAGGACGATCCAAGAAATATACAAGTACCTGAAACCAAGGGGAAATGCACAATAGAAGGGCCATAGCTTGAATCTATTGCATATGCACAACCACTAAAGACACATAAGATAAATATTGGGACAAAGGAAAACCCAAAGTTTGCACAGATAGGCGATTATTGGAATGATGAAACTATGGAGAAGATTGCAGATTTACTACACAAGTATAAGGATCTATTCCCAACTACATTCTTAGAAATGAAAGTGATAACCGATGAGCTAGCATAAATGAAGATCCCTTTGAAACCAGAGTCTAAACTAGTAAGACAAAGACCTTATAGACTAAATCCGAAGAAAGAGATGGTAGTGCAAGATACAAAGACACGGGGAACCAAGATTTGTGTAGACCTAAGGAAGCTAAATGATGCATGTCTACATGTTCCATTCCCAACACTGTTTACAAATGAAGTGCTAGAAAATGTAGGAGGGAAAGAGGCCTATTCTTTTACAGATATATTTTCAAGATATCAATAGATTAAGATTGTGCAGGAAGACAAACATAAGACTACCTTTGCGACATAGTGGGAAATATATCAGTACAAAATAATTCCTTTTGGGATGAAGAATACATCTGTAATGTTTTCAAGGGTAATTGTCAAAGATTTTAAGAAATTTATTCATAAGTTCCTTGAAGTATACTTAGATGATTGGACTATGTTTAGTCTATTGAAAGATCACATAGAAGTACTCAGCTTGATGTTGGATAGATGTATACAATGTTGTATTTCAATGTTTCACTGAATTTGAAGAAATACATTTTTTGTGTCCCTTTTGGAATTTTGTTGGGCCATGCGGTATGTAAGTGGGGCTTATTAGTGGATCTTGCCAAGATTGCAGTGATTTTGGACATACAACCACCCACATTAGTGAGACAATTGAGAGAAACCTTGGATAATGCAAGATATTACATGAAGTTCATTAATGGTTATGCGTAGAGTATAACACCTATGGAGAATTTGTTGAAGAAAGAGGCTAAGTTCTAGTGGAATGAGGACTGTCAGAAAGGTTTGGATACATTGAAGAAAAAATTAGTGACTGCACAGATTTTGATCTTCCTAGAGTGGAAGAAGGATTTTAATGTTCATGTGGATGCGTCATCCATAGCTTTGGGAGAAGTATTATCTCAGCCAAAGGAAGGAGACATAGAACACCCAATTTCATTTGCAAGAAGGAAGCTATCAACAATAGAAAAAATTTACAGTACCACAGAATGAGAAGGATTGGAAATGGTATATGCACTGCGAAAGTGTAGACATAACTTATTGGGGTCTCACTTTCAGATCTATACATACCATTCTGCACTAAGATACTTAGTGAACAAGCCAACATTGCGGGGGAGAATATGTAGATGGTTGTTTTTGTTCCAAGAGTATGATTTTGAAGTTGTTGTGAAACCAGGGAAGTTGAATGCAGGACCAGATCACTTATTGTTCATACTATCAAGATAATATGCAGGGGATATAGATGAAAACTTGTCGAATGCACAATTATTTGCAGCTAAAATGGTGGACTACTATTTAAGTACAAGAATGGCACCACCGTCAGTGGTGTAGAAGAAACAATTGGTAATTAAATCAACATACTACCAACTAATTGCAGGGAACTTATACAAGTTAGGTGTAGATGAAACACTAAGATGATGTGTGTTAGCGCATGAAAGGCCAATGATACTCTCAGAAGCATACAAAGGAATTGCAGGAGGACACTTCATAGTTAAAGAGATAGCGCAAAATATTTTGTGCACAGGGATCTGGTGGCCCACACTTCATAAGGATGTTAAATAACACGGCCAGGCATGTGATTTTTGTCAAAGGGTTTTGAAATCCATCAAGAAGGGATGAGATGCCTTTATACCCACATGTTACATTGCAGGAATTTGATAAATGGGAAATATACTTTGTTGGACCAATCAACCCACCAATGAGAATATCAGGATCTAGGTATATAATCACTACGACAAAGTATTTGACCAGATGGGAATAAGCCACACCAGTCATATACCCCACTGCAGATACTGCTATGCGATTTATATTTGAGAATGTAGTTACATGATTTGGATACCTGCGCCTTCTAATTAGTGATCAAGGGACACACTTCTTGAATAAGATGATTGAAACATTGAGTAGAGTGTTGAAGGTCTCATGAGATACCACTTCTTACTTTTTAGAGGTTAAAACAAGGACCAAAGTGTTGAAGATCTCACCAGATGTAATTAATCTCCCCATGCTTTCAATGCAAGAGAAAGTACAACAATTCAGTCACCTAGAATTAGTCATTTCACATATGCCTACAACAATACTACAAGGCTTGCATATTGGTATTGAGCATGAAATACAGTTTCGCGTAGAGTCATCATCAAGCAAATTGGTGAAGGTAACAACGAAGAAGACATAGATGCAGAAAGATTATACAATTGCTTTACAAGAGAAGAGCACGATTGAGGAAAAGGATGAAAGAATATTGAAGGAGAAGGATGAGGTTGAGAAATAGGAAGAGAAAATACAACAATCCATCCAAAACATCTACAAGGATATTCTAGAAATATCGATGGCGGTAGAAGCCGCACTTGAAGAACAAGTCTAAAAAATCAGGGAAGTCATTAAAGTCTTATCCACCAAGATCGAAGAATTGGAATCGCGCACCACACCAGGGACACCACCTGAGTAAAAGGTACAAAGAGAAAGAACCGCTATGACCTCAGTAGCAAGTATTAAGAGTATGGAGGAGGAGTGCATGAAGCTATGTGAGGAAAGAAGGTACATTTGGAAAAATATGATGGAGGACCTAGAGATGAAGCTTTTTTAAGCTATATTAAGGGATGCACAAGAAAAGACACAAAAGTATTCAGAGAACATAAGTACGCTGCCACCAGATGAGCGTATGGTGGCCATCCTGGAAAACAGGAAGTCATACAATGAAATAGAACATATAAGGGACCAACATAATATTCTCCAACAACGACTAGTACCATTGCAGGACAAAGCACTCATGATAATAGGGGAATTGGCAGCTGTGTAGAACATGGTAAAGTAAGAAACACATGACAACGAAGAGAAACTCACAACCCTGACTGCGCAGGTTGTAGAGGAGATTTTGGAACAAGAAGCAAAGGTCAAGAAGGAAGTCATGACATTAAAGGAAACCCTCCAAAAGTTCATGAAAGCATGGAGTGGTGTGACACAATAGGATTAAGTGGCTCAGGATGAGCCAAAAGTGAGTGTTGGGGGCATGTTGGATAGGTAGTTTAAAGAACTAAGTTTTGAGTGCACGCACAAAAGCAGGAAGGATAATAGTTAGGCATGAAAAAGTAGATAGATGCACAAAAGCAGGAAGAAGAACACTTGGGAATGTAAAAACAACATGCATGCATAAAGGAAGGAAAAGAATGCCCAAAAAATGAGTTTTCATGAATTGTAATGAGTCATCATGAGTTGTCATAGGTTTTTGGGGATAAGTGAGTCAGGTTTTGAGCCCTAAATTCTATGTATAAATATGTAATGGGCTGGGAAGAATAGGAGACTGAGAGAATATGAGGATGAAGAACAGATTGGTGTTGTTGTTGTTGAGATAATATACTAAGAATGAGAGAGAGTCTATGTCTGAAGGTTTATGGAGGGTTTGCAGAGAGAGGTTTTCACTGCAGAGTGACTAGGTAGGATGGGGAATGATATCACGATGTATCTATTGTAGCACAGTGAACAACCCTAAGATCATTGCATGAAGAATAATAAAGAAGCTAGTTGTTATGGACATAGCCCAAGAATTGGGTGAACCACATTAAATTCTATGTCTGACTCTATTTTTATGCGATTGTTCATGAATTTTCTATTTATGCAGAACTAGATCTAGATATGTTTATTAGATGATTGATGCACAATGATGATGAATGTTACAATGAATAGTTTATGTTGTAATCTGTGTCACAATGGTGCTGCATAAATAAATTTTACTAATTAATCAATGGAAAATAGACATAGAATATTGTGCACATGATAAATAAGTAGAATGAATATGATTTTATCCTCCCATCCCCTCGTCCCTGCATAAAATTGGTTCCTACAGCCCCAATAGATGCCTCAGGTGAGACTTCACTTGCATGCAACTGATGCCAAAAGGGCTAGTGTCTACAGGGTTTTTTGGTAGAATAAACTGAACCTAGGCTCTCACAATAGTGCACCAACATTAAAACCTAAAATTGGTACTAGTCAAAGAACAAAACAAACTCAAGACCAAACTATGAGTGGTGAAATAGATACCAATCAAACATATCAGAACATAACCTATTTGGAGAATCAAATGCTCAATTAGACACAAATATTGTCTCATATGGTGTATAAAGTGATTAAGATAAAAAATATTTCCACCGACTTGGTTTCCACAATTGTATAAGAGAATAATAAGAAAAATAAACTTCGTGAGTCAAGATCCTGTTCAAGCCAAGAAGGCAAAGGTGACAAAAAACATAAAGTGGAGAAACTAGAGAAGGAGACAAGGCAATGTAACAAGACTCAAGAACCATTTAGACAAGAAGAAAATATTGATATCAAGCCATATATAGGTGAGATATATGCATTGAATTTTAATCTATGATTTCAATATTTATAAGTTTACTTTAGTGTGCATGAGGTTAGTGAAACACAAAGAATTTCCTTTTCTCATTTGAAGTTAAAATGTCATGATTTGACATGGTGGGAAAGTGATGCCATTGCTATAAGGTTAGGAAATGAACCACCAATGAAAAAATAGAACGTGTTTAAGGACATGATTAAGTCACAATTATATCATATTTTTATGGGGAGGATCAAAAGATAAGTTTACCTYYRATACAAACAAGGAAAKATKGTGCATAAATCCACTMTAGAGTTCRGAAAGAGAGAATTYTGTTAGGGGTATCTCTTACATATCCCAAAGTACTCATTAAGTACTTGGGAGCTTCCATAATCATMTTAGAAGATAAKTGATKCTTTTTGAACCTATTACAATTGATTATGCTTGAAYGCATGGAATAGTACCCTAAAGGAGATAATAAGGAACAACAATTTATACATGGTCCAAAACAAACAAAACAATAAGAAAATATTAATGGTGGAAAGAAAAAGGRAAAAGGTAAAATAAAGAATATAGCTAYAGTTGCAACATAAAATCAAGTCTATAAAAAAAATGTAAGTAATGTATTGTAGATGGCCACATGAAGGAGAGTTGTTGGAACTACAACCTAAGTTGAGACCTAAATGTTCAAAAAAATAACAAAAGAATAAAAAGAAGTTGTTGGTTGTATATGGAGATCAAAGGGTGCAAAACAACTTAGAGACTAATGGTAAGGTGACCAAAAATTCAATCCAAAGAGAGGTATCCTTGAGTAGTATCAATCTAAAGGAGGAAAGAGAGATGATTGAACCCTTTCAAATTAGGATTCAATAAAAGAAAAACAATTTAGACTGCTTATTTGACCCTAGATCACAATCAAATTTGAATTCAACATAGTTAGTTGAGAAGCTTGGATTATAGGTGGATGACCATCTTCTTCTATACCCATTAGGATGGACAATGAAATATATGTAATTTAGAGTCACAAAGAAATGCAACATGGGGTATATTCTTGCATCATTGGATGGATGCGACAACACATAAAGCAATATTTGTAACAATTGATAGATCTTTACAAGGAAGTGTTTCAAGAACCTAAATGTTTTCCACCTAAGAAGAAAATATAACATGATATTCAATTGTTTCCATAATATCAATTACCTAACATTGGATTGTATAGGAGATCTATTTTGGATAAATTTGGAGGAAAAATGGATTATATAGATAAAAGAGCTAAAATGAAGATAAAGGGGAATATCGCAAGATTAGAAGAGGACATAAGACACCCACAAATGCAATCACACATTGGAAGAGG
>JZKD02S1921030.1:352739-383864 GCA_000966675.3 Picea glauca | reverse complement strand
CATAGAATTTCAGATCCATACATTCCGCCTAGCAGCAGAATTGGGGTTGGATTTGAGTGAAGCACAGAAACAGAGAGTCATGCAACTTAATGAATTGGGAGAAATGAGGTAGGATTCTCTTCAAAGGACCATCCTTGTGCAAAGTCAACGCAACAAATGGCATGACAAGTACATCAAGAAAAAGCATTTTCAACCAGGGGATTGGGCATTACTTTTCGATTCCAAATACAAAACTTTCAAAGGGAAACTTACAACAAGATGGGTGGGACCTTATGAAGTAGAAACTGTTTTCGATAACGGTTCTGTCAGGATTAAAACCATAGATGATTCTCAGAACTCCTTTGTAGTGAATGGACATCGATTGAAAGTGTACAACAAGCCTTTGTCAAAAGATGATTTCTTGCGGTAAGTGGCCAAGCAAACAGAACTAAAGATAGTAGGAGAAGAGTCTTCTCCTCCTGCTGATCTTTGATCATTCATACTATTTTGAAAACTCTGTAAATAATAAATTTTTAGCAGAAAAAAAAAAAAAAAATCAAATAATATAAAAAGAAAAAAAAACATTTATTTTTTTTCTTTCTCTTGGATGTGTTGATGTTTTGTTTTCAGTCTTACAGGATTCTCGGAACAAGTGCAGAAATGAACTCACAACAGGTAAGAAGGTAAGACTGTTTTATTTCATGAGATTTTCTTATCAATATGACTAACTTATTTTGAAACAAATCAATTTGAGCTTGTTTGCTCCCTTTGTTTGCTCATTAAATTATGCAAGGGGCATTTATCAGGAAGGATTATTCTTTACCAGACCTGGCGAATTATTATGGGAAATAAACCCCCTTAGAGTCTTCTTTTGGCATTTCCTCAGACTCTCCAAATATGAGGAAGCAATGAGCATGTACTAACTTGGGCTCATAAAATCCACAAGTAAGTGGTTACTGTTCCAAAAAAATTATGTCTGCAAAATTTATATCTACACTTGTGTTGGCTGATGTGGAATACGTTAAGGTCCACCTTCCAACAAATCTCACTCCATCGACATCAACACCCTATTTGGAGAAGAGATTAGAGATTATTTAGCACCCTGGACTCTGCATGCCTTAATGGCAAATGTCTTTGCTAATAGCCATGGGAATACACCAATGTCTCTTGGTTGATAGATCCTACAGGTGACTCGACACCAACACCTCTATTCATACCTTCTAGGATGTGTTGTAGGTACCTTGAGGCCCATTGACATCACTGGTGGGTCATCTCACATCGGTTAATAGCATTCATTAATGGCTGGTAATCCGATGATTTTTGTTTGTGTTCGACTTCAGAACATCTATTCACACAAATCAGACTTGTACCATGGGAGAAGCTTTGAAGCTGTTTGAAGACATGATTTCAGTTGATCTTTCTCAGGACAGAACAAGAGCCAGGTTCAGGGGTCATCATCAGATAGTCTGTTGTTATACACAGGAAGTTTGCTCAGAATGATATTATTTATTCAAAAAAATTCTGCAGATTCCTGAGTGTTCCATTGGTACCAGGCAGTACCAACACAGAGTTCATCAGTTCCAGGTTCATCAAAAATACCAGAGCAGCTACAATTTTTGCGCCCTTCAAATCCATACTTAACTTCAAAAGACAATTCTACAGCAAGACTTGCATAATAATGGGGACAGGTAATTTAACCCAGGTATGTTTAGTTCATATTGATTTACTGTATTAATTTTCATACTAATAAGTTTGAACTAAGGGTGCCTTGATTACTCCATAACGTTTCATCATTTCCACAACCTGTACCTAATGAACTAACCTACCATGACATTTCATTTCATAAAAATACACCCCATTACCAGAACTAAGTTCGATTTGACTCGGATATGATAACTGTACACCCTTGTACGACTTTCATCATGTTCTGACACCCTATCTATCTCCACGACAATTCAAATATTTTCATATGATTTCCTTCCTGACTACATTCTCCATCACATTCTCTCCCTTCGTCACCCTCATCCAACCTTCGCTGCCACCTATAGACTCCCCCCTATGATACCAAGTAGGGCCATGGTAGCAAATCGCCATGAACCAGAAACATACGCCGACTTGGAGGCCCTTCCGGAGTATGAGGCAACCAAAGATATTTTTAAGCAAGCAGGGTGGGAGCCGTTTTTGAAGAAGTTCGATGGATATAACGATGCAATCACGCTCCAGTTTGCTCTACATTTTGAGGGTGGGTTCGCCAAATTGGGCGAGCTCGAGTTCGAGGTCACGAAGAAGTTCATTTAAGAGGTAATTCAATTGCCCACCATAGGACAGAGATGGACAAAGGGACAGCCGGTTGATAAAAAGCTCTGTACACAGCTGTTGAAACCTCAGTACCGGGAAACACAATGGTCTAAGGGAACATAGTGGTCTTGGCCGGAACCACAGTGGGCTCAATTGTTGGCCATCCTCCACTATTACCTCACGTGTGAGGGTCGATATACCATCATCTTCCCCTGCCATGCCCGACTCCTATTACACTTCACAGGTACTCTGCTAAACATACCCTTCTTTTTGTTAAAAATTTTAAAAAGGATGGCCGAACAGGTCCAAAGGGATAATGAGTTTCGAAGAAGTCTATTCCACTTTGGTTTAGTTAAAATATTGATTAAATCTGCACTGTCGAAGAAGCAAGATACTTGGGATCTATTCACTGTAAAAACCCTCGCTGGTACCCAGTCTAAAGATAAGAGTGTGAAGCCTGTCCCCCCACACAAAAAGTTGAACTCTAGGAAAAAGAAGGGTAAATCCCCGACCAAAGACTGTACTGGGAACCCTGATCCCGAACCTCCAATTGATGACGAAGTAGAAACCAATATTGAAACCGTGAAGGACACCACACTTCCAGAGGCAAACATTGAAATCCCGAGTCCTCTCCTAGCTGCCGAGGACATAATTGACGTGGAGAATATGGCAGAGTCGACTGACAGGCCTAGGAGGAATCCGAAAAGAAAATGCAAAAGCATATTGTCAGGAATGGACAACTCGGTGCCCATTTACCCACCACAGGAGAGATTGGAAAGTATGGATGGTCACAAAGAGGCTCCAGAGCCCTCTGAAATGACCTGGACTCTGTCCCAACTCATTCAAAAAAACCGTAAAATGAATCGGCAGGCTGCTATGCCCAAAGGAATTGTGCAGAATGAGTCAATTCAAGTACCAATCGGTACCCCTGTCTAGAAGCAAAGAGAGTCCTCTCCTGGACCTAGTCCAGTTGACACTTATGAATGCAGCCCAGATGAGTTCACTCCTGAACTCAGTCCAAATCATGATTCCGATAGATTTCACACCCCTGCTCAAAGCCTAGACGAGTTTACTCATGCGTCTAGCCCTCCAGCACAGCCAAAACAAGAGCAAACATTTGAAACCCACTGCGAGATTTCCTCCAGTCGATCCTTAAAACCAATGGTGGAAAAACTAGAAATCAAGAATAACAGATTGAAGGAGAAGTTGCATGAGTACATTGTATTGGATAGACATATTAAAAATAAGAATGAACTCATGAAGCTCAGGGTAAATCACCTCTTGTTCAAAATTGAAAGGTTAAAACAGAGGAATAGGGGTATTTTCAAAAGGAACAGGAACTTCAGAGGACTGCCAGAAAGCATATTATAATCAACAGAGTCCTCAAGAAAGAAATCAGGAATATGAAGAAACAGGAGAGGGTACAAATGCTGGTTGCAGCTGCTGCAACCCTATGATTGCTACCAGTCTTTGACTTTTGTTGCCTGAGGACAGGCAAAGACTTCAATATGGGGGCATGTTGGTCTCCAGTTTTGATCATGTTTTTGCCTACATTATATTCCCAAGACCTCTATTTTTATACCCAGTACCACCCCTTTTTGCCTTGTTTTGACATAATTGACATCTCCCTACCATTCAATGGGGCTACTTAAGGTATCTTTACRTTTCAAGCTATTCTTATGCATTTTGATGCTTTAAATTGATATGGAAACTAATGTCGCTTGGGTTAGGTACCACTTCTATTTTTGGAACAGGATTGCCAGTACCAGGTACCAGCTCGTACCCCGTGGTGATACCAATGAAGCTGCTCAAGATCTGTGCGTTATGGTCAGAATGGGATACAGAGAGATTTACATGACAGTTGGAATCATCTCTCATACGATGATTGAAGGCACAATGATAGACTGAGTCGTTACTATTTCATGGTTCACACTTCGTGACACTACGTGTCACGAAGATGTGAAGAACGTTTTAAACTTGATTTCAAGCTATTTTTGGATCGGGGATCCGTTGGAATTACTGTATTGTTGTTTCATACTATTATAGAGGAGGATCTATATATAACTAGAGGATCACTCCTAATAAATGGTTGGGTTATGTTATGTTATATCGTGAACACATATTTTTAAATACAAACTGTTGTTTCGTTATGTTACTCGACTGGTATACAATTTGAAGTATTTTCTTCTGAGTTAATGGAGCGTAAAGTTTATACAATGTTTGTGTAGAATGCTATAGTTAGTTCTGGTTCTTTCCTTCGGTGTTTGTACCTTTTGGTTGGGCCCGCCAAACAGGTGCAAGGCGCTGTTGTTCTCTGCATTGAATTTAGTTTATCTCAGTACCGTAGTAATTGCATGCATGATAAGTTTCCTGAGTTTTGGAATTAACTGTTCAGATTATTGATTGATTATTCTTCAATTGTATCGTTTCCAGCATGTTTCTATCTGTTACATTGATGAATATTGATAGCATGGTCGATTCCTGTAGGATTTAAAGTGTGAATTAGAATAGCTTTGTTCCAGTTTTCAATGTGAACGTAGAATTGAAGTGAATGCAAGTTGGATTTACTTTGCTTTGAATAGGATAGTTAGGATACCCTGCTTTGATCAAGATAGCTCGATTACCTTGCTCTATTAAGATAGGTTGAAATTGATCATTAGAGGAAGCTTCCGGTACCAGTAGGTTAGGTAGGATACTTCTCTGTTTTCCTGTAGATAGATTTAGATTCATTTGAAATGTTCAGATTAAATGCATTTTAGGAAATACTTTTTTCTATCATGGCTTGAATATAAATGGTGATGATAGATGATTAAAAGTAGTGGTGGAATAATCTTGTGAAATCACACTTCTGAATGGAAATAGAAGCACCAACATTTAAGCATAGGACTGTTTTTTGTTGATGACTAGATAGGAAATGCTAAGTTTCAAGATAGTCATTAATATTCAAGTTCTCAGAGTGAGTTTGTGTTTTCTTTTAAAGATAGAATTCAGATAGAGATTAGAGCCTTACCCGCACATACAGTGTAGCAGCTCAAATTTTACCAACCCTGGTTTGACAATTTAGTGTTTCAGGTAATTCAAATCTTCAATTTAGAAGCCTGACATAGGTAAAGGAATTCCTAACAAGGATGATGTATCTTAGACAACATGAAAACTCAGTCACATATGCCAACTCAAATTAATACCCTAAAATACCTCATTCCCCACATGCATGTCCCACCCCAGGAAGTGTGCCCCTTCTCTGCTCAATAGTTCCTCGACTGCCCCACTTACTTTCCGAGGCTTCAACAACAAGATAGACAGGAAGTCTTAGAGCTTTGTAGTTGTAGTTTGGCACCTTCAAGAAATTAATTCCCAACAATTATCTCACCTAGAGAGAATTTTTTACGGGACTAACAACCCGCCTCTTCAATATCCCCATGGGCCTGACAACCCGCTTCTTCAGTCTAAATCCTAAGATAACCAGGTACAGGTATAGTGACAATGATCCAGATTATTTTCAACACGAAATGAGAGCGGAAATATAATAAATAAATGTACATAGATATATCAAATATCCAATAATATAGTAGAGGTATATCAACGATATAACCATAAACAGAGAGATACATTAATACACATTTTCTATTAATGAGCGAAATGTACAAAACTATAGAAATACAGAGTGAAAGACTCGCTAGAATGGTGGCTGCTTATCTCTGAGAAGATATGTGATGAATAATCGAATTCACAAGAAGATGATTGTTACAATGAGGCTCCATGTTCCTTTTTAACATAAAGAAAATCCAAAACCCTAACCCCAGAAGATGAAAAGCCAACAATTCTGTGGAACTCGTTTTGGACAGTTTTGTGTATCAACTTCCTGGGGGCGTAACTTTGGCATGCGATCCCGTTTTGGGTGCATGATAGTTCGTTGGAAAGGTATCATCAAGGAGATTCATTTTGGGGGCTCAATCAGATCTTTTGATTAGAATTGAGATGCTCGATCCCAAAAAAACTTCATTTAGGCCCTCAAAATGGCCTTGAAAGTTTAGGAACCAAAACTGCTAAAAATAGTAATTTGCCATAAGACTGTTTTAAGCCAGTTGGAATAGGTGGGTGGACATCGATATCCACCTAGATCAATCCTCCATTTCAGGAAGAAATGGTTTCCACTACATTGAGTGCCCCGGGGGAGAGGGAAAAACATTTGTTGAATCTGCATCTTGATGAGTTACTTGCTTGTTGGAGAAGTTGTGTTTCTTATCTTGTTGAACATTGTCATGATCCTTTAGCTGGAAGGATTGGAACCGTTTAACTGGTATGGCTACATGAGATGACTGTGTGCAGAATGAATCCTTGCGCTTTTCTTCAACCTTTTTGACCTACTTCTACTAGAAAAAAGGTTCTTGGACTGAGGTTGCATTGGTTGTAGTGTTCTTTTGTTCACCTTTTGAACAGACTATGAAGAAACTGAATTTTGTAGTATGAGATACTACCTTGTGGCACTATTTAGGTGGGATAGTAGTTAGAACTACCTCTGGTATCCTGTAGATATGACCCCCCAGAGTAACAATGACACTACAGGGTCGAGACTCATAGATAGCATGGCACTTCCAAAAATATGGCTAGCCCAAAATAACATCATAGAAATCCAATGGGGCAAGATCACATAATACCTCATCCTTGAAGGGTTGGATGCCATATGAAAATTGACATTGTTGGCTGACACAGAGATATCATCCCTGGAAAAGCCACCTAATGTTGTATGGCTGCGGATGTGGTGTTGTCGAAAATCCAAACTATTTGATGACCTATGTTGAGATGAGGTTCTTCTAGGTTCTGCTATCAACAATGAAATGCAACAGGGTCCCCTTCACCCACATATATGAATGAAAGAGGTGCTCCCCCTCTTCAATATCTACTGGTTCTTCTGGTTGAATTGTTATGGTCACGACAATAGCAGTGGGGTTTGTGTCGATGATCTATTTTTTTCCATTATTTTATGAATCAGATTTTGAGTCAGGGTTCAACTCCTTTTCTATGATCTCATCCACTAATTATTTTTTTGAGCGACATTCATCAGTGTTGTGTAAGGGGATTTTGTGGAAATCACACCACTTTCTAGTGTCCTTCTTCGTCTTCCCGTGACCCTTCTTTTCCTGTGGCTTAGACTGTTTTTGGGAGGATGTTTGTTAGGGTCGTCCTTATCATACTTTGGTTGTTGTGGATTTGTAGACCCGAAATCCCATTTGTTATGTTGCCTAAATTTATTCTCTATTTTGAAAACATATCGATAGGAAACTTCCAGAGATGACATGTCCATAAACTCCATTTCAATTTGGATGTACCTGTGTATATCCCCATGGTATTTCAGAACCAAATGCTGCTCAAAATATTTGATACCCAGATTGGTGTGCAAGGTATAAAAGGTTTTGGTGAACTTCGACACTGCTTGGACCTTGTCTTCACACAATGTGGTCCATCTCATGTACTGGTCATCATAGTTACCAACATGGTAATATTGTTCCTTGACCGCATTCACAAAAAATTCCCAAGTGGGATCGACCCCATATATTCCAGAATCCTCTGTCGAACTTTGATCCCAGTAAGTTTGCCACCAATGTTTGACATGGTGGATATCCTTAAGGAGTGTGAAGGTGATCTTTCCCTATCTGAGAAATTATGAACAAAGAAATAACCTTCTAGTAGGTTTAACCATTTTTCTAGGACATCCGCATATATTTGTCCTTCAAATACAAGAATATCAAAATTAAATTGTACCTTGAAATGAGAGGTGCCTCCAAAGTGGCTACTTGATGAAGATGTGCATGTTGTTATCGACATGCGTTGAAGGATGTGGGAAAAATTATCCATTGTTTTGTCCCTCTGTCGCGTGAGAGCTTGGTCAAGTAACAAATTAATAAAATATTCTTCTTCATCATTTTTTTTTCTTCTGCTATGGATGGTTTCTTGGGCGTGCGAGAGAGATTTTCCTCAAGAAATAAAATCTCAAGACCCAACTTTCTATACTCAGACCTTGTCGAGGACATGCACTCTAAAATGATCAAGAGCATCCTGCTCTAATACCATTGATCTGGATTATTTTCGGCACAAAATGAGAGAAGATATATAATAAAGAAATGTACAGATATATATTAGATATCCAATAATATAGATTACATATATTAAAGGTATAACCATAAACAGATAGATACAGTAATACACAATTTCTATTAATGAGTGAAATGTACAAAACTGTAGAAATATAGAGTGAAAGACTCGCTAGAATGGTGACAACTTATCTCTGAGAAGATATGTGATGACTACTTGCATTCACAAGAATATTATTGTTACAATGAGGCTCCAAAGACATTTTTAACATAAAAAAAAATCCAAAACCGTAACCCCGGAAGATGAAAATCCAACAGTTTTGTGGACCATGTTTTGGGTAGTTTGGTGTATCAACTTCCTGAGGGCATAACTTTGGCATACGATCTTCATTTGGGGCGCATGATAGTTAGTTGGAAAGGTATCATCGAGAAGGTTCATTTTGGGGGTTCAATAAGAGGCTTTGGATATCACTGAGGTGATCGATCCCAAACAAACTTCATTTAGGACCTCAAAATAGGCCTGAAAGTTTAGGAACCGAAAAACTGTTAAAAATAGTAAATTGTCAAAACACTGTTTTTAGTGACTTGGAATAGGTGGATGGCCACCGATATCCACCTGGACTATACAATAAAAGGAAGGTATGAAGGATATATGAACGAGTGAGTGAATGATGGTGGAATGAATGGAAAATGAACTAATTCCAAACTATATGTATGCATGTTCCCAAATTGACAATTGTCATGTTGAGAACTGCCTTGGAAGTTGGGCCCACTTGTCCCTATCCTTGGAACTTAGGATAAAATATTTATACATACTTTATACTTTAAGGAATATTAATATAATATTCCTTTTCACTTTTGCATGGTTGGTCTACTACAGTGATGTGTTTTTCATTAATATTTGCGTGTGATTTACATTTATAATACAAACACACTGCCCTTTTTGTATCCAAGCTCACCATCCTAAAAAACATAAACATATACACAAAGGATCTCTAGCCTCAAGATTGCACACTCAAGTTGTTGCACACAATATCCTAGGATGTGCGCACTTCTTCTTTTAGTGTGAAACACATATGTGCGCTATATTATGGAAGGTGCTTACAAAACTAATTCCAATATTTGATACAATACAACTCACCAACTTATATACTTATGTACATTTATATTTACACTTACATTTTGGGTTCACCCTAGGGGTATTTACACATATACAACCAAAATTTCAAAAATATTCAAAAAGATGCAAGTATTCTTCCCACAGAGCATCCTCATGCTCCCAAGTTGCATCTTCAGGATCATACTAGGTCCATTTGACCTTTACTAGATCTATGGCTTGATTTCATAGTTTCTTGATCTTCTGGTCCAATATGCACAACGAATGCACTTGAAAGGCGCCTTCTTGTTCCACTTGAATCACATTCCAATCAATGACATGATTAGCATCAAGTATATACTTTTTGAGAAAGGATACATGGAATACATTATGAATAGACATTGATAGAGGAAAGGAAAGCATGTATGATACATGCCCAATCTTCTCTAGGATTTCAAATGGCCCACAATAATGAGCTGCCAACTTTGAACAATTTCCCAACTTTAGGGAACTTCTGTTGGTCTTTATTTTCAAGAACACATGGCCACCCACTTTAAATTCCCAGTGAGTTCTGCCCTTATCAACATAGATTTTCTGCCTATCTTGGGCAACCTTTAAATCCTGTTTTATTTTCATCATTTTCTCTTCCATTTCCGTGAGTGATTTTGGCCCAACCACTACTCTATCTACTTGGTTGTCCCAACTTACCGGTGTGTTGCACCTTCTTCCATAAAGTGCCTCAAATGGGCTCATCTTTAGAGATGCTCGGTACCCATTGTTATAAGAAAACTCTACAAGTGTATGTAGTCTTCCCATTTTTATGGTTTATCCATTACATACATCCTCAGCATATCCTCAATCAATTGATTCACCCTCTCTATTTTCCCACCTGATTTTGGATGATAAGTTGGGCTAAAATTTAAATTTGTTCCAAATCCCTAGAATAATCTTTTCCAAAAATTTGATGTAAATTTTGGATCTTTGTCAAACACAATTGTCTTGGGTATACCATATAGTTGAGCAATTTATCTCATATAAATATCAACAATGTTGGTTGCCTTGTGAGTGAACTTTACTGGAATAAACTGGGCAACTTTAGTAAGCTTATCCACCACTACCATGATAGAATCATGTTGCTTGTTTATTATAGGTAGTTTGGTGATGAAATCCATTATTACAACTTCCCATTTCCACTTAGGAATGAGCAATGGATGTAGAAAACCAACAGGGTTTCTATGCTCAGTCTTGACCTTTTGACACTCCAAACACTTGGCAATAAAATCAACAACTTCTTTCTTCATGCCCAGACAATAATATTGGCTATTGACAACTGCAATAGTTTTCTGATAACCTGTGTGCCCAACATAGGGTACATTATGCATTTCTCTCAATATCATTTTTTTAAATTCCTGGTAATTTGGCACATAAATTCTGCCCCTGTACATGATTTCATCAATTTCTAGCTTATAATCTTCAATTTTCTCCCGCAAAATACCTTGCTGTAATTTTGTTATTATTTCCATGTATTGCAAATATGATTTTGCATCCTCTAAGATTATTTCTTTCAAATCTGATTGGTACATGCTAATGGCTGTAGCATGCAACTCATGCACCCTTCTGCTAAGTGCATCAACAACATTTTTCTCTTTCCCTTTGATATTCTTTATATCAAAGTCATATTCACTGAGGAATTCTAACCACTTGCTTTGCCTGCCATTTAGAGTTGGATGTCCAAATAAATATTTTGGACCACTATGGTCTTTCCTCAACTTGAATATTTTCCCCATCACCAGGTAGTGCCTCCACATCTTCAAGGCATGCACTATGGCTTCCAATTCCAAATCATGATTAATATACTTCCTTTCATGCTCCTTCAACTTCTTTGATTCATAGCATACCACATATCCTTTCTGACTAAGGACTCCACCAATCCCTTCTTTACATGCATCAATGCATACAATTAAGTATTCATTTGGATTAAAAATCCTTAGTATTGGAGCACTTGTTAATAAATCCTTCAAGTGATGGAAACTCCCTTCACAATCTGATGTCCACTCAAACTTCACACCCTTCTTCTGCAAGGAAGTTATTGGGTGTACAATCTTTGAGAATCCCTCAATAAATCTCATGTAGTAACATGCAAGTCCCATGAATGATCTTACCTCATAGACATTCCTTGGTGTTGACCATCCTCTAATGGCCTCTATCTTCTCAAGATCCACTATTATCACTTCCTCTGAAATGATATGTCACAAATAATGAATTTTCTTCTAATAGAATGAGCACTTGCTCAATTTGGAATACAATTGATGATCCCTTAATACTTGTAATACCATCCTCAAGTGTTTCTCATTCTCTTCCTTTGACTTAGAATATATAAGAATGTCATCAAAAAAGACAATAACAAACTTATCTAAGTATTCTCTAAAAATACCATTCATTAAACACATGAAGACAACTAGTGCATTTGATAACCCAAATGGAACCACTGTGAACTCATAATGACAATACCTTGTTTGGAAGGAAGTCTTTCTGAAGTATTCATCTTTAATTCTTACCTGATGATAACCTGAACTCAGAAAAATCTTGGAGAATATGTTTTCATTTTTTAGTTGATCAAAGAGGTCATCGATCCTTGGAAAATAATACTTGTTCTTCACAGATACCTTATTCAACTTCCTGAAGTCAATGAAAAGTCTCAACATTCCATCCTTTTTCTTCACAAATAATATTGGGGCACCCCAAGGTGATACACTTGGGAGTATATACCCCTTCTTTAGAATCTCTTCAAGTTGCATTTGCAATTCCTTCAATTCTGGTGTACTCACCCTGTAAGGGGTCTTGGATATTGGGGATGCTCCAAGTATAATATTGATGGAGAAATCAATGTCTCTTTTAGGGGGTAATCTTGGTATTTCTTTAAATACATCTTCAAACTCTTTCAAGACTGCATAATATTCAATATTTGGAACCTTATGTTTAGGTTTCTCTTCCATATGTGTTGCAAATATTTGACACCCTTTTCTGTAACTTTTCTTCAACTGCAATGCTGAAATTTCTCTAAAGGTTATTACCCTGAGAATTCCCTGTACTATCCTTAGGTTCCCTTCCTAATACAAACAAGTAAGTGCCTTATTATAACAGCCTACTATAGCATGGTGTTTCTCCAACTAATCCATACCAATTAGGAAGTCATAGGAACCTGAATGTATGATGTTCAAATATGTCATGGTGCTCACACCATTCATGTCTATTGGACATGCCTTAATGATCTCATTAAATTTTCTTTTAGATCTAGTATCCAACTGCACCAACTAAGATTTTCCAAGCTTGCTCTTGGTAAATGCAATCTTTCCACCATCTTAGGATCTAGATAACTATGAGTAGCTCCTGAATCAATTAAAATAGCAATGGTTTGGTTGTTGATCTTACCTTCCACTTCAATCATATGTGACTGAAACTCAACTTGCTTGTTGTCCAAGGTTGCATAGATCCTAGGTACATTTATTACCATGTATTCCATTGTATCATCTTGCTATACATTGTGAATAATCCTTAATTTTTCACCTCTATGAGGACAATCTCTGTACATATGGTCTTCCACATATCAAAGGGAAAGAGAACAAGGTGGTTGATGCACTTAGCAGTAGGGTGCTGATGGGTATTCTATATGCACTAAATCCTTCAATTAAATTTTCAACTTGGGGTAAGTAAAATTAGAGTTGTATCACTATATGTGCCAAGACAAAAAATCTATAGGAAGTATAATCTAACTAAGGAGATGGTATATCTGAGGGATAACTTACTCAAGCAAAGACTATCAATAAGCAAACCCTATTAAGAAACTTAAACTATTTATCCTAAGCAACTTTTAAACAATGGATCGATGGATTGTTCCTAAAGAAACAAATGAAAATGCTACTTTGAACAATTTAACTTAATCAATATAATGAGAAAAAGAAATAAATCTAATCAATCTATTCAAATCAATGAGCAATAACAAGTAAACAAGAAAAAAACTAACCTATTAAAACTTATGCATCAAGTAAACTAATCAAAACTATTCGACAGGTAACTAATCAAACTATTAAGCAAGTGAACTCTATTCTTAAGAAAAAAACTCATAATTACTTCTAATCTACAAAAGGAAATCTTAACCTATTGAATTAAAAACATCATGATAGTATTCAAATATTAATCAACAATTACTCTTAATCTACAATAACAAGAAACTTCAAATATAATAATGATGATTATGTCTTTGATGTCTTATGACATCACGATGGCATCTAACAATTAGTGATAGCTCAAGAGGAATAATTTCAATATTAACTTCTATGGAGAAATGAAAGGTATGAATCAAGCAATCTAATGAGAGCTTAGCCATCATATAAGAAATATCAATTATTCTGAAAATCCATGTGATCTCTCAATTTATGCATTAATCATCAACAAGAAGAAGACACTATTCTACTTAATTCAAGTGAACTCTTATGCTAATGTAAGAAAATTCACACCATTAGAGACTTATAACTAAAAACTTAACTCAAACTCAAACCTCTAATTAAAATTGCAATTTAAATCTAGAATGGAAATTTCGTAAAATAAAGTAAGCTAATCCTATTATTAACAATTCAAATTGTGAGTTAAAATGCTTATAAAAACATGATTTAAATTCTACTTCTACATACTACAACAAAATTCTAGATAAGAAAAACTGAGAATTAAAATCAAAACTAGCAACTATTCATCCATCGAAACTTTGCCAAAGAAACTCTATACTCTAGATTAACTCAATACTCTGTTTTAATTATTTTATTTCAACCTGCAGAAATTCAAACAAGCATTTAATCACACAATAAGGTTAGTATCTAAGCTTGCAAGCTATTTACTAATAATTAAAAAGACACAACATATTAACAACTATACTTTACAAGAAACCTGCAAAAAGGAAATTGAAACAATTAAATTATGAATAACAAACACAACATGTAAAATGATAAAAACACATATAACAGAAAATGAAAGAAATGACAATTACACAACTCAAATACACAAGATAACTATATAACTATTCACCCAGACCACTGGTGGGACCCCCAACATATCGTGGCTACTCCTTAATAGTGAATCATGAGCTAAATCAACACGATTCTGGCATTTAAATTAACAATGCAGTCTTGCACAAGTTTATGGAAATGTCTCGAATTACACAACAAAACAATTCTAGCAATCCTTCACAATTGTTAACAATTCTTAACCACTCTTGTCTGACCACTACTGTGGTATTTATAACAGTTACAATTCAACAGGTCGACCACTGGAAGGGTCGACCTCCTCTAAAAACAACAAATTCCATTAAATACGCTATAACTGCCTTTGGCTTCTAGAAAATAAAGGAGCCAAGCAACACTCAACATAAAAACTTAATCCAAGATGTCAAGGGATCAGTAGTTGGAGGCCATGAGGGTGAACAAAACCCATGTCGTTGATTCGCCCAGCACATGCTACCGATATAACAACCGCCAATTTTCCCATGTGTTTAGTGATGGATGCAGTGTCGGACATAGTACCAGATGAAGTATCGGACGCAGTGCCGGATGGAGTACCAGACGCAATGCAGGATGGAGTATCGGATGCAGTGCCGGATGGAGTACCGGACGAGCTACTGGATGGTAAAACGCTATGCGATTTTTCCCTGTGACACATAGATCACACATTAGCTTCTTGTAATCATTAAATCAAACTTAATTAAACTTAAAACCATCGCAAAAAATCAATTACACGTACCTGGTATAGGCTATGATAATTTGCTATAAAATCCTTCAAAACTTTCTTCAAAATGGTTATTAATACATATATAATATCATTCAAAATGGATTCAATCATCACATAGTACTAGATGAAGTACCGGACATAGTGTCGGATAGAGTATCGGATGAGCTACTGGATGGTAAAATGCTATGTGATTTTTCCCTGTGACACATAGATCACACATTAGCTTCTTGTAATCATTAAATCAAACTTAATTAAACTTAAAACCATCACAAAAAATCAATTACACGTACCTGGTATAAGCTATGATAATTTGCTATAAAATCCTTCAAAACTTTCTTCAAAATGGTTATTAATACATATATAATATCAGTCAAAATGGATTCAATCATCATCAATAAATAACCAAATCACGATCCCAACATTACCCCCACACCTAAGATTTTGCAGGTCCCACTGCAAACAAAAATGAATTGCCCAATATAACTAGACTTGTTGAGCAGAGGATGGATTAGCTTTAGCAACCTCTTTCCCTGAAGACTTGGTCTTGCCCTTCTTGTGGTGTTTTAATTGTGCACGGAGGATACGATTGTCATTGGTCATTTGGTCAACAAATATTTGGAGGGATTTCACCTTTTCTTGTTGTATTTCATTGTCATGGTGGATATGTCTATCCATGGTCTTCCTCTCTTCCAATTATTGCAACAACTAAACATTTTCATGTTCTATCTTTTCAATGGCTGGAGCATGATCATATATCTCAGAGGAGGTATTGGATCCCTTGAAGGATGTAGAAAGTCTATCAATTTTGGGATCTGGTATAGGCATATGGGAGGTAAGAGTAACAGGGAGTTTATGAGGAGAAATAGGTTCAGATTTTGTCTCTCTATGAGGCTCCAATTCTTCTACGGACACTTCCCTATGTATTTTATCAGGGATTTCGAGATCAGAGGATACTTGGATAGGGTCCGAAGTGGTTGGGGGATTTTCATAATGTTTTCCTCTTATATTTCAATCATTTTTTCGAAAAATATCCTCTCTTGAATCAATTATCTCCCCTCTTATTTGTGGGGACTATAGAGAAGTCTTGTTGAATTACCTCTTGTAACTTTTTGGGTGCATGATCAATATATGTTGAGGGAATTGGAGATCTATCAATAGGATTCTTAGTCTTTTTTCCCGATGAGGCTGCAAGGGTATCAACAAACTTTTTTGTCTTTTGTTCCAGTAAAGGGATAGCTTAAGCAGGAGGGTTTGGACTCTTCAGGGAATGGGGTTTGGATGGAGTAACAGTCCCTAGATCAAGTGTTTTCTTGTTGGTCTTGATTGTAAAATGAGGGTTTGAAAATTGATAATTGAACTCATCCCATGTATTCCCCTATTTTTCCAACTCGGCTATAACAAGCAGTTTGATGAGACCATGGTGGAATAGGTTGTTATGGGGGTTGGCCATGTTCTTTCATACTTGGGAAGACATCTTCTCAATAATTTTTAAGAAGTAAAAGGGAAAATTCAATGCCTTATTGAATTGAAAATGAGCTAATAATTGAAAGTGGCGGGCTTTAAAAACATAATATCTACCTTCAAAAGTGATCATTCTGGTGATGACTATGAGAGGGTTAATTATCTCATCCGTAATCCACTCCATGGAGTACCCCTTATCTCCAGAGACATTCTGAAACTCAGGTTTAAAGACCCTGTTGTAGCTCGCTGGTGGAAACTGGTGGTGTTTGAACCAATGGTCTCCAACTCTTGGAAGATTTGTGGCTGAGGAAATTGACTCCTCAGAAACCATGAAGGTGAGAGACCTCGCACGCACCATCCTTCAATCAAATCCTAGGGATAATTGCATAGAAACACCGTCATTGTGGCCCTACAAATGAGTCAAGAACGGTCCCCACCCTGTGCGAAGGAAGACTTCCCTGCACTCTACGAACTCAGGGATAGCAAAGAGGTCAACATAGGAGGATGAATCATACTATTTGGGCATGGTGACAGTGTGGAGAAATGGACAAAGGGAGGAATTCTACATAGGACGAGTGAAATTAGGCAGAGGATGAGCACGATTAAGTAGAGGGTGAATGCAATTGAGTAGAGGATGAGAGAAATGCATAAATAGGATAACAATTTGAGTGATCCCTCCATTTTTAAATGCGCCCAAGATGGAAATGGTCACATTCATTGATGAATTCATCACACATGAGTTACCATGTGTGAGCATGAGTGCGTCGATTTCGAATTCGAGGAGCATCTTTTGGAGGCAATTGTAATGATGAAGGAGTTAGATCAATGTCCAAGTCTTCGACTTGGACATTTGATCATAAAAATGTTTAAGAATTGTATCATTTAATCTCAATTTCCATTAACTAACTAAAATAAATTCAAATGATTCCTAGTTACCTGAAATCATGGACATTTAGTGTGTGTATACATCTCGTCTAATCCTTCATATGGTTCATCATCCGGTCGTCCATATGGCACCTCATATGGTCTTTCAAATGGCACCCCATACGACACTCCATATGGTACCCTTGTGCGATATAAAAATTTTTCATCTTGTAATGGATGTTTTATCCATAGAATTTAGTCTTAAAACAATTTTGACTGTCACAGTGAACAGGAGCAGAGAGTGTTCCATTATTTTTTTTTTCCATCCTTCTCACACAATCTATTTCTCTTTCTTACATATTATAAGGTATGTAATCCAAATATGTAATGAACAATCTATAAAGAAAACTAGTTAAGTGGTTTGTCAAAGAAATGTACAACGGCTTATAACACATAGGGAATTATCATTTCGAAATAAAATAACTGCTGATATAATATCCTATCATGAAGACAATATACACTTTTTTTTTATTTTAAAGATTCCACATCTTCTTCTCATGGCTTATAGATAGGCAGTGTTGTCATTTGTCAACTCATGGAACCCTCCCCCACTCCTAAGTATTGTGACACCTCACAATAAAAAATATAGGAAACCAATCAATTCTCCCAATAGCTGAATATTTACATCTTGTTAAGAGTAGAGATAAATTTCACATATTGGTTTGACGAGACGGTTAGAATATTGCCCCACCTATAGGATAGAATATCCTACATATAGATAAGAAGAGTTAGGAAAGAGAGTTTCAAGATAGTCTCAAAGTTGGTTCCCAATGGCAGATTTATGGAGTTCATTAAACTTAGCTTACCATACATACTTCGTGTCATATTTGTCTACAAGTAATTCCATACATCAGGACAAGTTTAAATTTCTTATTATTTTTTTGTTAGATTATCATCCTCGCTAAGTAGAATGCCCCGCTGCTAGCAAGACTGTTCAATACTCCAGCAGGTTTACCTAGTCATACCATAGGTCGGTACTCACTGCCAACAGACTTGTTCAGTATCTCGATGGATTATCCTCTTAAACCCTCAGATACTAGCCCTTCATCTTTTAATATTTTATTATAAGATTTCTTTGTGCAATAAGATGGGGGGACAGTTCTGATTTTTTTTTTTTTTTATTGGGATGGAATTTATGTTAGAGGATGAATTTCCTTCATATATTCCTTATAGATTGTCATGATATAAGGGGTACTTAAGCAGATGTAGCCTATCTAAATATATGATATAATCAAGCACTTTTAGTGTGTAGTGGATGGTACCATTGGGAAAGAACAGAAAGGTATCTTTAGTCTCATCATTTTTTTTTTAAGTTATTGTGATGTTTCCATGACTAACCGCTAATCATACCTCCTTGTTACTCTTTAATAAATATACTTTACTCACTTACTCAGGGTTCTTGGGAAAACTGTACAAGTAACCTCTAAGTTTGATGGTTACAATATCACTTCATTATATCTAGTGGTGAAGATTTTAAGAGCAACTGTTATTAGAGATGCCTTGAGAAAAAGAAGATGAAAATCTTTGCAAAAATGTGGCTAATTACAACACGTCATTATTCAATTAATGCCTAATAGACAACAAGGTTCAAATATAGAAATATTTTGAAGAAAAATCCTTCTTTTATATTTCCTTGAAACTGTCTACTCCTGGTGAAATCAATACCTACAGAAATCTCTAGAATTGTCTATCAAAAAAAATCAAAATTATTTACATATGTACAGTCGAAAATTTAGAAAATCATTCAAGAACAAGGGGGGAATTCCCCATCTACTAAGGCCAATTCCTTTTCAGTTGACATGACCTAAATAAAATCTTCTTTGGAAATGGGCCTGTGATAAAGTTTGAGTCGGTGTCCATTTACTACAAAGGAGACTTGTCCATTGTCAATTGTTTTGATTTTCACAGCCCCATTGTTATACACGGTGACTACCTCGTAGGGACCCAACCATCGAGTGGTAAGCTTGAATTTGAAGGTTTTAAATTGGGATTCAAACGACAAAGCCCAATCACCAAGTTGGAAGTGTTTCTTCTTAATAAACTTGTCATGCCACTTGCTTCTCTGGTTTTGGACTAATATTGTTTATTGGATAGCATCTTGTCTGATCTCATCCAACTCATTTAATTGTAGGGCTCGCTGTTTCTGAGCCTCATGTAAGTTTAATCCCAATTCTGTGGAAATACATAAGGTCCTTACTTGGAATTTTGTTGGTAGAGTCACTTTTTTCCCATATACTATCTCATAAGGGGTATGCCCAGTGTTGTTTCTCCAGGTGTTTCGATATGCCCACAAATCCTTTGGAAGCCTATGAGCCCAATCCCAATGATTTAATTGAACAGTATTGGTTAATATAGATTCTAGAACTTTGTTTGTAGACTCTACCTGACCATTATCTTGTGGGTGGTATGGAGAATATTTGCAGTGCTTAATCCTATATTTCTCCATTAGTTCTTTCATCAGCTTGGAAGTGAATTGAGTGCCTTGGTCTGCAACAATTTCATGAGGAACACCGAAGCGGGTAAAGATGTCTTCATAAATGAATTCGACAACAATTTTTTTTGTAGCCCTAAATAGGGCTTTTGCCTCTACCCACTTGGTGACATAATATGTACAAACCAAAATATAATGTTTCTTATGAGACATGGGTGAAATTGGTCCTACAAAGTCAAGGGCCCATTTCTTGAAAGGTTCTATCATAACTTGGGCACGCAAGAGAATTTCTTCAGTTGACGTGGGTCTTCCTATCCTTTGAAAAATATTACAATTCCTCACATACTTGGCAGCATCCTTGAAAATGCTAAGCCAATAGTAACCTGAATGTAACACTTTATATGTTGTACATTTGTTAGAAAAATGACCACCACATGGTCCATCATGACAACTTTGTAGGATTTCTGGTATCTCATCCTCTCGAACACATCTACAAATAATCAAATTAGGACTTGTACGAAAAAGGTCATGGCCAACCCAAGAGTAATTGGAACTTTGCGTAATAATTCTATGTTTTTCATGAGGTGACAAATGAGACGGTAACTTCCTAGTAGCCAAATAGTTTTCCATATCTGCAAACCATAGGGTATTTGTAGAAAGGGGAAAAGGGTGCTCGTCTGGGAGACTATCATCTACGAGAATATCATCATCCTCATTTTGTATTCTTGAAATAAAATCAACTACCAAATTCTCCTTTCCAGGCCGGTCAAGAACAATGATATTAAACTCTTGCAATAGCAGGAGCCACCTAGTCACTCGACCATTAGTTATGGGTTTATTCATGAGAAATATAATGGCAAAATGATTTTTATGTACAAATAATTCGTAACCTATGATGTAGTGGAAAAACTTATTGATAGCATGAACTACTGCCAATAATTCCTTCTCAGTAACTATGTAGTTTAACTCAGTAGGGGACAAGTTCTTGCTCACAAAATAAATGGCATAGGATTGCTTGTATTCTTTCTACCCTAATACTCCACTTATTGCGGTGTTAGAGGCATCAGTGGATATGCGAAATGGGAGAGCCCAATTGGGTCCCCAAAGAACTGGTGCCACAAACATCTTAGCTTTTAGGGTTTCAAAGGTAGTTTGACGTTGTTCAATCCAAAGAAAATCAACATCCTTTATTAACAATCCAAACATGGGTGCAACAATCTTTGTAAAATTTTCATTAAACCGTCGGTAGTATATGGCATGTCCAAGAAATCTTCTCATCTCTTTCTGAGTCTTGGGGTGTGGAATTTTGATGATGACCTCAATCTTTGTAGGATTGACTTTAATCCCTTCAGATGAAATGTGATGTCCTAGAACCACTCCTTCATTCAACAATATTTTACATTTTTCATGACTTAAAGACAGGTTCATTTCTTGGCATCTGATAAGGACTTTTTCTAAGTTATATAAGGCTTCTTGGAGGTATACATGGATGACTTGCCTCCCTAGCTAAGAATCTATGCTTGGGTCTTGGCCCGAAAGGCTCTATCGCATATGATGAGGTGACACTGTCAAATCTGTCAAGTATGAAAAAGAACTCATTAGACTATATGAAGCAGGACATCCTTCTCCTTGGAGGTGTAATGCAAAAATCTCAAGAGATATATTGGAAGCTGTACAAGGTGGACATAGAAAGCAAGATAACCCTTTTCTCACTTGCTCTTAGCATCTTTCATATGAAATACTATGATGCTTCTAATTGGCCAATCCACATCCCAAACAAGAATGAAAATAGCTTTATAAGGCGTGCCTACTACGATGGTCATACAGATGTATACAAGCCATATGGCGAGGACCTATACTACTACGATGTGAACTCTCTCTATCCCTTTGTAATGAAGGAATTTCCAATGCCTGGTGGTGTGCCAATCTGGCATGGAAATCTGGAAGGCAAGGACTTAGATAGCATGTTTGGATTTATTGAGGCATATGTGGTATGTCTGAAGAATATCAAGAAGCCCTTTCTACCCTATCAAGACAACAAGAAGAAGACTCTCATCTTTCCAACCGGGTAATTTGTTGGAGTGTACTATTGCGAGGAGTTAAAGTATGCAAGAGGCCTAGGCTACACTATAATCCCAATCTCAGGCTACCTCTTTGAGAGGATGGAAAGCCCATTCAGGGACTTTGTTAGCTCAATATTTGAGAGTAGGTTAGAGGCAAGGATATCAGGTAATGAGGCCATGTCCTATGTGTACAAGATCCTTATGAATTCGCTATATGGTAGATTTGGCATTAACCCTAAAATCACGACAACTGAGGTCCGCGATAAAGATCGATACAAATATTTGATCAGGCATAGTGATTTCATATTCAGTGATATTCTTAGCGAGAACAACTACATCGTTGCCTACCATAGCAATAGCGAGAAGGGCTCAGATTATTGGAATCCACTGAAGAACTCTGTTGTCCAACTAGCTACTACAATCACTGCCTCTGCTAGGATCTATATGTACCCTTATATCTCAAGAGAGGACTTATTGTTATCTATTGCACCCGGGGATTGGCCATGGAGGCTGGCGATTCCCGACATCACCAGTCTCCATGGCCAGGGCTGCAAACTCTACTATTAGGTACTGGGCCGGACGCGTCTGGTCTTGCTTGTCAGTCATTTCAGATACAAAAAAAGAAGAAGGGTGGGTGTGCCTGCCATAGCGTGGGGGATACTACAGTAGCTCTCACTTACACTAGGGTTTATGACGTATCTAGCTAGAGTTTAAGGATGCAATCCTATAACCCAAAACCTGGTTACAACTTCCTGAACATGTTGAGTATACAATATGGGTTTTCATGAATCTAGCTTTCCATGCAGGGAACACATGTAGTGAAGAGTATACAATATGGGTTTTCATGAATCTAGCTTTCCATGCAGGGAATACATGTAATGCAACATCATTATTATTATTATTAAGTAGGGTGATTATTTAGTAACCATCATGATAATTATCATATGGAATATATATTTGAATAAATTATATCAGAGAATAAAAATATATGGTATTTAATATTTTATTATAATACATGCATAATGTTGGTAATAATGGTGGTTTATATGTATAAGGTTAGTTTTTAGATATTATGGTAAAAAACTAGACAAAAGTTAAAACAAAGTTAAAAAATTRTATCTAAATTTAACYTTTTTTTKCTTTTTTTTTTCAAAAAATCTTAAGGATTTTTTGAGAAAAGTAGAAAACATCTAWGTTTTTTAGAAAWAAAGTAGAAAACATGTAAGAATTTAACAAAAAACTAACCTTTGAAATACTAAATTCTCCTCTTTGCTTGCTAGATTCTCCTCAGTTTAGCTTGCTCCAAATCCTAAAACAAATACTACCCAAGATGTACCACAATATAAAAAGATAAAAGAAGACTGTGTATATATAACACAGATGAGGTATACATGGATGACTTGCCTCCCTAGCTAAGAATCTATGCTTGGGTCTTGGCTCGAAAGGCTCTATCGCATATGATGAGGTGACAATGTCAAATCTGTCAAGTATGAAAAAGAACTCATTAGACTATATGAAGCAGGACATCCTTCTCCTTGGAGGTGTAATGCAAAAAGCTCAAGAGATATACCTCCACACAATCATGAATAAGATCAACAAATATCCCTAGTAGTGCTCGTTGAAATGTGGCAGGAGCACTACACAATCCAAATGGTAAGACCCTATAGGCATAGGTGCCCCAAGGACAAGTAAATGTAGTCTTGTCCTGATCCTCGGGTGCTATGAGGATTTGATTGTACCCGCTATATCCATCTAAAAAGGAGAAATATTTATTTCCAGACAGGGTATCCAAAACTTGGTCAATGGAAGGAAGAGGAAAATAATTCTTCAGAGTGGCCTTGCTAAGTTCTCAGAAATCAACACAAATCCTCCATTTCCTGGTCACTTTCATTGGAACCGCTACAACCGGAGATACCCACTTACTATTGGAGATGGGATAAATCAATCCGACATTTAATAACTTTTGGATCTCCCCTTTTACTATATCTTTGAATGTTGGGTTCATCCTTCTCTGGGGTTTCCTAACAAGTGTTACTTCCCCCTGGGTAAATATGTGATGGATACATGTGTCAGGGTGTATACCCTCCATGTCAGTGTATTCCTAGGTGAATTCGCATGATTGTTCTTTAAGGATACCTACTAACTGTTTGTGTTGGTCTGCATCTAGCCCAGAGTTTATATGTATAAATTTTCCTGGACTAATCTCGTAGGGCATGGTATAAGATGTGGTAGACTTGTCTATCTAGAAGATGAAAGATGTTGAAGACAAAATGGATATATCTTCCATGGCTTCCCAAGACCTAATGCTGGATTCTCCCAACCCCATGAACCATCTTAGTGCATAGTCCTTGAGGGTGGCAGGAAGGATTTTTAGTTTCTGGGCATCTTGTAATTAGTTGTAGCTCCTACACAAGATGTCAAACTCAAATAGGAAGGTATCTGTGTCTTCACTTCTTTTACCATAAAAGGTGGGTACTTTCAAGAGGGGAATGTTTTTCATATTGACATTCTTTGTGGTGTCCAATATTGGAAACGCAAAGGTGGTTTCGGTTTGGTTTCCAGCTTCTTCTCCCTCCTCGTGTCTTACATTGTTGTGATCCTCTTGATCATCCATACTGGTTTGGTTTCCAAAAATATATTACCTAGGTGGTTTTATCCTTGAAGAGAACAAATTATCCCAAGGTTCTTGTCTAAGAAAGGTATCCCTTTGATGGGTAGGTCTTCCTACTACTTGGGTGTCTGGGACTCTACTCGAGCCGATTGAGATTATTGGTGCCAAAGTTTTTGTGTCAATTTGAGAGACAATTATATTGGCTAAACTACCAAACAAAGTATTCACCTATTCAAGGTCTATGATATCTTCAAAGTTAGGATCTCCTGATGTTGGTAAGAAAACAAAGGTTGTGTTTTTTGTTTCTATGGAGGGTTCAAGTGGTATTTCCTATTGTCCCACTATGATCTATGCTTCAACTTTTTGTTCTACAGTGATCCCTATTTTAGTCTCTTCGGAGACTTGTTGGCACAGGGGCAGACCCAGGGTTCACTGCTTCAACAACGCACTAAGAAAACCCTAACTACCAGTCTTTTCGGCAACACCTGTGAAGAAGATGAAGTATCACTTGAGGTAGAGGCAGGGGGGTTGCAGGACTCAAGTTTCTACTACCTAGCCGGGACACGGATATGTGATTACACACCTCAATAGAGAACTTAGCCAATAACATGCATTAAATTATGATTCTTATTCACTTCACAAATTAACCATAAATACAGAACAACACTATAATAAACAGATCAACACCTCTAAGCACTTAGCATCAGTTCAAATATAACATCAATTCACATCATAAAGCACTAAGAAATCATAGATCTATCTATCATACATCAAGACTAGTGCACTGAGAAAACATAATCATAAACACCATGAATAACATTTCACAAAGCACATCAACACAAGATCTACGTGGTTCACCCCAGTGTGGGGCTACATCCACCAACTCTTCTTCTTCTTTATTAGCTCCTTCCAATCTTCTTACATGCACCAAGCCACAGATCCAACTCTGCAAAGCACAGGAGATATGTGTGCACCTCGCCAGATCCTCCTTCCCTGAGTTGTATCAAAGCAAAAATCCTTACACAGTCTGTCTGCACCAAGCACTTACAAAATTCTTGCACTTAGCTCTGCAAGACTTAACACATCTTCTTGCACATATCTAATATTAGCACTAATCCATAGACCCTTTCTTACATCGCCTAGATACTTATTTATACATTACAAAAGAGGCCTAAGCATGGGTGAATACATGGACCTCCATCCCATACCTGTTACATAAACCCTAAAACCCAAAAATCCCGCAAAAAGGATGAGATCCCGCGATCTCTGCTTTGCCTGGGCACTCCATCTTCGACCAGCCTGTCGAATTCCCAAAAATGGTCAAGCGTGACCAACGTTTCCACAAAACTTGGTCGAGGGCCAACAGGCCCCCAACACTCACCTGTGACTCATCCTAAGTCACTATGATCTAGGAAACATTGCTTTTAAGTCCTCGAGCTTAGCTCGATGTGCCTCGACTTGCTACTTCCCCAGAGCCTCCTGCTCGGGGAACTCCTGGATTACTTTCTCAGTGACAGTCCCTTCCAAGCGTTGTTATACTGTTGTGACCACCTGTTCCAGCTGTGATCCTTGTCCCTCAATTTCTTCAAAGAGGTTGCAAGCTTCATCCTGCACCAGATGGAGTCGCTGTGTCACCTCCATCACTCTGCTCTGGATGGCAGTGACCTACTATTGAACTGCGCATTACTCCTGTACCCTCTTCATATTCTCTACTGATGTAAGAAGCTTCAATTTTGCTTGCACTCTAGACACCTACTACTTTTCCTCTTGGAGTTGTGCCTCCAATGTCCTCAGTTCCAGGTCTTTTGCAAGGTGCTCATAGGTCTATGCACTTCAGTTACTTAGTGTCTTGCATTCCAAAGACAACGCCTTGATTCTTTCGATTACGCTCCTAGAAGTTTCTTTCACTCTTATCCCACACTTCTTGCAGAGTGCTCGACATTGCTTGAAGTTATAACTAAGCTACTCTTGCTTGAAGCTATTGAATGGCTTCAGTGTGCTTCCCTACTTGGCTCTCAATTGTCTCTTCTTCCATCTGTGCCAAGCCTGACACAGAGAAAAGTTCTCTATTAACTAATTCTCTAATCCCAATTTGCTCCACAAGCAATTGGTCTTTCTTTTTCTGGATTTTCTCCTTGTCTTCTTCGAACTTCGCTCGAAGGTCATCTGTCTCTTACTGTGCAACCCAAACTTTCTCTAAGGCTTACTCCTTTGCTTGATTCAAGGCCTCTGTGGCCTATTCTTTTTCTTCCTGTACTCAACAAAGGTGAGCCTCTGTAGCATATGCTATCCTTCACAGTTGGGTAGCATCATCCCCCAATTCTACAGCTTTTGATGATGATGGCACAATAGACACTGCGCGACTCGAATAGAGAGCTTGATGTACCCCCTTCAACCCCACCTCCATTATTTCATACATCACCTTCTGCTTTGCTTCATGTCGCTACAAGATACCCTCCAAAGATTCTTCTACAACTGTGATGATGAGGTCAACATCATCCACGGTGAGCACATTCTGTGACTTGGGCTTGTTGGCTCAGGATTTCTTCTGTGCTGAGGGTTTCTTCGAAGAATCATTCCTTTTCTTTGATGTATCTACCTCTGTTAGGGGATCCTTTGGCATTGTTACTTCACCCTTTTCTTTCTTGTATTCTTCCCCTTCCTCTTCTTGGTTTACTTCGTCACCTCATCCTCCTCCAGGTGAGTCAGACGCAATTTCCTCCTATGCATTGTCCTTCTCTTCACTATCTATGTCCTGCACTTCCTCCTCCTTCTTCTTTTTCTTAGCGTTGCTTGGGCCATCATACTCCATTTGGGTAACCACAGGACTTCTGATGAGTTCATGGTCGAACAGTTCTACATCTCTGAATGGTACAAGGAATTCAGCTGGCCATTATTTAGTGATATCTTTCAGGTCTTATTCGGTTAACTTATAATATGATTGTAGCTCCTCTTTGCTTTCATCCTTGCGTGCAACGATGTAGATAAAGTGGTGGTCTACACAAAACTTCACTAGTGGTCTGTATGTATGCAAGGTGTTCAGAGACATTCAGGGGAATGACTCAATAACGCATGTGAGCTATAGGTAATAAGTGTGGAACACCGCATTTGATTTCCATTGCTTCACCATGTTTCTCGAATACCACAATTTAGTGAACCTTGTGGCCAGTGGTTTTGATGGATCGACTTCCAAGAATGTCACTCCCTTTGTCATCTCCTAAGAAAAAAATTCTATAAGAATCAATAGCCAACTGAAGCGAAATTCATAACCTTGGTCCCGTGCTTCGCGACAGTCCTTCTGCAAATCATTGATGAGATAAATCACCCAGTTCATCTACATCCCTTTGACGCATTTTCCTGCAAGGTCGACTACAAATCCTATGACTTGTGTCGGTCTGTTCTTTCTGACGATATTTCCCGCTATCAACTAACAAGCTAGGCACACTACACCATCCTGAATGGAGGATACCTTGTAGCCTCGCTTTCCCTTCTCCACATCGTCGTATGCTTCATTGATTCACTGCACCAAGGAGTGATCTAATGTTTTCCCAGAGTAGAATTTTTAGGGTCTGGTCTCTGCATGGTTAGGATAGTAATGAGGTGGATTAGCATCGAATCCACAATGATGCGCCTATCCAAACACAGGTACCCTCCATGGAAGAACGACAAGAGAAGTTTAACACATGCGTTAGCCTCCTAATGTTTGCCAAAGTGTGGGATCTTCATGACATTCAAGATAGTTGACCTTGCGATCTCCTTGATCCACGACTGGGGAAATATCTTAGGATTCTTCCCAGTCACCTTTTTCAGGTAGCGATGTGGTGCGAGCATCGCATAATTCTTCCTATCACCAAGGTTAAAATCACTTATCTTAAGAGATGGGATCACTCCCAATTGCGGTCCTACTGCACATATCCTTTCGGGAGGTACATCATGATGAGTGTGTATTCAAAATCCCTTAAGACACTGTCACAACTAACCGCGCTAGCCAAGGGCGGGATGTAGTCGGGCAAGACCGAAGGGATCTACTTTGAATTCGCTAGATCGTCCCGATGATTTCTTATTTTCTCTGCCGCAGTTTGGGATGGCCTAGATCGACGTCTAGTCGAAGGGGATTCTTGAAATCCTCTCGTTGATGAGGCCTGTATACATGTGGACATAACCTTCTCAACCATAAGGTCAATCAATATTTCTTCTACCAACTTCTCTACTGCATTACGTTCTCCCAACATACATGCTCGTCGTCAAATATCTTGGGTAGGCAAGCAGATTCTCAAGGTAATAGAATTGGTGGCGAGGTCTTAGAGAGCATAGCATGTTATCAAATCATTTTTCTGCTAGATAGAATATCTCAGTTTGCATAAGTGACCTCGGTGCGGCATTCGACGGAATAAATAAACAACGTCGTAACAAATTCCTCCAACATATCGAAAATCCTCAATCAATACGATTCCATCCATTATGGTGCGGTCCCAACAGTCCAATGATGATATTTTCAGCAATAAATGCATTTCTAGTCGTTCCAAAGCATTGTTCTAATGGTTGGGATGCCTCCAACAGTCATATTTCTTCGCCATGGAGAAGTGCCAATCTGCGTTGTTCTGCTATTCTGGTGAGGTTCAAGTTCTGTAAGCCTTATTTATGTGAAGTCCTCTCTAGAATTTCCTACAATGTTTCTAACTTTTCTTTCTTCTTACTGAGATTTTTGGCCTTCTTTCCCGTGATTTGAGTCTCTGGGTTCCTCTTTCCATTCTTATTCTTATTTTCTCCTAGTAAATGGACTTCACACTGTTGAGGGTCTTTCAAAGGGTTCGACTGTAGTACCTCTTCTCTTACTTCTTCTGGGTTAGGTTCTCTTCTCTCCTACATGGATAGGTTTTGTAAGCCTTCTTTCGTTCTTTCAACCTCGATAGCCTTCTTCTACTTTGACTTGTCCTCCTGTTCTTGTATTAGTCTAGCTATTTTTCTGGTTATGAAGTCCCCTAATTATTTTTTTTTTCCTTTATGTGGCTTCCTATTCTTCTTTCCTTCGCATCTGATCTTTCTCAATCTAGGGCTTTCCTAACATAAGTGCAAAAGGAGTGATATTCTCAAAAAACTTTATGACTTGAAATTCTTCTTCAGTCGATGCTCCATGAGATTGTTAAGCCCTAATATTGGCTCATTACCCCTTAATTGGGGCATATTACATTAGAAATGTTATTTTATTTATGTTGGCTTTATTCCATTAGTTGTAATTATACCTCCTAGTCTCCTATATATATACCAAGGAGACATTTTCATTTGGAGTCATCTTGTACTTGAACATTTATGTGGGGTAAAAGGAGGTTGACCCCTCGAAGAGGCTTATTATCTGAAATTATCTCTTTTTCCAAGTGTTGAGTACTCATTTTGAGTTTTTTCTATCCTATATTGATATTTGGTTCATAACATATGGTATTAGAGCTCAAGGTCTTGGGGTTTCGCTGCTACATATGAGACACCTTGGAATTTTCACTATAACTTTTTTTCTACAACATTTCAGAAGAAACGATGTATAGGATATTTAGTATATGGATCAAGGTACGTTGGGTTAAAATTTCAGCTCCTGGGGCATTATACTTTCGGAGATATAACCTGTGCAAATAGGGTTCTGGAATCATCCTGAACTGAATCATTACGTAATTTTCGCTATAATTTTTTTTCTGTAATGTTGCAGAACTTGAACTCTGGAGGATATTCATAGAAATTAATAAGGTATCTGTGGTAAAACTTTAAGCTTCTATGTCATCTTACATTTGTATATACACCCTGTGGAATATAAAGTATCCGACTAGTCCTATTGACTAGTCTCAAGAAGGTGTTCGAGGTAAAACAATCATAACTTCTTCCTAGAGCATCCAAATTGAGTGAAACTAGTTTCATTGGATAGTGAATAGTCTGTAGTATTTCTGGTACAAGTTTCAGAATTTTATATCAATTATTTTGTGCGGGGCACACTATACAAGTGAGATCTCCTGGAAAGGCCAAAAATCAGCAAGTTATGGGAAAGTTACCATAAATTCCACTTGGCACATCCAATTTTTATCAAACCTATGGGATTGTAGAGAAGAAATATCAAAGAAGTACATAAAATAAATTTTCATACCCAAAAGGGCCAAAACTTGGGAGATACAACAGAATAAATATTGTCTAGCAGAACTACCTCAAAATCAAGGTTCAAAAGTGATACTTGGCCAACATGCCACCCAAAGAGGGAACTTCTACACCAAATAAGTCTCCAGACAATCCTACTTGTACTCTTGATGAAGGTGAAGAAATGCATAGGGACATAAATGATTTACAAAAGAAGATAGTAACAAAAGATGAACTACAAGAGATGGAAGCTAAGTTGGAGGCAATAAATACTAAGA
>JZKD02S1921030.1:325053-352689 GCA_000966675.3 Picea glauca | reverse complement strand
CCAATCAATTTGTATGGTATCGATGGCTTTGTTCTCGCAAATCACTCATCACTTGGACAATTTTCACAGAAGAAATGATAGCACACTATGAGGATACAAGGAGAAATACCTTCTTCAGCCAATTGATAAATCTCAAGCAAAAGGGTTCAGTTACCGAGCACATTGAAAACTTCCAAAGATTGAAAATAATGGTAACAAATATTCCAGATGAGAACTTGATTGATGTATTCATAGGAACTTTAAAGGATAACATTCAACATGAGGTTCGCCTTTGGGAACCCAAATCATTGGAGAATGCATTTAAGGTGGTAAAAAATGTTGAAAGTAAAATGGATATCATAGGTACATGAAGAATTCTTCCACATAGGGTTATCATCTTTCCTTTAAACAAGCCTATCCCTCCCAATGAAGGAATCATAGTTGGCTTTCCCAAAATTTCCCAAGTGCTTTCTGGCATGATATTCACCTATGTTTCTTCATCCAGAACACAGTCTATGTCGAAGTCTCTTATTCTTGTTTCTATTCACTCCTTCTCTTTTAAGATCTCTAGTAAACTGAAGTCTCTGTGATCATTAAGTGTTCCTTTCAACTGTAATAACATAGTCTCTAATTCTTTCTTGTTCTCTAGCATATCCTTGGTTTCTTGACCTTCTTCATGGTTTTCTTGTCTCAGGTTCATATTTTCAACTTTAGCAATCATTCTAGGGAAATCCAAAACCTCATGACCAACAAATTTACAACAAAGACAAATAGGACCTCTTCCAGGGCATTCCTTAACAAGATGTCTCGGTCTTCTACAACTATAACAAAGTGTCAATCCTCTCTTTCTCTTAAATGATCCCCAACCTTTCTTGTACTGCGCACTAGGATCACAGTGATGGACCTGCAACATGCAAAAAGTATTTCTAGGGTCCCTCATCCATTTGTTAGTCCAAAAATTCTTTCTATGCATAATAATAACATATCTTTCACTAACTCTATCAAATTTATTAAGATAAACTCTTTCTTCTAGCCATGCTCTAGTTTTCAGAGTAGGATAAGATCTATCAAACATACCTAGATTCATACTTTTGAAGAAAAAAAAATTCCACTTATCTTACCCTTACTAGAGAAAAAATATTTAAGATCTAACCTTTTTTTCTTCAGATCAGGCCTCTCTTTCTTGGCACAGAGATTCACAAGTCAAGTAGATTAATGTGCACTATAGTAGCAGATCTATGCACAAATATTTCTCTTTTCTTCAGTTCCTAGCAAACACAGTTTCAGGTCCCTACAACGGAACCATTTGTTGGCACAATGACATACACAGGGTTCAATGCTTCAACAACTCACCAACAAAACCCTAACTACTAGCCCTTTCAGCAACACCTACGAAGTAGATGAATTCTCACCCGAGGTAGAGGCAGGGGGGGTTGCAGTACTCAAGTGTCTACAACCTAGCTGGGACACAGATATGTGATTACACACCTCAACAGAGCACTTAGCCAATAACATGCATTAAATTATGATTCTTATTCACTTCACAGATTAACCCTAAATACAGAACAATGTTGTAATAAACAGATCAACACCTCTAAGCACTTAGCATCAGTTCATATCTAACATTCATTCACATCATAAATAACTAAGCAATCATAGATCTATCTATCATACATCAAGACTAGGGAACTGAGCAAACATAAGAATAAACACCATGAATAACATTGCACAAAGCACATCAAAACAGGATCTACGTGGTTCACCCTAGTGTGGGGATATGTCCACGAACTCCTCTTCTTCTATATTAGCTTCTTCTAATCTTATTACATGCACCAAGCCACAGATCCAACTCCGCAAAGGACATGAGATATTCACACATTTCGCCAGATCCTCCTTCCCTGAGTTGTATCAAAGAACAAAGCCTTACACAGTCTGTCTACACCAAGCACTTACAAAACACTTGCACTTATCTCTGCAAGCCTTAACACATCTTCTTGTACATAGCTGATATTAGCACTAAGCCATCGACCCTTTCTTACATCGCATAGATACTTATTTATACGTTACAAAAGAGGCCTAAGCATGGGTAAACCCATGGGCTACCATCCCATACCCGTTACATAAACCCTAAAACCCAAAAATCTTGCAAAAAGGGTGAGATCCCGTGATCTCCGCTTTGCCTGGGTGCTCCGTCTTTGACTAACCTATCGAAGTCCCAACAATGGTCAAACACGACCAACGTTTCCACAAAACTTGGTCGAGGGACAACAAGACTGCTTTAGCTCTTTGGGTTGAGCTAGCTCCCATTTTTTGGTATCGATCTGTGGAGTTTATGAGTGAAATGTTCCTTCCCCCAAAAAGTTTGGAAGGAACCTTGGTTGAAAGGTCTGATTTCCTTTTAATTCATTTGCCCTTTGGGTCCCTAGTTCTGTTCATGAAAGAAAACAACAAAAAGAAAAACTACCATTGGGTTTGGGGGAACCTACTATAACAAATGCGTAGGTTCTTACCTCCCGTTTTAAAGTTCCCCTGCCACCAAACTAATGCTAAGGTTTAGAAATGATCTATTTCCTACCTTGAGACAACTCCCTGATAATGACGCCAAAAATGATGGGTATTCTAAATGCACTAAATCCATCAATTAAATTGTCAACCCGGGGTAAGTAAACTTAGAGTTGTAGCACTATATGTGCCAAGGCAGAAAATCTAGAGGAAGTATAATCTAACTAAGGAGATGGTCTATCTAAGGGATGACTTATTCAAGCAAAGACTATCAATAAGCAAACCCTATTAAGAAACTTAAACTATTTATCCTAAGCAACTTTTAAACAATGGATCGATGGATTGTTCCTAAATAAACAAATGAAAACCCTACTTTGAACAAGTTAACATAATCAATATAATTAGAAAAAGAAAGCAATCTAATCAATCTATTCAAATCAATGAGCAGTAGCAAGTAAACAAGCAAACAACTAACCTATTAAAACTTATGCATCAAGTAAACTAATCAAAACTACTCGACAGGTAACTAATCAAATTATTAAGCAAGTGAACTCTATTCTTAAGATAAAAATCATAATTACTTCTAATCTGCAAAAGGAAATCTTAACCTATTGAATTAAAAACATCATGATAGTATTCAAAGATTAATCAACAATTACTCTTAATCTACAATAACAAGAAACTTCAAATATAATGATGATGATTATGTCTTCGGTGTCTTATGACATCACGATGGCATCTAACAATTAGTGATAGCCGAAGAGGAATAATTTCAATATTAACTTCTATGGAGAAATGAAAGGTATGAATCAAGCAATCTAACGAGAGCTTATCCATCATAGAAGAAATATCAATTATCCTAAAAATCCATGTGATCTCTCAATTTATGCATTAATCATCAACACAAAGAAGACACTATTGTACTTAATTCAAGTGCACTCTTATGTAAGAAAAATCACACCATTAGATACTTATAACTAAAAACTTAACTCAAACTCAAACCTCTACTTAAAATTTCAATTTAAATCTAGAATGGAAATTTCATAAAATAAACTAAGCTAATCCTATTATTAAAAATTCAAATTGTGAGTTAAAATGCTTATAAAAACATGATTTAAATTCTACTTCTACATACTACAAAAAAATTGATAAGCAAACTAGATAAGAAAAACTGAGAATTAAAATCAAAACTAGCAACTATTTATCCATCAAAACTTTTCCAAAGAAACTCTATACTCTAGATTAACTCAATACTCTGTTTTAATTATCCTATTTCAACCTGCAGAAATTCAAATTGGCATTTAATCACACAACAAGGTTAGTAGCTAAGCTTGCAAGCTATTTACTAATAATTAAAAAGACACAACATATTAACAACTATCCTTTACAAGCAACCTACAAAAAGGAAATTGAAACAATTAAATTATGAACAACAAACACACAACATGTAAAATGATAAAAACAAATATAACAAAAAATGAAAGAAATGACAATTACACAACTCAAATACACAAGATAACTATCTAACTATTCACCTAGACCACTAGTGGGGCCCCCAGCAAGTCGTGGCTACTCCCTAACAACGAATAATGAGCTAAATCAACACGATTTTGGCATTTGAATTAAAAACGCAGTCTTGCACAAGTTTATGGAAATGTCTTGAATTACACAGCAAAACAATTCTAGCAATCCTTCACAATTCTTAACAATTCTTAACCACTCTTGTCTGACCACTACTTTGGTATTTATAACAGTCACAATTCGAGAGGTCGGCCAATGGAAGGGTCAACCTCCTCTAAAAACAACAAATTCCATTAAATACACTATAACTGCCTTTGTCTTCTAGAAACCAAAGGAGCCACTCAACGCTGAACGTAACAACTTAATCCAAGATGTCAAGAGCTTAGTAGCTAGAGGCTGCAGGGGTGAAAAAAACCCATGTCGTCTATTCACCTAGCACAGGCTGCTGATATAACAATTGCCAACCTACCCACGTTTTTAGTGCTGGATGAAGTGCTGGATGCAGTGCCAAATGAAGTACCAGACGCAATGTCAGATGGAGTACCGAATGAGCTACTGGATGGAAAAACGCGATGCGATTTTTCCTTGTGACACACAGATTGCGCATTAGCTTCTTGTAATCATTAAATCAAACTGAATTAAACTTAAAACCATCACAAAACATCAATTACATGTACCTGGTATAAGCTATGATGATTTTCTATAAAATCCTTCAAAACGTTTTTCAAAATGGTTATTAATACATATATAATATCGGTCAAAAATGATTCAATCAACATCAATAAACAACCAAATCATGAGCCCAACATGTGCATGAGTTTCATGCTATGGGGTCTAGACTCATAGACAACATGACGTTTCCACATATATGGTTGGCCCAAAATAACATCACAAACATCAATAGGGGAAACATCACACACTACCTCATCCTTGAAGGGATGGATGCCATAGGACAGACGACATTGCTGGCAGACATAGAGATCTTGTCCCTGGTAAAGCCACCCGTTGTTGTATGGTTGCGAATGTGGTGTTGTTGACAACCCCAACTGTTTGGTGACCTTAGCTGAGATGAGGTTTTTCTGGCTACCATTATCAACAATGAAATGCAAAAGAGTCCCCTTCACCCACATCTGTGAATGGAAGAGGATCTCCTCCTCTTTAGGATCTACTGGTTCTTCTAGTTGAATTGTTTTGGTCGTGACAATAGCAATGGGGTCTATGTCAATGATCTGTTTGTTTTCAATATTTTCTAGATTGTATTCTGAATCAGGGCTCGGCTTTGTGTCCTTGACCTCGACCACCAATGACTATTTCAAGCAACATTCATCGGTGTTGTGCCAGGGGATTTTGTGGAAGTCACACCACTTCCCAGTGTCATTCTTCGTCTTTCCTTCATCCTTCTCGTCCTTTGTCTTGGACTGGTTGCCTAGGAATGATGAAGCATGTGGACTAATTAGAATTTCCACCTTTCCTAATCTAAGGTTCCACCTTCAACAAATTGATAAACTCAAAGAATATTGAGAAAAGATTGAATATGTGTTTGGTAAACACAATATTATTCGATCACAACAGTTAGAAATCAAGTATTGACTTTAATTCCAAGTGATTTTTCTTGCATTGAAGGCTATCTATCTAAGTTTAAAACACTCATAATTTTATGTGAAGAATGTAAGATAAATATAGAATAAGATCGTTGCATCTATCTTATTCTTTCTAATCTAGGTAGTGCCTATTATGTGATTGTATCTACCTTTTATGCCATGCAAGAGGATCTAGGGAGAACTTATCAAAACCCACTCTTGAGAACTTTTTTTATGATTTGATCAGAGAACAAGATAAGCTTGAACAATTTGGAGTGATCAACACTACAGGTACCTCCAACAAAGCCTTAGTTTTCCATCAGAAAGATAAACCCAAGAATCCAAAGAAGCAACATCCTCGCCACAACAACAAGCAACATAAGGGTCCCAAACCCACTGAGACAACTTCTGCTCCTAATGGTGACAAAGGAGAAAAATATAAAAATAAGAAGACTGATAGACATTCCAACTTTTATGATAAATATGGTCATGATGAGTCCAAATGTTTCAAGAATATGGCATCTTTAGAAGCAATGATGAAGAAGCACAACATCAGTATTGATTTTACTTCTTCTTCTTCTTCTCATGGACATGCACTTTCTACTTATGGTTTCTCCTTCAATACAACTTCTTCTTCTTCTTTTGATGAGTGTATTATTGATTCTGGAGAATCTTATCATATGGAGAAGGATAGAGACATATTTTCTCCCCTAAATGAATGTAACAAAAAGACAATATTTGTTAGTGATGATAGATCTCTTAGTGTTGAAGGATCTGGAATAATTCAAGTAGAAAATGCTCGTTTCAATGATGTATTATGTGTTCCAATTCTTTCTTGTAACCTTCTATTAGTATATCAAATCACTCATTCAGGTGAAGGTAAAACCATAGAGTTTTCACCTCACCAAGTTGCAATCAAGGATCTAAAATATCATAAGCATTTTCTTGCAACTGGAATTACTGATGATATTACCAGGTTGTAGAAGTTTGACAACTTTGGATCATCATCTTTTTCATAAGTTTTTGTTTCTCATAGCGATGGCTTGAGAAAACTTTGGCATGAGTGGTTTTGTCATCTAAAATATCGCTCATTGCATCAACTATGTAATCAACAAATGGTGACTGGTCTTCCTCTTGTTTCATGTATAGATGGTGTTTGTACCAGTTGTGTTCTCGACAAATATCATCGGGAGAGTGTTGACAAACATGCCTCTTCACATGCCTTGGGCCCTTTGCAGCTTGTTCATAGTGATTTGTGTGGTCCACTTTCTTATCCTTCTTTTTATGGGTGCAAGCATTTCTTAACTTTCATTGATGACTTTTCCAGACGTACTTGGGTTTACTTCTTAAAACTTAAGAGCGAATTTTTTGAGAGGTTTTTGGCCTACAAGGCCCTTGTACAAAATAAATCTATACATCAAATTCAAAGGAAAAGAACAGATAATGGAGGCGAATATGTGAGCAATAATTTTACAAGTTACTCTACTACACAGGTCATCCAAATGCAACACATTTTTCCATATACACCACAACAAAATGGTGTTGTTGAGAGAAAGAACTGCACATTAAAAGAAATGGATAATTGTATGATCCAATCTAAGGGATGAAGTCTAAAGTATTGGGCATAATCCATCGACAATGAAAATTACATAGTAAACCCCACTCCCACAAAGGCTCTTAAAAATATAACACTAGAAGAAGTTTGGACTAAAATTAAACCATATGTAAGTGACTTTCGTGTATTTGGTAGTATAGTATGGACTCACATTCCTGATGAGAAAAGGAAAGAATTGCAGCCTAAAAGTGATAAGTGTTTATATGTTGGTTATTTTGAAGATGTCAAAGGTTACACACTTCTTCAACCACATTATAATGAAATTATTATTAGAAGAGATGTTAAATTTGATGAAAATCTCTTGGCTTGCAAGCTTAATTTGTCATTTGTGCCTTCTTTGTCCCGTGAGCCTAATTTAGCGTTTGTGCCTTCTTCGTCCTGCGAGCCATCTTCAACATTTGTTCCTTCTTTTTTTTCTGGTTTCTTCTTCAAATGATGACGGTGAGGATGAAAATCCACCTCAGCCTTCTCACCTTCCTCCAGATGAGTCCTTTGAACCTAAACCAACACCAACTCCTGCTCCACCGCTTCCTAGATGGGTCCGTTCAACACAAGAAGCAGTTGGTGATCTTATCGGTGATCCTTCAGATCAACGTCGAACACATTCATAGTTCCATCAAGCCTCTTATCTTTTGGCTCGAGTTTTAGAGACTCATGATCCAGAGACATTTGTAGAAGCTTTAGGTCATCTAGATTGGGATACATCAATGAATGAAGTGTATTGTTCTTTAATGGAAAATGATACTTGGGATCTTGTACCTCTTCCAAAAGGAAGAAAACTTGTCATATGTAAATGGGTCTATAGAACTAAGTATGTATCAGATGGAAGTGCTAAAATACACAAGTCTCAGTTAGTTGCAAAAGGATTTTCCCAAGCTGAAAGAATTGAATATAATGAAACCTTTTCCCCTATAGACAAAATGAATTCCATATACCTTGTTCTTTCCCTTGCTGCCTCACATAAATAGGAGGTCCATCTTATGGATGTTAAAGCCTCCTTGCATGGATATTTGAAAGAAAAAATATATAACATGGAACAACCTCCTAGCTATGTCTAGAATGACTCTAGACTTGTTTGTTGCCTTGAGAAATCTCTATATGGTCTTAAGAAAGTTCCCCGAGCTTGGAATGCCAAAATGGAAATCTTTCTTATTGCCATCGGATTCTCTATATGCCATTTTGATCCTAATGTTTATACCAAGAAAGTAGGAATCCATCTCATAATTCTTGTCCTTTTTGTTGATGACCTTATCCTTACTGGTAGTGACTCAAAAATTTTAAACCATGTGAAAACTAGCCTAAAAAAGAAATTTGAAATGGTAGACTTAGGATTTTTGCACTATTTCCTTGGCCTCCAAGTTTTGCAAACCAATGAAGGAATTTTTCTTTGCTAATCTAAGTATGTTTGTGACCTTCTTCATCGCTTTCACATGGACGATTGTAAATCAACGCCTTCTCCCTTCCAGTCTAGAATCAAGCTTGTTTCCACCTTGTACTGTTAGTTAGTTGGTAGCCTCTTATACTTGACTCATACCCATCCTGATCATTCCTTTGATGTTGGTCTTATTGCCCGGTATATGAAAACACCCCATCAAATCCATTGGAAAGCAACTAAAAGGATACTTTGTTATGAACGTGGTATAGTTTAGTTCGGGATACATTACAGTTCAGGAGGGAATCCTTTATTGGTTGGTTTCACTGATTTAGATTAGGCCAATGACCCTGATGATCAGAATTCTACTACAGGTTATGTTTTCATCCTTGGTTCAGGACCTGCCACTTGGACTTGTAAGAAACAACATGCTATTGCACTTTCTTCAGCGGAAGCAGAGTATCTAGAAATGATAAATGAAATTCAGGAATCCTTATGGTTTCGACATATTCTTTTAGAGTTTGGATTCCAGTAGCAGCATCCGACCAGCCTTTGGTGCGACAATCATAGTTCCATCAATCTTTCCAAATATCCAGTTCAAATCATCACATCAAACACATCGAGCTACACATGCACTTCATCAGAAAGCTCATTCATGATCAAGTTATTGAAGTGCTCTTTTTCCCTATAGAAGATCAAGTTGCAGACATTTTCACAAAGTCTCTTACATAAGCGAAGTTTTCCAAACTTCAATCTATGTTAGGAGTTCAGGAAGTTGTCATTAAGGGGGGATAGGCTCTAATGCCTCCTTCCTTCTTCTATTGTGTCACTATTGTAAACAATTCAATCCTATCCCAAGTTGTTCTTAAGGGGGGATGTTAGGATATTTAGACACTTAGGAGTTAGTTAATATCTACTTGGTCTAATTTGTCATTAGGTAAAAGTGTGTTTCTCAATGTGTTTATTTAGTATGCATTAGTATGCATGTGTAGTTAGGAAATCTGACGATCACGATATATTCTTGACATAGAGTGATCTGACGGTTCATATTCTCCTCGATCTTAACGACCATTGATCTGTGTCTTAACACTCAATTGGTCCATGATCTATATTTAAAGAGCATGGAGGGTCATTTGTCGATGATCAATTGTGAGAAAATTTCTTGTAAAATCTTTCTGTAATATTTTTCTTTTGCATTAATAAACTGCTCCAAGTGGATGTGTTTGTTGGGGCCGTGGATGTTTCCCCGTAGGGGTTTTACCACATCAAAACATCGGTGTGTTGATATTTGATATGGTCGTGTGAGTGGTTACTGAAGGTGTTTGTCCTCTGTTGGAATACCTGTGTTGTCGAAAAACATCTACAGAAAATAAAATGGATTATATTTATAATTTTTGTGAAGCACCTTGAGTAAGGATTCCATGGTATAAAACTATGTGCTACAAGAAAATGAAACAATAGTTACTTATATGGATAGCTAATTATGGGTGGTTTTGTATTCATATTAGGTAGAATTCAAGCCTCCCTAAAAGAAATATAGGATTTTATTATTTAGAGAGTGGAGAGAAATATCTATAAATGGATTAACAAGGCATACTTTAGAAGAAAGAAAATCAAATTTGCTTCAAAGTGTTGGCTTGTATCCATGTCTATTATTCCTCTTTTCAAGTTCCCTTAGATAGCACCTAATAAATATTATAGAAATTACTTTATAATTTCTTACGGCCCAACATTGATGGTGGTAAGATTTTCCACTAAGTAAATTGGAATATATGTTATTGGTGCAGAGAATTGTGAGATGGGATAATTAAGATTCACATCTAAGCCTAATCTATCTATTCCAAATGGATTATTCGAGCATGGGAAGGAAAATAAGCTTGTGAACTTTTTCTTAGACTAGTCACTTTTGGGACCTCATCTAGAAAGAGTTATTGGAAGGGATTTAACCTTTGTACTTTGATTATTACTTCAACTGAAGTGAAAATTAAAGGAAAATTTGTGGTTAGGAGTATGTGGAAAGGCTGGGAGAGTGTTAAGATAAATCTCACATGGAAATAGAATATACATAGGTCAGTGATTTCTTCCAATGACAAATTTTATCTATGGTGGTCATTGATGTTGCTTCATAATAATAACCCTTTGGATAACTTATGCTTAGTTCTCAAGCCCCTGTCTATTTAGAAGACACTTTGGCAAGACCACTAATATTGTTGACAAGAATACCCATGATTGGGTTCCCTTGATAGACCTAAGTACTAATTTTCTATTGTATTAGAGATATTTTTCCTAATTATAATATGAATAAAGTAGGACTTTAGGCTCTTGTGTCTTCATGGAGAGACTAGAGATGGAATAAAACAAAATCCTTCAAAAATGATAGGCTTGCTAAGTTCATGTGTAACTACGTTAAATTCTTATCTTGGGTTTTTAGTCGAACAAGTTGTGGAGGGTGAAATTGAAGTAAAAAAATTGTTTCTTTAAGATACAAGGTGTGTGGAATCCGTTGGTTGAGCCTAATAAGGATTATTCCCCTAGGCATTAATCCTTGGGAGATTTTTTCTAGGCTAGAGACTTATTAAGTTGGGGCTTTCCCAACCAAAATGTCCCACTTGTGTGAGGAATGAAACCTTGAAACACTTGTTTTATATTGTGAGTTTGTTATATATGGAATTGACTATCCAAATTTTGTATTCAAATCCTCCTAGTGTTTGTATCCTACAAATTTTCCATCTTATGGGGAAATTATTCCTTGGGTTGTTGAGTTTAATGCATCATGAAAACTAATTAAAATACACATTCTCTTAATTATTTGGAAAACATGTAATGAATCCTTGTTCAAGAAAGTTCAACCTATAAACTATTTCCCCAGTATGAAGGTTGTTTGATTTGTGCAAACCCAGTTCACTTGCAGTGCATGTTTAGAAAGTGGAGATGGACATGGTGCACTTATGCCATTTGCTGAAATTTTTGGGGGGTCACCATGGACTATGAGAAAGGAACCCTCCCAGTAACTAATTTCTATATTCTCTTGGCCCATTCTTGATAATCATGGAGATTTGAAGGGAGGCCTATCCATTATTTTAGTCAAGTTATTCATGAGAAAAGAGAGAATGTAACACTCCCAACCCCCTAACCCTTACTTATGATGGTGGGGTGTCAAAAATTCCTCTTCTTTACTAATGTTCTTCTCTCTTAATAAATCTCATAGTTGGATTATGTTCATTGATATATTTCTAATGACTGTAACCATGATCACAACTAAGCTCTGGATCAAAAGTTATGGCCTCTTAAAGTTTTGGGGCCTCCTTGGCCAATATTGTCTCACCATCATGTGGCTCCACCTAAATTCTATGTGTGGATGTGTCTACTAGTGTAGAAACTTTCACCTGGCCCACTGGGCCCTCGTATTGTTGGTACCCGACCATTTTGCACTCGACCACTTATTCTCACAAACTTCTGATAGCTGATATCCCAGGTCACTGGCCAACTAGGGTGTCAAGATATCAAGCCCCAGGGAAACAAAAACTCAAGCCAACCCATAAGCACCCTCACTGATATTTTTCCTAGCACTCAAAATGCATGGCCCTATCTCCATGTACCACCTAGCTTTCTTTCACGCAACACGTGGCACCTACAGCTCAATGCTGACTGAAAATTCAAGACTCTAAATATTTCTGACACATGGACCAATCAAAGTATGATACATGGACCGATGTAGAAATACACATAATCATGAAGCACAAGAATCTCCCAACAAGGTGCTAACACCTATGACCTGTCCACTTATCATTGGACAACGTATGTCATTTGACATCTTCCTCCTCGCTCACAGGTCAATAGGGAAGGTTGGAACCATTCCCTATAATTGTGCCCACTTGGTCGTCGACATATTGGTGATTTCAAAAGGTGAATAGGCTTGGGAGAAACTCTCGATAGTCCAAGGAAACGGGTGAAACCCCATCCTAGAACTGTGCTCCACCAGGCACCAACATATCGAGAATTTCCCAAATGTAAACACGCACTTGACATTCTCCCGGGGTCTGGTATTATGATACCTCAAGGTGTTAACCCCTCTAGAGCTTCCACATATATCAACTACAATGTTCCATCTGTTCTTAGATCTGACATCTATGGATCAAAGGTGCTAACCCAAGGCCTCCTCACTCAACTAGGCCCATTCTTGACCCATCGTCAAATCATATACTAACACGTATCATACTCAGACACATTAACTACGATGTGATATATCCTCATCATTTTGATTTCACTCACTTCACAGATGAAGGGGGTTGGAACCCCACATAGTAACCCTACCCATCAAGTATCAAGTATCGAGTAATTGACAAGACCTACCACATAGGATCTTTCTGTACTTCGGGGATCTAATAGCCTGATAATTTAAGGGTTCTAACCACGGCTCCCATATATCTGATAACAATCAGACAACTATCATTCATCCCTTACGTCGATCCAATGGTCAACATTTGCCCCGATACTAAGCACATGTTTTCCAAAAGGAAGTAGTCCTCCCTCAGACAGTTGAGATCAACCCTCCTCTCTAGATCGATGGCTATTGTAACTTGTTGGTTCAACTCAAGAATTAAATGAGTTATAATTTATATTTTGAACTTAACAGTCTTGTAGCCTTACGCTACATCATCCTGTTGGACTTTTAACCTTGCCTCCACAACTTTTGTAACCCATTCACCAACAAGCAATAAGCATGTTTCTTGACACTCAAATGGGGATTTCATATCCCACAAAACTTCTAAGTCAAGGAGAGGGAATCAAAACAAGGTTTATCGAAATTCTCCGACATTTGATACCCAACATTGTTGGCTCATCCATATACTAGTTGGGAATATTACAATCATTCATATCATCTCAGTAACCATCATTACTTCATTTTCCTTATAGGTTCTTGCTCAGAACCATACAATTTTGTTAATTATACAAGCATACAATATTTTATTTTTAACCAACATAATAATGTTTCACATTATAAAAGTATTCAATTCATTATACAAACATATGAATTCATAATGCAGTCACGGGTAACAACCATTCACACAATCCCACATCTACATCAACATATGGGCTTGTGATGAAATCACAATTAATTCTATAAAACAAGATTATAAATTTAAGAATACAATTAAAAGGACCAACCATTCATTATAGTCAATACTCATAGCATGGGATTACTTATTTGTTTATTATTTGTAGCCAACCCAAATAACTATGGGTGAATGCATTTCGACCCAACCATAGGATTTGTTGCTCAGTCACTTCAACAGTATGCCACCCCCGTGTCAAGCCATGATAACACTAAGGGATTCTGAAATTGGATCAACTAGTCAAATAATAGGCCAGGGATGTTACTCTCCTCCACTCCACTAGTAATAACATAATCATCCCCTCTTTCATATTGATCTCAGGACCTCCACATGGTTTATCAAATATCTTCCCAGTTGGATTTCCTCTACGCAAGAGATTCCCTTCATAGCTACATTATCTCTCAGTGCCCTCTCCTTCCAATGTCAATTTCTTTCCAACAAGCATCAATCTCACGATCTTATTTTTCTTCAGTATAGACTTTGGGTCTTCTCTGCTCCAGTGTGACCATTTCAGTCCTAGGCATACATCCCAATTCTTCCCTTGCTATGGTATGCACACTCGAATTTCATCTTCTCTAATTTTTTCTTCTCTCGCATGCACTCGTTCTTTTTTCATGTCATCCCTTCCTGGAAGCACTACTTTGACCTATATTTCTCTCACTCTTCCTTGTTTTTCTACTCTCGTGCATTCTCTTCTTGCAAGCCCCACACAGAAAGGTTCTCTACCTATCCTCCTTCCTTCTATCAAAAGGAACCCGCGGGTTCAATATTTAGGACTGTAAAATGGGTACTTTGTTGTACCTATGGCTGATAATTTCTACTATCCCAACCAACCTTCCATACTTTCATTCATGTAGGGTGGTTTGCTATTCAACTACCAATCTCTTCTCATTAACTGATTTTCTTCAGCTACGAGCTAGAGGAATTGTGGTTATTTCCTCCACATCATTCATCAAGGTGGCTTGGGACCTTTGCACATGAATCCCCTTTTCTCTTCCCCCTCACTAATCCCTCTCGTGGTATCATGACCAATACTTTTTAATGCTTCACCCATCAATCAACTAGTTGGAATTTTCTAGATAGACAAGAATAGAATTATAATGTTTAGATTTCATGGCATGAAAATCATTAGATATTATTAATTACATATAATCAGGGATTTATAAATGGAATGTTACATTCCCCTCCCCCTTCAAAAGGAACACTATCCTCAGTGTTCTTTGCATCTCAACAAAACCAACCATGCCTTCATCTTTTAGTTTCTTAGCAATGTTTTCCTCTCCTTGGTCTAGTCCTCTCTCAGAGTCTTGTCATTTTAGATTATTCCTACAACAATTTCAAACAACATACATATTAATCATAGTTTTCAATGCAAAAACATTTCATTACTATTCAAAATTCAAGAGAAAATAATACATATTAACACAATACTTATTTGTGCAATTCATGGATTTGCTTCCATATGGTTGTCACTTTTACTCGGCTCATTATTTTCCTTGACATACCCACTGTGCTCATTATCCCAGCTATCTTGTAACATAAATTATTCAAGTCTCCTCTTCCTTGCATTCACTCACCCTCTAGGCTTAGGGATCCCCTTCTCTAATACATAGTCCCTTAGGCAATCCTCATTTTCCAAGGATTCCTTGCATAGGAAGAGTTCATATACTTATAGAGTCTTACAATAGAGGAGTCCCTCTATCTACCTCTAACACGGAATATCTCATCACAACGAATCTCATGGCATGCATGGTTCTCATGTCACACAACGACCTTTCCCATGATTTTCCATCTTGACAACCAACATCTATCCTTCCAGGACAGATATATCATCGCACCTATACCACATGCATACAATAATCATGAGATAATTTCATCAATTTTAATTGAAATTGTTTCAATATGTTGTCCACATATTCTAAATTCCATTTATCAATTGTTCAAATCTATTCTATACAAGAACCAAATTCCACAATCCTGAGACTTCTTTCTCATGGAAGTTTGGATCGTTTATAACCAATAGGCATTGGTCTTACTTATGGACTTATATTGTTTCCATATCTAATGCCATCCTCCCTGCAATTTCAATCTTCACATAGCCAAACAAATTGTTAGTTCTAATGCACATTACATTTTCAATGTACATCTATAGTGATTCACAAAGAATTCTTAGAATTGTGCATACTAACAATTGCATCATATTGATCTATTCAATGATAGAAAATAAAATGAATTATTATTCCTTACACATGCATTATTTCAACATACCAAACCTTTCAGAATTGAATCAATCATCTCATGCAATTCATTAATGTGCCAATTATTTATGGCCACATTCACACACAATGCACCATTGTATGGATTTCAGATTACCATATTTCATGTTAAGCACTTCACCATGGTGAGTTGGAACTTAGCCAACCTCTCACCACGTGGCTTCTTACTGAAAATTATTGTCATAGAAAGAGTATGTCTCCTTCCTCAAGATGATCATACTCTTAGATCAACATGACACGATATGAAATTAAAATTTTACATGAATATATCTATGCATTCTTTCTTTATTGGTAACTAGGGTGTCAATAGTCATGGCCACCCAATTCCTCTCTTTACCATTTTACAATTCTAGTAGAATATTGGAAGGTCCTTCTTTCATAATGGGCATCCCAATACATGCCCTCTCATGAAATCATGCATCTCCTCAATGCATTCAAATCAATGTGATACTTATGAGCACTTTTGTTCCCAATGATTCTTGATTGATCAATGCATTCATGAACTATTTTTTCATGAGTTTCTTGCAAGGATTCCAATCATCCTTGACTTCCAAAGGTTCTACCATATATTATTCAAGTTCTCTTTCTGAATCTTACCCTGCTTGGGTATAAATGACATACAACATTCAATCAAAATCAAATGCATCTCATCAAAATATAAAATGTTTCAGAAGGGATTCTTACCCAATCCCTTTCAAATCCCATGCCACATGGGCATGGATTTTGTTTTTTACATGTCTGGATTCCAACACCTTTCTGATATTACCTCATCAGTGGTGTTCTATGGGGAATCCTAAGGTCCCTTCATCAATTATTTAATCAAAAACCTCCTTGTATTTGTCCTCTACTTGTTGTCCACCATTGGCAGTTGTTCTTCCCCAACTACTCCAATCATTTCCTACACATAACAAGCATAATCATATTCACAATTATATCATCTATCATGTCAAATAAAAACACATGTACTACAACACTTAATTGAGAAAAACATTCTTAGATATTCTCCAGCATATTTATATGCACTCTATCACATTGTCCTCAATGTTTTCATGAGTGCAAACACAATCAACATTTTTGTTTTATTTACTTTTATAGAGTATATCAACTCACTAATTCAATTGCATAAACCATGACATTAAAGTATCAATCCAAGGTTTGTAATCTTAGAGGAACATCACTATATGTGAAGAGACTAGTTTGAATATCAATCTTAACTCTAAATGAACACTTTCAAGAAACACCACAAAATCCTTTCATAAACTAACTAAACCTACTCCTTCAGATATTCATAATCTCAATGGTAGAAAATTAGGTCACAAAGGGAATTTGTCTCAAAGTAATGAAAACAATCTTTGTGACAAGACTCAACTTAACTATGAACTTTTTAAAGGGATTTATGTGCATCTAAGAAAGTGAATTTCAAATTCTTAAAGAATTCTAAAGTCCTCAATTTATTATCCATAGTTTCTTTAGTAAAAATCAAGTTATAGGATGAAGTTTGCTTCTCCCAATAATGAGTTGTGGTTGTCACAATTAATTGGTAAAAATTCGGATTGTAAAGTGTAGTGATCTTTACAATGGTACTTTGAAAATTGTGCAATTTAAATGACTGAGCAAAGAGGGATACTTCCTGCAACAATACCCTACTAAATTGTGAGAAAATATTGTGAGGATGCAAAATAATTCTAATCAAAATCCTAAATAATTTAACTTCAATGCAAAGCAATTCTAATCTCTTTAACCCACATTTTTCATAGTCTTCAATGGTTGAAAAACATGTTGTGGAAGGAACGTGTCATAACAGTTTATGACTTCACAACCATTCTCCCTTTTGACTTATGCAATTTATGGATTCAATAGAAGATTTCACAATTCATTCCAATGCTATTTCAAAAAAGAAAATTTATGAAATAAAAATAAAAATAAAAGAGTTGTTTAAAAGAAATGAAAACAATAAAGTTTTTACCAGCATACCACAATTGAAGAAGCAAAAAATAAAAACTTTGAATAGCAATATATAATTGTAGAATTGACCATTGCAAGGGGGACCTTTCAAAATTTGGTGTGTACACAAAACAACAAACTAGATGAAGGAAACCAAAACCTTTGTATGAACCATACAAAGTTCAGCTACAATATGTTCATAAACTTCTCCAATTTGAATCCCCTATTGCCTTGAATTTTTGACACATTTATACATGAGAAAGTGTAACTAATTTAGCCTAGAATACCTCTTGGATGGTCAACATATATGAACGACCTCCTTAGAATGCTGGATCGACCCTTATATGAGAGATTTTCTCCAAAAATCGTGAGGAAATCCAATTATGTTATTGTTGCTATTCTCTTGCTTGTAACAACCACATGTTTGACCAGCATTGACCAACGACCTCTGAGTGGTTTCCCATGCTCCAAAATCTCATTAATGATGGTGTAAATGATAGGAAAAAAAACATATCTTCATTTTTTCGAAATTTTATCTGCAAATATGCTAAGCTCAGAGTAATTATAGGAAAAATTCACTTCTGGTAATAATGCTGAGAAAAATTTAAGATTTTGATAATTTTTCTTATTAAATAGAAAATAGAGAAAAAATTAATAATTTACTTTTTATATCCTTTATTAATCCTGAGTTTAGCGTAAATAGTTACAAAATGCCAAAAATGGAGGAAAGGAGTGGTAAAAATAGTGTATGTTAGTTTTTATGTCAAAAAGACAAACCCAACATCTCCCCCACACTTAAGCTTTTTCATGTCCCATATACAAAATGAAAACTTAAAAATTGTCTTTATCTTTTAGTTTCAATTCCCTTCTGATTTCTTCCTTAGCTTATAGCTTCCTAATGACTGCCTTGTTTCCAGAATCTTCCCTTGAGTGGTTGTTGCAAGCTCTTCTTTTAGCTTCTTTACTTCCTCTTTTAACTAATCATTTTCTTTGACAATCATTGCCATGTTCTTTCTGAGTATCTCATTCTCATCCATTATGTGGGAGTCTAGGAATTTTAACTCCATTACTTCAGCCTTCAAATTCTTTACCTCTTTCTTCTTCTTCATCAATTTTTATTTTGTCATCCATGTAGAGATTGGCACTTGATCTCCTGGATTTGTTGATTAAGATGCATCTTTTGTAGAATTTTTATTAATGGACAACGTTTCTCTTGCTACCCTTTCCTTGTTTTCCACATATTCATATCCCTCTAGTATGCTTGGATCAAGTTCAAGAGTAGGTTTCCTTTGAAACCTGGTTCTTGTATTCTTTGTTATCTTATCAAATCATGGTTGCCTCTGTTCTCTTATTTCTTTGTCCATTTCAAGCTTCTTTTTCATATCCCTTGTCATCTTTATTGGTATGGTAGATTATGTTGTGTGTTTGCTTACCTTCTTTTTGTTTTTGTTTTTTCTTGGTTGTACATAAAGCTCTTGTTGCTCTGTTGCCTCCTATTATTCTGATGCTTCTTGAGAAATTTTTCTAGATGCATGTTCTTCAATTCTTTGCTTTGAATGTTCACACTTCACAACTAATTTAATTAGGCCATGATGATACAAAGACCTCTCAACATTTTTAGTTTGTCTTTGGATATACTTGTCCATTTTAGTAAGGCTATTCAATAGATAATATGGCATATTTAATGGTTGTTCATCATTCAAGTGCATTAGTAACCTGATGTGATAGAGTACCTATGTTTGTTTTTTTTAAGAATAAATTGCAGGTAAAGAGTACCTATGTTTAGTGTTCGATTCTATGATTTTTGTGTTCCCTGGTTGGCCTCCAAACCTATACCTTCACAATTGATATCTTCAACCTAAAATTCTTCCTTTCTCCTTGCAAATTAGTGGCTTGATTGGTCACCTTTAGCTTGGATGCCTCCTCCTGTAAATTGCCTCTTATTCTTAAAACACATTCTGTCCGAAAATTGTATGAAATTTGAATTCTAACAGTGTGCCCTTCAAAACCTGGTGTACTTCAAAATTAAAATTATTTCTTGCTGCCGATTGAGCCTCTTTTGCTAGCACGCTATTTTATCCATATATCCTCTATGGTGATTTTGTTGCAGTCTTGAAAAACCCTCTATTTTCGAATTCCAAATTCGAACTCATCCAATTTTGCAATTGGACTCTTCGTTGAAACGTTCTCATATACCTCATGGTTTGCTTCTTTTCTATTTGCAGTCATTGAAACTTTCAACTTTTTGGATTCAGACTTGATTCATATTTTTTCTTAAACCTTGAATTCTCATCTATGTATGTGATTTTGTAACTTTTGGAATCGTGTTTTTTGAAGCCTTCACAAATTTTAAATTATTGGTTCAACAGTTTGCGTAATTCGGGGACTTTACCAAATATAGTGAGTTCTTGTAAGAAGGTTTACTGGGTCATACAACCATAGGTGTGATTTTGGTATTCAAAATTAAATGAGGGGATAGGATATATGTAGGGAAATAAATATCATAAAATTTAGAGAAGCATAGAATGATGGATATGAAGGAATGGAATAAAAAGGAATAGGTGGATAGTAGTAGAAGGATGGTAGTATAGGAATGAAGGTGTAATGATGGGTAGTGTAGGAAGTGTAATGATAGGGAGTATGAATTGATAGGAATCATAGGAATGGTAGTGAAATGATAGGTAGTGTAGGAATGAGAAAAAATACCATAAAGGATTTTCAAAAAGTAATTTGTAGTTTATATTCTAGTTTCTAAGTAATAAAACAAAAAAATAATCAAACCTTGGTGTACCAAATACTGATGCAACTTGAAATGTTCCTTTGATGATTGCAGGTTGCATGGACATTGTTGGATTGTCTACTCCTTAGATTTTCTTGCTAAATGCATGTTGTCTAGGTGTCTTTATTCACTGATTATGTTGTATATTTACCTTTGGATGTCTGCAACTTTAATGTTTCCTTATTACTATTGTACATCAAAATCATTTTATTGAGTATTTATGTTAATCTGTATGATGAACTTGTGAGACTAGCTTTAGTTACAAAAATGCCAAATTTATGACAGCTTACAAGTATAACATTTGAATAATTAAATTGTTGTTCCTTTATGTGGAACAGAAATTAAAAATATCTTATTTTGAACACTCAAGAATAAAATCATATTTTCTTGCTAGAATTGACCATTTGAAAAACTAAACTTTCTAATAAACAAAGAAGACCATGTTGTTGATGACATGTTTTAAAAATGGCCTCTAAAATATGATGTCTGAATTCTTGTCTTCATTGTTTTCCACATTTCTGAACTATTATAAGATCTAGGTGGTTCCTATAGTTATTTGAAAAAAAACTCAATGTGAATTGTTGTCTTCCAGTCACCTGGTTTTCAAACAACAATTTGAGTCTAGTGGTGCCAAAAACTTGGTTTTCACCACTAGAACATTTCTCTCTCTCTCTCTCTCTCTATATATATATATATATATATATTAATTCTTTTATTTTTGTATATTTATGCTTGCTAATGTACTAAGCAGAAATCTGAGTTTAGTGGTGCCAGAAACTTGGTTTTCACCACTAAATTCATTTTATTTTTTTAAAACAAATGAATTTCAAGATGGAGGAGGAATGGAAGTAGCAACTTCCATTTCATCCTGCTGAGATATAAAAGAAACAAATGCATTTCTACTGGTTGGTTTGTTGTAGAGTTTCAACTTGTGGCCATTAACCACAAATGAAACTCCAGCTTCATCAATTGTACTTAGCCTTACAAACCCATTAGCAAAGACTTATTGGATCTCATAAGGACCTAGCCAGTGAGTACTAAACTTTCCCTTGAATTCCTTAAACTTAGAATCAAAGAGCAAGGTTCAGTCACCAATTGTAAATTGCTTTTTCTTTATGAACTTATCATGCCACCTTGTCCTTTCTTGTTGAATTAAGATATATTGTTGTAAGGCATCTTGTCTAATCTCATCTAATTCATTCATTTGTTGAACCCTTTGTTTTTGAACCTCAATCAAATCCATTCCTTGTTCTACTGCTAATTTGAAAGTTTTAACTTGAAATTCAATTGGAAGGACTTTCTTACCTTATACTAGTTCATAGGGAGTGAAACTAGTGGTGTTCTTCCATGTTTTCCTATAGGCCCATAAAGATTCAAGAATATTCTCTACCCAATCCTTCTGATGGATTCAAACTATCTTGCTCATGATTTCTTCCAAAACTTTATTCATTGAATCCACTTTTCCATTAGCCCCTGGATGGTAAGGAGAGAATTTTGTATGCTTGATTTTGTATTTCTCAATGATTCCCTTCACAAGTCTTCAATTGAAATGTGCTCCTTGGTATGTAACTATTTCCCATAACACTCCAAATCTGATGAAAATGTATTCAAATAGGAAATTGGCTACGTCTTGCTCAGTTGCTCTTGTCAGGGCCTTTGCCTTAACCCACTTGGTAACATAATTGGTACATACCAGGATGTACCTCTTTCCATGTGACATGGGATCAATAGGTCCTACAAATTCCAAATCCCACTTCTCAAAAGGTTCAATGAGAACCTATGGTTGGAGGGGCATCTCATCAGTTGTTGTTGGTCATCCTATTCTTTGACAGCTATCACAACTTCTCACATACTTTTTGGCATCTCTAAACAGAGTTGGCCAATATCATCCGAGACGAAGAACTTTATAAGTTGTTCATTTATCTGTAAAATTCCCGCCACATGGTTCATCATGACAAGATTTTAAAATATCAAAGAACTTATCTTCCCTAACACATATACGTGTTATCAAATCATCTCCAGTATAGAAAATTTCTCCCTTGATCCAAGAATATCTAACACTTTTTTTGATAACCTTCTTCTCTCTTGGTCAAAAGTTCTTTGGTAATTTCCTTGGCGTTAGATAATTAGCTACATATGAAAACCATGGGGATTTACTAGATATAGAAAACAAATTTTCATCTAGAAAATAATTTGCTACTGGAACACTCTCACCGGGATTATTAAGTCATGAAAGAAAGTTTGCCAGTTGATTGTTCTTTTCAGGTCGGTCTATGACAGTAATATTGAATTCCTACAACAATAACAACCATGTTGTTATTATACCATTTGTAATAGGTTTATTCATTAAGTATCTTATGGAAGAATGGTCTGTATGGACAAAGACTATTGGACAATTGGCTGTCATTGATGTCAACCCTCGAAGATTGATGCCAACCCTTGGAGAAGTCTGTAATCCATAGAGATTTGGTTGAGATTGATTATGAGTTAGTCGTCATTGATGGAGTGGTTGATGTCAGTACATGTGATGGGTGCATTTGATGAAGTCTACATGAAGCCCCAAAGATGTGGTTATGAGACCCTAAGTTGTTTGAGGAATAAGGTCATGAAGGACAAGGTAAATGAAGGAAAGACACCCATAGATGGATAGTTCTTGTCATGTCATTTCTAGTGATAGTTGGTACACCACGTGGTTCCTCACGGTTAGGGATATATGGCCTTGTGAAGTGAGAATCCCCAAAGAATGGTCAAGAATCCCCTAATTGGTTACAAGTCATTATTGAAAGGGTAAAGCGGTTGTGACAAGAAAGTAATAGAAGCACTAAGATTAATGAAATAGGTTACTATGAAAAAGTATATAAACACCTCAAGGAGTCTTTCATAAGTACTCACAGAATTACATTGAATATCTATCTTGTGAGAATGTTATGGTCTAATATTTTTGTCTATTAGTAAATATTATGACAAGTCTTAGGTAGAGGAGAAGGTGTGAAGAAATAGTGAAAGTTTCAAAGCTACAGAGTGTTAGGGCATCTATATAACCCTAATTGAGAAGTCCCTTGTGGGTCAACTTAAGGGTGTCACACAAGGCACCCCCACGGGTTGCCTAAGGGACGTCACGCGAGGCCCAACATGACAGGGAGTCTTAGTCCCACGAGGCTAAGAAACATTTGGTACAGATGTTGGTACGAGGATGTCGAAGGTTGTGAAAGAGTTACAGTTCATTGTTACAGTACAATAGGTTAGTTATAGGTTATAAGTATTCTTATGTGATTATATCTTATGCTTGGTGATGGTATGGCACATGATTGAGAGGCATGTCTTGTTGATGCATGGTACATCTTGGTAATATTGTATGGTTTATTGATTAGTAGTGCATATTGGTGGCACGGGACTCCCTGGGGTTTCACGACCTCTCGGTCTAGGATCGCTCAATCACTTGAGTCGAATCGACTCTTCGGTCCCTGTTGGAACCCAATTCAATTTTCACAGGTCCCTCTTTCTCCAAAGTCCAGGTTCTATCAAACCCACGGGCTCTTTCTTGGCCCCTTTGAGGAAATTTAACAACAGGCACTATCTCTCTATTCTAGCCCCCTTCTCCCATATCACCTCAGGCTGTGACCCGAGGCTAAACCTTGAAAGTCACTTCTAACTTCGGGCTTTGACCTTTTTCACAACAACAAACTCCTTTTCCCCACCAAACTTTAAATCGATGAACACAACTGGCGTGAGGATCAACGGTCCTCGTCACTTCCTTAGATCAACGACCCTTAATGCTTCAATCTTCGAGAGTCTTTCTGCTTTGATCTCCACTTTCTTTTGGCACACCTCTTCTACGAAATACATGGATCTCCTCCACGTGTCCTTCTGGATCTAACGGTCCAGATCTACTTCTCTCTTTGCAACTTCACGAAGATTACCCTTTTCTCCATGCAATATTTCTAAAGTTCTTCCTCGTGAACCCTCAGATATACTACCATGTACTTCATTATGATCAACGTTCAGGATCTACTTTGGGCTTCAGAGTTTCGACAGTCTTGTGCCCCACTCAACTAAAAAATCCCGGAGAGCAATTTATTCGGAGCTCCAGATATTTTACCGCCTGTCTCTCCTAACGATGAACGATTATGCTTGCCTTCAGGATTTCAAGACTTTGTTGCCCCGTCCTCCTGTCAATGTCTGAACTTTGATCTGATGTTCTAGATATCTCATCCCACAACTGATCTATCAGTTGTTGTATCTCCTCAACTTAAGCTCTAGCTCCCCCTCAAAATTGGGAAAATCACCTAAGCATCAAAGGCTGCGACCTTCGATTTTCTTCATGTGAACCCGACTGTTGGGTCTCGACAGTGATTTTCCTCCTGAGATTGTAAGGCGAGATTGATTTACCTTTGGTGCACTCCTTGCACTTGGCTGAGCCTTCAGATGGCTTCTCGCAACACTTGTCTAAGTGTTGGAATGGTGCACTCTTTGCACAGGTCTTACTCCTACTTCCTAAAATCCTTCAAGTTCACCAAAGAAACTCCTACATCCTCTCAATGCACACTTGCAAAGCTTCCTTCCCCATATTTCTTAGTAACTCTGGGTTTTCCTCAAATTATCCAACACTTTAGAACGTGTTGGTTCTATGCACTCCTTGCACTTGCTCAATGCCCTCCTGGAAGAGTTCTACAGAGAGAGTTTAGCAACTCTGTGTTGCATCCACTCCTATGCATATTTTCTTCCAAGGTATTCAACAACCTTGAGGCTCCTTTCTGAGTATGTGAATTATCCTGGTGTGCCCGCCTGGCACGTTCTTCCCTCACTCGAAAGAGTTCAACTACACACTCCTTATGTTGGCTCACAAAGTTTCAACACTATGTCGCATACTCCTTGTGTTTAGCCTGATGACCCATAACAACTCGACAAACTCTCAAATGGATAGAGAATTATACCCTTACCCCTGCAAGTGAAATATACCATACATATACAACATATACATACACAACACACAAATAACATTCATCAGACACATAAATGCATCAAAAACTCATAGGCAGGAAAAATTGTTTATTTTGCATTAATTTGAGTGTTAATTATACTTTATGAGCTTAGAATGCAACTGAGTCTCAAGTCTCAACTCTCTGTTTGGATTACAAATATTTACAATCAATCTTCAACAGCCTCTCAACAACCTCCCAGCCTCTTCTATTGAGTGTATGTTACAAAAATTTATACAAGAGGGGCTCGACAAGCTTTCCCTCCAAGCTACACTAGTGGTGTCTAATCACCATCAAAACGCTTATCTAATGATGTAGATTACAATGAGTGGAAATGTAGTCTGAATCGGATCTAGATCCTTCCTACCATCAACCACTTAAGGAGACCTCATATATAGCTTGTGCGAAGGCATGACTTGGCTCTTCCAGCCTGACATGATTTAATTGCTTTAATTACATTTAAATTTAGAGGGAAAAATGAGAGGGATGGCACCTCTCCCCTCCTTTAATGCACATCAATGTGCAGAAATGCTAGCACGTGCTAAGGTGGAGTGATGCTCATGCATCATACTCCACTGCTGCGAAAAATTCATGAGCTTCCCATCTCTGTTCAAATCCTCCTGGATGCCAAACTTTCCCTTGGAGTTGTCTTCCTTATCCTCTTCTTTGTTTCTTCTGTCGTTGTCCTACTACTGATGTAGGTCCTCCTCTGTTCAACTTCCCTCTACTAAAATTTTTTTTTTGCTGACTTCATCATCAATGTCCTTATCTCCTCTATGGATCATTCCAGCTGCTCTACTGGTTGGCTTTCCTTATGCAGTCTACTCAGCTGCAACTCCTCTTCCTCGTACACATCAAAGGGCAGATTGTCCTAATCCCCTGTGTTGTTTTCTTTCTATGTGGCATTGACTTTCTACTCTGCTGCAGACTCCAATTCCATAGGCCCATCACTGAGCTATTTCTCAGCTATCTCTTTTGACAGATTATCTTCTTCCAGTTCCGCTTATGATGGTTCCACTCCAGATTCCTCCAACTGCTCCTCATGCTAGCACATTTCCTTTGACTTGGCTATCTCCTGGAAACCATATTCTGCTTTTGATTGTCCAACCAATCCTCCAACATCTTCAACTCCATCTCCCACTGAGTGAGCAACTCAACTATGTGCTCCTCTTCTGTTGGGGCAGACTTCAATATCTGCTCCCTCTCCTCTATGAAAGTCTCAGCTTGTTGTCCTTTTGTTTAAGTTGCACCTACAACTTGTGCATTGGCCTCTGCTGAGCTAATTGGAAGGAATATCTCAATTCCCCCAATGATTAGAATACTCCTCTGATCCTTCTCCTTGATGACATAAGTATTTAACGTCTCATCATATTCATTCACATGGTTTGTAGCTCCACATGAATCTTCATATGGATGAGGCATTTATTCCACCTCTTTTCCATCTATCAACATCCCTTACTGAAATGAACTCTCAGCTGGGCTCATCTCTTCTCCCTTGCCCACCTGGAAAATCAGGGTTTCTCCTCTACCCTCCTGGTAGTTTATGAGATCGAATGATCTCTTCTCATTGCCCACCTAGAAACCTATGAGATCTCTGATATATCTCTTTCCCTCATCACTGAGGTTTTCAAAATGCCTCTACCACCTTTTCAACACCTATTGCTACCTTCTAGCCAACAACTTTTGAACAGGCCACCTGGCTTCCCTTTTCAAAGGCCATTCATACCTCCAATGTACCTTTTCCTCATGTCGTATATTAAATGCTAGCTTATCCATTTCTGCTCAGATTTCACTGAGCTCCTTGTCAATTTACACTTTTCTCTTTCGATGGTAGTCTTCGCCTCGAATGATTAATCTGCAATGGGGATTTAATCCAATAATAATAAGAATGCTCTTCACAGTTACATTATTTCAACACTCCCCCTTAACAAGAAGGGTATTCTTCATTAGCATCAGGCGAGAGAGGTCTGCA